>CM075775.1:50379651-50979651 GCA_037974665.1 Ehretia macrophylla
CAAAAAAGGGGAGAAACTGTGTTTACAGTTTAAACTGTAAACACATTTTATGATTAAACTGTGTTTACAGTTTATGATTCTTGTTTCATGTTTTTGTTTCCTGTGTCTGTTGCTATGATGTTATGAGGCTATACTGTTATCTATTTTCTTGATGCTTACTTTCTTAGTTTGCAAGATCATTCTTACAGTTGCAGTGTTGCAGGTACACATACTGGTTTTGCTAAAAACAATGCCAAATGGGGAGCTTGTTAGCCCGAGATTATGGGCAGTTTGTACATTGTCTTAATTGTCTTCATTTTTGGCAAACGATTGTGTAGGATCTATCTTATATGGAAGGCTATCAATTTACTGTACCTGTCATTATAAGGCAATCAGCTGCGATTATGAGGCGATTCTGATAAGGCTGAAAAGGATTCTGATTGAGCAAATCTTTGGAGATTGACTTGGGTCGAGACTCCTACAAAGGCCAACAATGTTCACGGATGCAAAAGGAATAAGGCTGCAAGTACTCACGCCTATGTATACTGATACTCGCACCAAAATTAAGGGAGACAGAAGATAGAGAGCGAAGTAGAGAATCTGCAAGGGTTGTTAGGAGTCTAATGAGTCTGTCTATGTAAACACTATGGTCAGAATTTGCTTTAAATACTGTGAGTGTACTGAACATATATTGTAAACACTTCATTCTCTTGTATTGTAATACATCCTTCGGGAGAAGGAGGTGAGTATTCGAGAGAATACGTAGAGTCGAAGGGATCTCGCTAGGTTGTAAATCCGTAGGTGGGTTAGATGGTCTAGGCGGTGAGGGTTACAAGGGAGTTGTCAATCACATAAGTCCATTGACTGTTGTAACCATGAAAACATCCAATGGATTGCCTATTTAGACCAAGGAGTGGTCACGTGAATTTTTTCAAGTTGGGTTTTTCACGTTAAAAAAACTGTGTGCTCTTTACTTACAGTCTTTTGTTTTTTTTACTGTATGTTTAAGATGTATCATTGTGGTTAATTTGCAAACGTGTTTAGTTGTTTAAAAGCACAATCGAACACGAAGTTAGAAATTGATTTTTCAAGTTTGGAATATGAAATTCAATCTTTCATTATCTTTGTGAGTTTGCATTACGCGTGCATATGCTTCACGTTCAATCAATGAAAAATTATGCATTGGAAGATTATTTTCTGGAGGGACCTTTTTATCTTTTCAATGAATGGAGACAAAACTAAGCAGTAGAAACAATAGAAGACTATGAACTTCCATCACAGAGACACGGGTTAACAAATTGATGCACACTCAACTCAACTACTGAATAAATCTCCGGATAGAACACCTTTTACTATAAGCAAAATGTTGAGTATCGTATATCCGATGCTCTTCCTGATCTTGGTTAGTACTGTGGTAGCCTCGGCCAAAAATGGTTGTCTTCAATGGGAATTTCAGTTCGGATGGATTAGTAGAAGGATCATCAGAAGAAGGTCCCTTATTAAAGCTCACTAACTCAACTAGGTACAGTCTTGGTCATGTTTTTTACTCGTTTCCAATTACTTTCAAAAATATATCAAATGGCAATGCTTTCTCTTTCTCTACTTCATTTGTATTTGACATTGTCCTTCCTTATCCATTATATGGTGGTGATGGCATGGCCTTTGTCATTTCTTCCTCCAAATAAATTGAAGGAATAACATCGACAAAATATCTTGGTTTGTTCAATGAAACTAATTTTGATGGAAATTCATCTAATCATATCATTTCCATTGAGCTCGACACATACCAAAATGAAGAGTTAAAAGATATATATCGATAACAACTATGTTGGAATTGACATCAATAGCTTAACATCATTTAAATCCTCTCCTGCAGGTTATTTCAGCGTTAATGGTAAGTTTAACAACTTGAGTCTTGTGAGTGGAGATGCAATACAAGCTTGGATGGACTATGATGGTGTTGGAAAACAACTTAATGTCACGTTGTCACCTATTGATCATGCTGAAAAACCAAGTCAACCACTCTTGTCAGCCAAAATTGATATCTCACCGTATGTGGGATTTTCATCATCAACAGGTGCTCTAGTAGAATCGAGTTTTGTGCTGGCCTGGAGTTTTCAAATGAATGGCAGAGCTCAAGAGCTTGATCTTTCCAAACTTCCATCTCTCCCCAATCGAAAAGGATCAAAAAGAAAGCCAAAACTATTAGCAATTCTATTACCTATTATTGGATCAGTTTCAACTTTGACAACAATTTTTGTCATTATTTACTTGCTGAGGAAAAGATCGAAGTTTGCAGAAGTTTTGGAGGATTGGGAGGTTCAATACGGGCCTCACAGGTTTTCATACAAGGACTTGTATAAAGCAACTAAGGCTTTCAGTGAGAAACAACTCCTAGGACGAGGTAGTTTTGTTCAAGTTTATCGAGGTATTCTAACAAAGTCCAAGAATGAAATTGCGGTGAAGCGGATCTCACACAATTCCAAACAAAGAATGAAGGAATTTGTTGCAGAGATTGCCACAATCGGCAGACTTCGACATCCTAATTTGGTGAAACTCCTAGGCTATTGTCGAAGAAAGGGTGAGCTCTTTCTTGTGTATGATTACATGCCTAATGCCAGTTTAGATAAGTTCATCTTTGATAAAGCGAAAGCTTCTCTTAACTGGAGCCAGAGATTCAATATCATCAAAGATGTGGCTTCTGGACTTGTCTACTTGCACAAAGAATGGGTGGAAGTCATCATCCACAGAGATATTAAGGTAAGCAATATGCTATTAGACGGTGAATTAAATGGCATGCTGGGTAATTTTGGGCTTGCCAGATCTAGCTATCCCGGAAAGGATCTACAGACGACTCATATAGCCGACACGTTAGGCTACATAGCGCATGAGCTTGCTCGGAAGGGCAAACCAAGCACAAGAACAGGTGTTTTTGCTTTTGGTGCATTTTGCTTGGAGGTTGCTTATGGAAGGAGGCCCCTGGAACAACATGCGCTGCATGGAGATGTTATTTTATTGGATTGGGTCGCAGAATGTTGGAGGAAATGTGAGATCTTCAGAACACCTGATCCGAAATTAGGGAATGATTTCAACGTGGAGCAAATGGAATTAGTTTTGAAGCTTGGATTGCTTTGCACACACTTGGTTCCAGAAATTAGGCCAAGCATGTCTGATGTTAAAAGATACCTCCATGGTGATGCTTCAGTTCTTGAAAATCTAAATGATATTTTGTCAAAGAACTGGAAGGACCTTCTGATCGCGTCATCTTGCGCTAAAAAATAGTAAGGTTAAATGATTGAAAATATTGCTTACCTTGAATTATCTCTAGCTGTGACGAGTAGAGGGTCGATCCACGGAGATTGGGTTATGAAGTTAAGTCCTTAATTTAGAATTGTTTCACTATCTCGTATCACGGATAAATTTGATTAAGTCCAAAAGTCCAAAAGTCCAAAAGTACGGAAGTACGGAAGTACGGAAAATTAAGTCCAAGAAATGTCCACAAAATGTCCAAAGATACGGTAGTAACAAGGTCCAAAAGTGAATTAATCAAAAGTACTAAATTAAAGAATCACAACACTCAACACTAAAAATCCAAAGGGTTAATGATTCAGGGTAGTTATAGTTCGGTATACGCAAATACAAAGTTATTGCTTGAGATTAAAAGTTAAGTCCTTCAGAAATAGGGCTACAAGCTCCCACTACTGAAATGAGCCTTTAATTATGTAAGTGATAAGATTAATTAATTAACAAGACTGGATGTGTTGGTACAACCTAACGATTTCCAATCTCTCAATGAATCTTTCACTTATGTAATCTGGAGGTGTCGGTACAACCAGACTAGAATCCATATGAGGTAGTCTCGTATTGCCACTAGTTTACAAAACTGGGCGTATATGTACTTTCAATTAAATATAACATAACTACAAGTATACGTATAATTAATCAAAGAATACTTAGAAATAAAAATATGAGACTTTAATAAATCTGAATCACAACATATGTACAAGAGTAATCTCACACGTACCACCCCAAATCTCGGGTCTAGTGTACCATAATAAACTATAAAATACAAGAAATCATAACAAAAACCAAAATAAAAGAATACTTATCATGTTGAATGGATTTCGGTAGACCGGTATGATTTCGGTATGATGAAAGCTCACTAGACTTTCCCTTTGGGATTAAAAATTTGCACACAACTCAGAATAATAACTAAAGCACTCAAACACAAGAGCAAAATCTAAGCTAAGAAGAGAAAATGGTACCAAAAAAATGAAATGAGGAATTGAGTATTTATAGAGAAATTTTGGCACTATTCACAAGTACTATTCAAACCATGATATCATCAATGTGTCAGCATGATGTCATTTGCCTAGGTTATCATTATGTCAGCGTGGTGTTATTCGCCTAGGTCATCATTGTGTCAGCAAATATACTATTCATACGTTGACTTTATTATTCATGCGTTGACTTTGACCAAAAGTTGACTTTGACTTTTACTATTTACCCGTTGACTTTGACTTTGACCAAAAAGTTGACCAAGGCAATTTCAATATTTTTCAGCGCCCTGAATCCGTTTTCGCACTCTGTTTGGCCAAATTCAATCTCGATTTGCTTGTGTCAAAGTCGTTCTACCTTCCTCCTTTAGTATTGCGCCGAAAATTCATTTCAAAAGTTGGCTTTTGTGGCCATTTATGCTATTTATTCTTCAGAACCTATATTGTATTAAATTTGTGTAAAATATACAATTAAACTTGAAATAATAATGCAATATACATGATTTAATGGGTTAAAGTTACTAAAAATACGGATTTATCAACCTCCTCAAACCCATTCTTTGCTTGTCCTCAAGTAAAGGCATCAATTACTTCATATATTCATAAATATTAAATCTAAGCAGTCAATATATTCATACAGTTAAATTTTATAAAATTACAAGATTAACAGTGAATTTGTCTTCCAAACAATTCCACCCCAAGAAATCATTTTGTATCTAGAAGAAATGAAACCAACTTAATTACAAAAAATCCTTTGAGCCTTTTTAAGCACTTGTAACTCAATTAAGAAGTAAGAAAATTAATCACGCAAAATTTGTAAAATCGAAAATATTTTCTATGGATAGTCATGAAATGTTAAAACTCAACTACCTTCCAAATCATGTAGTACTCCCTTAGATTTTTTTCTATATTTTTTTTTCTTTTTTCTTTTTATGAAATAGATGACTCGAATGATAGATGTTGGTTGATTCAACGACTTCATTGAAGTATTGCCTTTTTTCGGTTGAATTGTGTATGGTAAAAAAAAGCTTGTATGACAGGAAATATATTAATAGCTTTTTTCATAACAAAAATGCTAAAAAATGGTTAGAAGAAAGCATTTGTTATGGATTTCTTTGCTGCCTCTTTTTGTTGAATCAATATTTTTTATATTTGAATGATGTTGAGCAAGTCATATGCACATTTTTTTTTCAAAGGAGTATACCAATCTAGAAAAATAAGTCAAATTTTAATAAAACACAACATCTCGCATTGAAAACATCTCAATCTACTCTTTTTTTGATAATTAATCAAAAACTTCTAATTAAATCATGTGACGCTATTGGGATGTAATAATAGTTAACAAGGTTTCAAAAAAAATCTAGATACAAACTCAATTCTTAGAGGCTAATCATTTTCCATTCCAAATTCACAGTTAATTCAAATATTTTATCACAATCTAACCATATTTCAACAATTAACCACTCAATTTTAATTATTATGAATAAATGAAGTAATTTTTTTTCTTTTTTGGTATCAGGTTGGTATCAACTTTTTTTTTTCCTCCTCAAACTCAAACATTACATTGTCCTCAATGAAAGAAAACTATGTAATGCAAAGTAAAAAGAAAGACACAACCTGATAAACAATCCAAGCAATGTTCCTCAAAAACTTTCTGAAAGAAGAATTGTCAAACAAAATCTCAAAAACCAACATTAGCCGTGAGTTTAAATAAAAACTAAAATATAAAAAAAAACGATGAAATAACTAAAATAACATAATTAAAAAAAACACGCCACTGAATTACGATGGTGGCGGCAGCTGAGGACCTGAGCCTGAACCTCTCATTGAAGCAATTTCAGCTCTTAATGCAGCAAACTCTTCCCTCTGTGACTGCTTAAATTCAGCTTTTAGTTCACCTATATCTCCCAATCCTGCAGCAAGGTTAATATTCATGGCTTGTAGTTCTCTGTACATTTTTTCCATTAATAATTTTTCAGATTGATCACCCTGTTGTTGGGAAGAAGTGGCACCTTCAGCAAATTGAGTGGAAGGTCGTGGAGTATTTAATGCTAAGGGCATTTTTCGAACAATGCGCTCCAAATGTTTAAAACTCTTCGAGAACTCTAATTCACCATATGAAGTAATAGGGAGATCCATGTATGGCTCATCAAGTGCAAAAGGAAAATCAAATCGTTGAAGCAAAGAAATTATCAGTCAAGGAAAACGAAGTGTAGATGTAGCATCAAACCTTCTCATGTGGTCTATAAGACTCATCATGTTGTCCCCAATAACAGCCCTAACATCAACAAGAGCATCTTGATAAATCCAATATAAAACTTGTAAAATAACTTCCGTCCTTTCATGATCATGACCATAAGGGCAAAGGTTCTTTTTAACAATGATATTTGTTAACCACATGTCCCTTGGAAGGGAAGATCTCCTTACACACACACCGTGTGGCAGAACCGGACCCCCACACAAATTTGTAGCAATGTCTAAATCAGTAGATGTAGCAGGGAAATCCATATTTTCCTCATAAAAATAATCATGCCCACACAGTATAGTCATGATATCAGCAGTAGTAAATTGAAATTCAAAACCATCAATTGATGCAGTAAATTTTTCATTATCGCACGAAAGATGCTCATAAAAATGACGAATGAGACAAGGAAAAATAGGAACATCATCAAAAGGTGGGTGCTGAAAATAATCAAGAAAATATCCCTCAAAAAATTCAAAAGCACGTTGCCTACCTTTGGAGGCTCTCAACGCATCCAAAAAATTAGTTTCGGTCTCAATTTGAGCATTGTCAAGTCTTGTAGTCAATGATAATTTTTGTCTTTTGGGAGCCATAATCTTAATAATAAACAAAAAAAAACTAAATCAGAAAAGTCACAAAACAAAATTTTATATATATATATATATATATATTACATAAATACTATTTATTCAAACAACACCAAATAACAACCGCAAAATCATCCTTAACACAACATTATAAATCATCCGATTAAATTCTATAACATGAAAATATTTTATAAATCTTAGATGTAGGGCAACAAAAATAATAGACATAAATGAATCTACATAAATCTGAATTTTGTTTTTTTAATTTACGGATTTTTTTTTCAGAATTAAATGTAAAGGAATTCTAACATAAAATTTAAAATTAAAATCTAACCAAATTCTATATACATTCTATATACATACACATATACATACATATATACATTCATATACACATACATAAATCTGAAAAAAAATCATACCAAAACGAAGATTAAGAGCTATAGAACAACAATAAACTGAAAGTAAACAGTAAAAATCATCCTAAAGCCTTCAAATATACGTATATATATACGTAAATAAATATGTAAAAATAGATCTAATACTTGAAATAAACTGAAAATAAATGCGAAAATAAGAAAGAAAGCATAAAAACTAACCTCTTAATATAGATCTGGAGAAACCTTGGGGTGGGGAAGGGTTTTGTTGAGGTTTGTGGGTGATTTTCATGGGTGGGGGTGTATTTTTTTAGGTTTCAAGGCTACTGCAATCGGGGCTTATGTTATAAGCCCCGACTGTGGTTGGGCGCTCGAGCGCCCTGCTGCGTTCTTTCAGTGAATTTTTTTTTAAAATAGCAATAAATACATATATAGCAGGCTAACATATATATATATATACATAAATTTATATACATTATTTAACATAAATATCTTAACATAAAAATACACTAAAATATATATATATATATATATATATATATATATATATATATATATATATATATATATATATATTATATGAATACAAAAACCATAAACAAACCACACTATTTTATTAATTATAAAGACATTACATAAAAGAAATGAAAATACAACAACAGAAGACTATCCCCTAAACTTGGAAATACATGATTAACTTCAATCATTCCTAATATACCTACGATCCCACTTGACTAGGAGATAAATAAATAAAATGTAAAGGATGAAAATGCTTGCAAAATAGTACACAACTATGGCAAATTGATCATGCATGAGAGTTCCGAACATCATTGTGTTGAATGCAGCTAAATAGAGAAATGAAAGAAAAAAAAAATTTTGAGAGAAAGAGAGGAGGCGGTGGTGGAGAGAAAGGAAAATGAGGAGAATAAGAAAGAAATAGGGCTTTAAACTAGTCAGTTAGGTCGTACCACGCTCGAGCGCCCTTTAAGTGCGTTCGAGCGTGATTCTTCCCGTTTATGCCTTAAATGCTTTTGCAAATTCACAAAGTAGGAAGATATAATCTTCCTCAAACCTATTTTCTACAAGAGTTTTTTTTCTTTTTTATAAAATAAAATAAAATAAGTACATGAGAAAAATAAATACACGAATTTTAAACCATTTAAATATCCTAAAACAAGTGTAAGAATATACAAATAAACACCGATCAATAGTCATCCATCAAGATTCAAACCTTAAAGATGCTTCCAAAAGGAACAGTTGGATCCAGATTTAATTTAAGAAAATTTGAGTTTAGACTAAATTTAGAGTTCATCAACTTAACGAAGAGTTGTCCGCCAGTTTGGAAGGCAACACTGGAAGCCTGGGAAAAGCAAAAATAGGATCTCAACCCTATTTCAGTTTCATACCTATGCAGCAAAGTAAACCACATCCGAACAACAAGTGAATGGCATTAAAATCTGAAAAGTAAATCTACCTGCCATAGCATAAGAACTGGCTGAAGCAGAGGTGATGAATCACGTATCACTTACCCCTCAGAATGGTATAAGTTATCTTTCTCTCAAATACCATGAGAGCCACTATTTCCATAATGGTGGAAAAATACCTCCTAACGTTGAAGTTAACGCCAATTTAAAGCTAATTGGTAATCAAACGACAACATCTAGGACAAACTTTGGAATGTTACCACCACGAGATCCTAGATTACCCCAAGATCACTTGGGTTCATGTGAGGCACATACCCTAGTACACACAACACCCTGTTTTATCCTCAGACAGTCACTACCGAATGTTGCCACTGTGTACCCATCCTCCCACCCATTTAGGATGAGTACGTCACATAAATTGTCAGAGTTTTTCCTTCTAACTAGGAATGGGCACTGGAACCATTTAATGTTAGCCAACAAGACATGCACACACAGTTAAGTGCCGTAGTTTAACGCCTTCAGGAAATTTTTTTTAAAAATAAAATAATAAAAACAAGGGACTAGTTCTTCCAGAGGTTTCTGTGTTCATGCCATCTAGTACTTTCCTTCGGCACTCACATGGGGTCACAGCCAGTTCCACAAGGTCAAGAGCAAGACAGTGGGGTTTTACGTTACAGACAATACCGTTTGGTGAATGCTCTCACACCTAACTACCCTATCAAGTAATGCCCAAACAGACCCTAAACTACATTAAGCTGGTGGAGTGGCAAGTACTGTTAGACAGAGTTGCACTGGTCAGACAACCGCACACAGAAAACGTACAGTGACCACTAGTATCATGACAATTGTACCTTTATGAGTGTTTCTCAGGGTTAAGACCTAAACTACTTTAAGCTGAAGAAAGAGTCATTTGGTACTAATAAAAATAACAAAAAGAATAAAATTAAAATTAAAACTCTTAGGTTGCCTCCTAGGAGCGCTAAGTTTAACGTCTTCAGCCAGACAGAATTACTTTGAAATTGTTACTCTACAAGGATTAGATTCTTAAGTTCAATTGACTCTTCACCCCAATTCTTTAACTGGATCGCTGGTTTTAGCCTTTGTCCATTTACAAACATAGTTTTCCCATTTTTTTTATCTTTTATCTTGACAACCTCAGACAGAAAAACTTGTTCAACCTTAAATGGTCCATCCCACCTAGACCTCAATTTTCCTGGAAACAATCGTAACTTATAATTAAATAACCACACATCTTCTCCATGAATAAATGACTTACGAATAATCATTTTACCATGCGTTCTCTTCATTTTCTCACTGTAAATATTGGCATTCTCGTATGCCTCTAAACGCATTTCTTCAAGTTCATTTAGATGGAATAACCTATTTTTACCAACTTTCTGCAAGTAAAAATTCACAGTTCTAATTGCCCAATAAGCCTTATGTTGTAACTCAACAGGTAAATGACATGTTTTTCCATAAACTAAACGAAAAGGTGACATTCCTATAGGAGTTTTATATGCAGTTCTATATGCCCAAAGTGCATCATTCAATCGAGTGGACCAATCCTTCCTATCAGGTCTAACTGTCTTCTCAAGGATTGATTTAATTTTCCTATTAGAAACCTCAACCTGTCCACTAGTTTATGGGTGATATGGAGTTACAACCTTATGAATGATTGAGTATTTCTTCAACAATTTTTCAAAAGTTCGGTGAATGAAATGACTTCCACAGTCACTAATGATGGCTCGTGGAATTCCAAACCGACAGAAAATGTTTTCTTTTATAAATTTCATCACAACAGTGTGATTATTAGTCCTTGTTGCAATTGCTTCAATCCATTTAGACACATAATCAACACCAACCAAAATGTATTGAAAACCAAAGGAGATGGGGAAAGGACCCATGAAATCAATACCCCAAACATCAAAAAGTTCACAAACCACGATGGGATTTAAGGGCATCATATCCCTTTTTCCCATGTTACCTGTCTTTTGTCATCTTTCACATGCCTTGCAAAACTCATGAGTGTCCTTGATTAATGTGGGCCAATAAAACCCACTTTGCAGAACTTTGATAGTTGTCCATCGTCCTCCAAAGTGTCCCCCACATTCCTGCGAATGACAAAATGACATGATGCTTAGCTGTTCAGACTCGGGTACACATCTACGAATAATTTGATCAGAACAAATATGAAACAGATGAGGATCCTCCCAGAAATAATTCTTTGCAATTGAGAAAAATCGATATCTCTCAGCTTTGTTCCATTCTTTGGGTATTTTACCAACTACAAGATAATTCCCAATATAAGCATACCAAGGAAGTTTAGGAGTAGAAATTAACAGTAACTGTTCATCAGGAAATGTATCTCTCAGGGGTAACTCATTTTCTGTTTCTTGAGTTACAATCCTTAACAAATGATCAGCAACAACATTTTCTTGACCTTTCTTATCCTTGATTGTTAAATCAAATTCTTGAATTAATAACAACCATCGAATAAGCCTAGGTTTAGCATCTTTCTTTTTCAACAGGTATCTTAATGCCGAGTGGTCAGAATAAATGGTTATTTTTTACCCTAACACATAAGACCGAAATTTTTCTAATGCAAAAACTACAGCAAGCAATTCTTTCTCTGTGGTGGTATAGTTTTTCTGGGTATCATCTAAAGTTCGGCTGGCGTAATAGATCACACAAAGAAATCGATCCTTGCGTTGACCTAATACAGCTCCTATGGCATAATCCGAAGCATCACACATAATTTCAAAATGAAGAGAGTAATCTGGTGGTTGAATCACTGGAGCAGTGGAAAGTGCATTTTTCAGTGTTTCAAAAGTAGTAACACATTTTTCATCAAATTGGAATGGAGTATCCTGTGCCAACAAATTTGATAAAGGTCTAGCAATTTTATTAAAATCCTTTATAAATCGTCGGTAGAAACCAGCATATCCAAGGAACAATTTCACTTGTTTAACAGTTGTTGGAGGGGGCAAATCAGAAATAATATCAACCTTAGCTTTATCAACCCGAACTCCTTCCTTGGATATAATGTGTCCGAGAATAATTCCCTCTTGAACCATGAAATGACTTTTCTCCTAACTAAGTATGAGATTAGATTCCTGACATCTTTTCAACACCAAAGAATTCAAACAAGTGTCAACTGAAGAGCCAAAGATAGAAAAATCATCCATAAAGACTTCAACAAATTCATCCATCATATCAGTGAAAATAAACATCATGCAGCGTTGAAAAGTGGCTGGTGCATTACAAAGGCCCAAAGGCATTCTTTTATAAGCAAACGTGCCAAAAGGACATGTAAAAGTTGTCTTTTCCTGATCTTCAGGGTCCATAGGGATTGTATCCCGAGTACCCATCAAGAAAACAGTAATAACCTTATCCTGCCAACCTGTCCAAAATTTGATCAATGAATGGTAAAGGAAAATGATCCTTTCTTGTTGCAGCATTGAGTTTTCTATAATCACTACACACACACACCATCCAGTTGTGGTGCGGGTAGGTACCAATTCACCATTATCATTTGTTACCACAATGATTCCTAATTTCTTAGGTACAACCTGTATAGGACTAACCCATTTACTATCCGAAATAGGATAAATGATACCTGCATCTAACAACTTCACTATTTCCTTCTTTACAACTTCCCTCATGTTCGGGTTTAGCTTACATTACATCTCTCTAGATGTCTTGGCTTCATCTTCCAAATTAATCTTATGCATGCAAAAAGAAGGGTCTATTCCTTTAATGTCTGCAACAGTCTAGCCTAACGTTTCCTTATTTTTAGACAACACATCTACAAGCTTAACTTCCTGTTCCAAAGAAAGGTTAGAAGCAATAATAGCTGGAAGGGTTTGATCTGCCCCTAGAAAAACACAGTTGAGATGGCTAGGAGGGTGCTTCAGTTCCAACTCAGGAGGAGATTGGATAGAAGGGAGGATGGGTTCTTTAGGGAGAGTGAAGGATGGTTCTATTGCACAAACTTGAAGTTTTTCATCAAATCTTAAATTGCTTTCTAAAAATTTATCATATTCCTCCTCAAACCTACTCATCACTATTTCATCATCATTCAAAGTATTCTCCAAAAAATCTTATTGCATAAGACTAAGAAAAGACTCTTCAATTAATGGATCAATATTATCAAGAATAAAACATTCAAGACCATCATCTCCATCTGCAAACCTAGCAGCATTAGCAACATTCAGCTTTACCTTAATATTTCCAAATGTAAACTCCAATTCTCAAGTTGCACAGTGAATTTTTGCATTAGCTGTTGCTAAAAATGGTCTCTCTAATATAACTGGAGTTTAGAACTTTTGAATATCTCCTGGTTCCATATCTTGCACAACAAAATCCACAGGAAAATAAAATTCATCAACTTTTATCAACACATCTTCAATCATGCCCCTAGGAATTCTAAGCGATCTATCAGCCAGTTGAAGGGTGACAGGAGTAGGTTTCAATTCTCTTATATCTAACTGCTCAAAAAGATTAAAGGGGAGAAGATTCACACTAGCTCCTAAATCAAGAAGGGCACGATCTACACAATGATTACCAATATAGCAAGGAATGGTAAATGCACCTGGATCTTTCAATTTTGGTGGAACATGAGAAGTAAGAATACTGCTTACCTTTTCAGTCAATCTTACTTTGTTTGATATCAAAGCTGAATTCCTTCTTTTCTAAGTGCATAAATCCTTAAGAAACTTTGCATAAGCTGAAATTTGCCTGATGATTTCTAACAGAGGTAAATTGATATTAACTTGCTTAAAGGTTTCAAGCATTTCTTCCTTTTTTGAATCTTTATTAGGTGGATTACCTATGCCTGTGGAAAGGGTGCCTTGGGACTCAGTGTCAATGGAATATTTTCATGTGAAATAAAAGTTTCAGATTCATTTGCAGTTTCTTTCGATGAATCAACAATAACTTGAGACTTAGCTTTTTGCTTTACAAGTCTTGCATTTTCGTAAGCTTTGACACTTACCTTGTTATCAACTTTCTTACCACTTCGCAATGTAATGACAGCTTGAAGATCCTCCACTATTTGACTTGTAGATGCTACATGGGCCTTACCTTTTGGGTTTTCATCTGGTTGGGCAAGGAGTGTTCCTTCTTCCCTTTTCTGAATTGTGTTAACTAATTGCCCAATTTGTCTTTCCAAGTTGGCAATTGCCTTTGTATGTGTACTTACCAGTTGCATAGTTGGTTCCCAACTGTGAAGCTTTTTCAAAACCTGTTCTTCAAAAGTAGTCCCATAAGAATTGAAACCTGAATTAGAGCTCGTAGGTAACTGTCCTTGTGGAACTGAATGAAATCCTGGAAGATAGCTTCTTAGTCTTTGTTGTTGAAAATCTTCCAAATTCTGATCCCACCGAAAATTTGGATGATCTCGTGTACCTGAATTATAAGTGTTAGAGAATGGATCATAATTACGGGGATATCTATAAGCAGCACAAGCTTGCTCTGAAATTGAATTAGGATTTGATGCAAGAACACCTTCACCTAAATCAACTACATGCAATGATTCTTTCCTTTTGACCATTTTTTTTAATGCAAGAGTTAGATTTTCAATCTTTGATGTCAAAGAATTATAATCATTTGATCCTACACTTTCTCTTTTTTCTCTAGATGAAGTTGCACGCTTTCGTGAATTGTTGCTCAATTTTATGAACAATTCTGTGGCTTCTTTTGGAGATTTTTCAAGAAGTGAACCATTACAAGCTCGATCGAGCAGATTTTTCAAGAAGTGAACCATTACAAGCTCGATCGAGCAAACTTTGATTATGCTCATTTAACCCTTGATAGAAATTCTGAGCTAATTGCCAATCTGGAATACTATGGTGTGGACATTCATAAGTTAAGGTTTCAAATCTATCCCAACTCTCATGAAGTGCCTCTCTAGGTAATTGAGAAAAATTATTTAATTGATTCTTACATTCATTGGTTTTTGAAGAAGAGTAAAATCTTTCAAGAAATTCTCTTTGCAATTGATCCCAAGAAGTAATAGAACCAGATCGTAATCTGTAAAGCCAATTTTGTGCTTGACCCATTAAAGAGTAAGGAAACAATCTCAATTTAACAACTTCTTCTTATGCAATTCTAGTATTGATCGATCTGCATGTATGAACAAAAGTATTAATGTGATCATACGGGTTTTCATTAGAAATACCGTGGAACAAGGGAAGCATTGAAATCATGTGAGACTTGATTTTAAAACCATCATCAGTTTCAGGTAAGGCGATAGATCGTGGAGGAACATAATCTTGTGGTGTGGAAAAATCTTTTATGCTCCTCTTCACATTTCTTACTTCTCTATCTTCAACTTGATCCTGATTTTGGTTTTGATTCGGATGTTGATCAGCCATGATTAGAAAAGTTCGTGCTTTGATTCTGGATTTAAAGGTTTTCTCAATTTCTGAATCCAAGACAAAGATGAGTGGTTTTAAAGATTTTCGACCATGCATACAAAACTAAAACTCAAAAAGATGAATGAAAATGAAATACAGTCTATATACAAAAACAAAATTAAATAAAATAAGAACTAAAATCTAAAATATATATACATAATAATACATATATACATAAATTAAAGACTTACCTTATTTAATGAACACAAGTCCCCGGCAACGGCGCCAAATTTTGATCGGGTCGTTTTGCGCTAAAAAATAGTAAGGTTAAATGATTGAAAATATTGCTTACCTTGAATTACCTCTAGCTGTGGCGAGTAGAGGGTCGATCCATGGAGATTGGGTTATCAAGTTAAGTTAAGTCCTTAATTTAGAATTGTTTGACTATCTCCCGTCACGAATAAGTTTGATTAAATCCAAAAGTCCAAAAGTCCAAAAGTACGGAAGTACGGAAAATTAAGTCCAAGAAATGTCCTCAAAATGTCCAAAGATACGGTAGTAATAAGGTCCAAAAGTGAATTAATCAAAAGTACTAAATTAAAGAATCACAACACTCAATACTAAAAATCCAAAGGGTTAATGATTCAGGGTGGTTATAGCTCGGTATACGCAAGTACAAAGTTATTGCTTGAGATTAAAAGTTAAGTCCTTCAAAAATAGGGCTACAAGCTCCCACTACTGAAATGAGCCTTTAATTACGTAAGTGATAAGATTAATTAATTAACAAGACTGGATGTGTTGGTACAACCTAACGATTTCCAATCTCTCAATTAATCTTTCACTTATGTAACCTGGAGGTGTCGATACAACCAGACTAGAATCCATCCGAGGTAGTCTCGTATTGCCACTGGTTTACAAAACCGGGCGTATATGTACTTTCAATTAAATATAACATAACTACAAGTATACGTATAATTAATCAAAGAATACTTAGAAATAGAAATACGAGACTTTAATAAATTTGAATCACAACATATGTACAAGAGTAATCTCACACGTACCACCCCAAATCTCGGGTCTAGTGTGTCATAATAAACTGTAAAGTACAAGAAATCATAACGAAAACCAAAATAAAAGAATACTTATCGTGTTGAATGGATTTCGGTAGACCGGTATGATGATGGCTCACTAGACCCTCCCTTTGAGATTAAAACTTTGCACACAACTTAGAATAATAACTAAAGCACTCAAACACAAGAGCAAAATCTAAGCTAAGAAGAGAAAATGGTATCAGAAAAATGAAATGAGGAATGGAGTATTTATAAAGAAATTTTGGCAATATTCACAAGTACTATTCAAACCATGATATCGTCAATGTGTCAGCGTGATGTCATTTGCCTAAGTCATCATTGTGTCAGCGTGGTGTCATTTGCCTAGGTCATCATTGTGTCAACGTGATGTCATTCGCATAGGTCATCATTGTGTTAGCGTGATGTCAGCGAAGATACTATTAACACGTTGACTTACTATTCATGCATTGACTTTGACCAAAAGTTGACTTTGACTTTGACCAAAAAGTTGACCAAGACTATTTCAAGGTTTTTCAGCATCCTGAATCCGTTTTCGCACTCCGTTTGGCCAAATTCAATCTTGATTTGCTCGTGTCAAAGTCGTTCTACCTTCCTCCTTTAGTATTGCACCGAAAATTCACTTCAAAAGTTGGCTTTTGTGGCCATTTTTGCTATTTCTTCTTCAGAACCTATATTCCATTAAATTTGTGTAAAATATATAATTAAACTTGAAATAATAATGCAATATACATGATTTAATGGGTTAAAGTTACTAAAAATACGGATTTATCACCTTCAAGATCTTGCTTTAACATATCCCTCAACTTCCGAAACACGGGAATCTAAAGCTTTTTTTATAATTTCCGACATGTTCATCTCAATAGGTCGTTAATGTAGAATAGAAATCAAGATTAATTGTAGCATAACTTTTTGTGGATATCAAATATATATACGCATTAACATGCAGACTAGCTAGTGTCTCTGTGACGGCATATTGATGCCTGATGCTGAATTACTGTGTGAAGTTTCCATCAGTCTTGGAAATATATCAAATCAAATCCCACATGTTACCACTTTTGGTCTTATGTTATCATTTATAGATTTAAAAAACTTTTAGTGAATTTGTTCCTGTCAAGAGATAGATATAGACTTTTCCCCTATAAGAAAAGCAAAATACCATAATGATCTCATTACTATTTTCTTATTCATTACATATAGTAACCGATGAAGTATTTTCAACTAGGGATAGTAATGGGTAATCGTTTTATCCGAAATTAACATGTATTCGTCCGATAAAAACCGATTACAAAAATTGATAGAAAATCCATGAGGTTTTAGATTTCATAAGTGGTAACCGACGGATAAACCGATAGGTTTTTATTTTTAACATTAAAAAAAAAAATTGAAACCCGAAACCTGATTATAAATTAATAACTAAATAAATAAATATATAGATACATATATGTAATAGATAATATAACATATTTTTTATTAGGATTTCATTTCTCTCTCCTGCTCCTTTTAATTTAGTTAAATCTATCTCTTCCTTTTTCCCATTCTTCTTCTCTCTCTTATTTTCCCCCACTGAATTCATCCCAACTCAAAAATAAAAAATAAAAAAATAAAAAGAATTCATCCCAACTCTTTCACCCAGTTTTCTCTTTCCTCTCTCACTTTCACTTTCACTTTCTTTTTCGATCTTTCTCATCTCCTCTCTCTCATTTATACATACATATCTCTATTATATATAATTAAAAGAATATTTTTTCTAAATTATTCTTTTGATTTTATCACTTTCATCATGTATACATACATATAGTTCTATTATTATACTAGACTTGTAATTTTTGCAGTTTTATGTTTGCAGCCATGGCAGTTCATCAACTCTTAACATAGATCTGAGCCTCAACTTTCTATATTTACGTTTGGGTTACAGATACTAAAGCCCTTTGTTGGGTTGTTTTTTGTTTTTTGGTTTTGATCTGAGGCTCAACTTCGTAATAACATAACTCTGAACCTCAACTTTTTATATTGCCTTCATCACGTTTCTTTATGTGTTGTTGTTTTTGTTGTTCTTGTTTTTGGTTTTGATGCGCCCGTTACTGCAATATTTGAGAGGAAATAGAGATTTTATAGATTGAAGATTTTCTCCAATTAATTGATTTTTTTTGCCTTAAATAGATATCTAATTTTATTATCTTGTGTACAAATATTAATTTATTTTGTTTTCATGCTTTTTTAACATTTAATTATTTTAACATAATTTGGAATAATATTTCTATTAAACTAATTTTTTGGCATATATTTTTGATTTTTACATTTAAATTAAATTTTTTATCATATTTTTAGACTCTTTTTTATTTAAGTTAATTTTTTTAAGTTATCGGTTTTGGTTTCTATTATTCGTGGTTTTTTTAAACCCGTCAGTTTCGGTTTTGGATAATGATTTTTAAATCCGCCAGTTTTCAGTTTCGGTTTTGGTTTTCAATTTGATAAACGGTTTCGATTTTAGTTTTTCCAAAAATCGCGATTAATTGAACCATTGTGATTCCTATTTTCAACATTTACTATAAGATTTTCATAACAACTTTCCTTGGAGAACAACCTTTGTCGCCCAAAGTACATACATAATCCTGTTTGTAATATGTGCATTAGCTCTAATACACAAATTACCACACAATCTGCAAACCCACGCACATGAAAATTAACTCTGCAATGATACCAAAGGTAAATTTGAAAAGTTTTGCAAATCAGCTTAATACTTGCTATGGTCCTTCATCAATATCCGAATGTAGTTTTATCATTTCTTATTTAGCTAACGATTTGTATACTGGAATGAGGTTGGGAATAGAATGACGTTCCCAACTCTATTCTGATTCTCATGCTTGGTATGAAAGAATGAACATGGGAATAATATTCTCAATGTAATCTCATTCTCACGTACATGAGATTAATCATTACAGAACAAACACATGAGATTAACCCATTTTCATATAGTTGGGAATGGACGTAATTATAAAATGACTAACATACTGGCACATAATAAAAATAAAAATAAAAATAATAAAAAAAAAATAATAATAATGACATGCTAAATAATATTAATAATAGTAATAGTGAAAATAATAATAGGATTAATAATAAAAAAATATAAAAAATTAATAATAAAAATAAAATATAATAATAATAATATAAAATAATATTAGTAAAACTAAAAAAAAAGAAAACAATAATAATAACAATATAATTATAATAATTATAATTATAACAATAATAATAACATTAAAAATAATAATAAATAATGGTAATAATAATAACATTAATAATAAAAGTAATAATTATTATCATTATTATGAAAATAATCATAATTAGTATAATAATAATAATATTAGAAATAAAAACAAAAAATAAAATATAAATAGTAAAAATAAAATTAAAAACCATAATAATAATAATAATAATAATAATAATAATAATAATAATAATAATAATAATAATAATAATAGTAATAATGATAATAACATTAATAATAATAATAATAATAATAATAATGATGATGATTGTTGTTATTATTATTTTTATTATTATTATTTATTATGGTTATTATGTTTACGTTATTTACGGTTATTTTATTATTATTATATACGATAACAACAACAAGGTAATGATGTCATATTATACAAGTCTTTCAAATTACTGCTCTTGTATATTGACTATCAAATATGTTTAGAATCAATATATTCATTCATAGAGTATACCAAGTATGTTATTTTTATTCTCAAGCTCATTCTATTCTTAATTCCATTACATTTTTTAGTTTATTCTATTCTTGTCCAAATTCATTCCATTGTGCCAATTGCTTACTTATATCTTTTTTGCCAATACTACTTCAATGCATCTAAACTTACCATTGATCATTCCGAGGCAAAAATAACACCCTTATCATGTGTTCATCTTCTAACCAACAAAGACTATGAAGATTACATCGTGAGTCATATTCACACCTAAGCTCACTATATAGAACTTAGCTCGATCGTACAGATAGATTGGGCTTAACTTATAATATCGAAATTCAAATAATAATTTTTAAATGACTAATTAAAAAAAGGATTTTAAATGCATATTGAAAGAATTTAATTTCACATCTAAATCGTTTTGGATAATAATAAAAGAAATATAATTTTTTTGAATATCGTTATCCTCTTTATAAAACAAGTAAAATAAGAAAATAGGATAAAAGAAAAAATTAATATTTTTATTACAAAAATAAATAAATAAACACACATGTATCCACCTACGTGACTTTTGTAGGTGACTTTAAAAGTCACCAAGTGGAAGTCACTGTAAGTGACTTCCATTGCCTAGTCACTTACGTGACTTCAGAAGTCACGCTAGTGACTTTTAAAAGTCATTGAAGTAGTGACCTTCATCTTTATATATATATAATATATATATATATATATATATAATACTTTAAAAAAATCTCATAATATTTTCATTAATCTTGTAATTTAGGTCAATCTCATCGATATTCAAAATTTATGAAGCCAGAATTTTATTAGGGAGAAACAATGTTTCTTACTGAGAAAATATATTACTAAATGACTAATAGCAACACAATATCAAAACATTTCTATGATTGAGATATAAAAAGGATTAAATTAATCTATGGATGTGGATCTACAATGACAAATGAAAGAATCAAAGGAATGGTTATACAAAATCAACCTACTGTACAATTTCTTTATACCAAAAACTCTCCTTGTACTGTTGCAAATGTATAATGGTAGAGAATAGTGAAGAAATTTAATCTTATTCAATTATGTAATTTCAAAATAAAACTCAAAATTATAGTAATGTTAATATAAATATAGATCTTAAATAAAGGTTAAATATTATTTTTATTTTTAGTCTTATGCTTGTAGTTAAATAGTAAAAATAATTTTAAACTAATTGAGTCTTAAGTATTTAAAATTAATTCTGATTAAACCATTATGTATAAGAACTACATGTGAAAAAAGAATACTTATTTGTGTTGTAGGGATCACACTCATTGATTATTATCATTTATTTCTTATCGCATGTCATATATAAAAGTAATTCCAAATCTTTAAAATATTATCCTTAATTATGTTGTTTGAAACTATTTTGAAGTATAATTAGGAACAATTAACAAATCTCTTAAATCCACTATAATCAATAGTTAAATTGAGGTATTTATATATGTCAAATGATAACAAATCTCAAGTAATGGCATATAGTGGTCTTGATTAGAAGGATGATTATAAAATCCTTTTAATATTTTGTTTAATGTCATTTTTTTATACTTTTGTATTTATAATTTTAAAATTTTCGTACATATATAAAACTAAAGATATAAAAATAATTATGTATATATGCGGGACGGGTTATGTGGAAGGAGAAAATTATCTTTGTGCCCTGCCACGCTCCCGCGCGGGGATTTAAAGTTAATCCTTGCCCCCCGCCCTATTCCCAATTTCCCACCCTAAAACCTGCTCCCTTTAAGGAAGATGAGGGGTGGGGGAAAGTGGGGGAGCAGAGCGAGGATGAGATTGATACATGCAAAACCCGTCTTTATTGTCATCCCTAATATTAATTAATCTACTAAAACCACATATATCATCGTCCAATATTTTCTAAGAAAATATTTATCTTCAACAGTGGCTACCTACAACTGATTCCGAGTAAAAATCTAGTAGCTTCATGATACAACATGTTTTGATACCTAAACTCTAATACTAAGATCTTTTGATACCTAAACTCTAGTACTATATTAAATTACTACATCATTTTAATGTTATATATTACTCTATTTTTATTACCAATATATCACGTCCTAGTAAATGCTTAATTGATATGCTAAAATAACAAACTTTTTTATTTTTCTCTATTCTTCTAACATGACAACTAAACATCCAGAATAAATAAGTAATGAGTATATGGTAACATTTAGCATTACTCTATATCACATACCTCCAGAAAGCACAACCCTCACATCTCCTCAATATGTTCATCTTCCACACTAAAAAGAAATTTCTGTTAGCTTAGATGACGAGCAAGGAAGCAAGCTGTTTCAATGCATTTTCTAGGAGCAAGGACGGATCTAGGAGTTATTCTCAATGGGGACTAAAATTTATAATTTTTCAAATATAAAATTTTGGTTCTTTTAGTGAGGGATAATTCGTCTTTTTAGTTAAAATATATAGATATTTATTTATTTTTTAAAATCTACATGCAATCTTTAACTTTCTTTTTCTTATTGCATGTCAATAATAATAATAATAATAGTTGTTATTCTTATTTATTATGGTTATTATGTTTATGTTATTTATGGTTATTTTATTCTTATTATATACTATAACAATAAAAGTGTAATGATGTCATATTATACAAGTCATTCTCATTACTACACTTGTATACTGACTTTCAAATATGAGTTTG
Source organism: Ehretia macrophylla (assembly GCA_037974665.1). NCBI lineage: Eukaryota > Viridiplantae > Streptophyta > Magnoliopsida > Boraginales > Ehretiaceae > Ehretia > Ehretia macrophylla. Next base: position 50,402,426 of record CM075775.1, read on the forward strand.
GAATCAATATATTCATTCCTAGAGTATACCAAGTGTGTCATTTTTATTCCCAAATTCATTCTATTCTCAATTCCATTATATTCCTTAGCTCATTCCATTCATGCTCAAATTCATTACAGTGTATCAATTGTTACCTTATATCCTTTTTGTCAATACTACTTCAATACATCTAAACTTTCCATTTAGTCATACCGAGGCAAAAACAAGACCCTTATCATGTGTTCATCTTCTAACCAACACATACTATGAAGATTACATCGTGAGTCACATTCACACCTAAGCTCACTATATAGAACTTAGCTTGATCATACAGATAGATTTGCCTTAACTTAAAATATTGAAATTCAAATAATAATCTAGATTTTTCAACATAGCATACACGAAGCTATATCACCTTGAAAGTTCTAACTCCCTTATTCTTTTCCTAATAGCCATCCTAATAAGAGTAATTGAACCCAATAGTCGATTATTTAACTCAATAGTAAAGTTAAATTTGTTGAAAGCTAACTTGTATTTTTTCAGATCAATTTGTAAAGACAAGTAAAAGTCCAAATAGAGTAGACAATAGGAATCCTAAACCTAGTAGGATTAGCCTTAGTTTCCCATAAATTAATAGGACCTTTTAGCTTACAGTTAGTGAGCCACAACCCACACCTCACTCTGTAGGGTGGGGTGGTGTGAGAAAGAGAGAGAATAGCTTTGCAATACTACAATCTCATTGCATTATAATTGAGAGAGATTTAGCATAAATTTTGAGAGATTTTTGTTTGCAGAGATATTATAATTTCTTTCTCTTTTGCATTAGTGAATTTCTTCAGTTGCTTCGTCGACTTAGGCACAACCGAACTACGTAATTCTTGTATGTTCTTACATTAGTATATTCTTGTTTTGTTTTTTCCTATATCTCTATTGCATTTGGCATCCGAGTAATTGTTAATTACTCCACTCATCAGCACAACAAGTGTATCAGAGCCACACGTTTTGATTTAGGAAAACATGGGAGATGAAGATTCAAGTTCATAATCAATATAAACAACCATCAAAGGTACTGCATTCGGATCCAACGCACAAATACCTAGGATGACAGTCTCTAATGCAAAATTTGAAATTGAGAAATTAGACGGAAGCAACAACTTTGGCATACAGTAGTGCAAAGTCATATTGCATGTAGTGGTCCACATGAGCAATATGATTAAATTCATATTGCAGAGTTAGTTGATAACTCAGTTCGTAGTGTGGTGGAACATGTGCCATTAGAGTTTGTAAGTTCTCGTCAAGGTGGAAAATGTCGAAAATTGACTCATATTTTTTCAGGTCAATTTGCAAAGACAAGTAGAAGTCCAATAAGAGTAGAAGATAGGAAATTAGCGTTAGTTTCCGATGAGTAAGACCTTTTAGCTTGCAGTTAAGGAGCCACAACCCATACCTCACCCTAAGAGGTGATGTGAGAAAAAAAGAGTAGCTTTACAATATTGCAATCTCATTGCATCATAGTTGAGAGAGATTTCCGTTCGCAAAGATATTGTAATCGCTTTCTATTTTGTATTAGTGAATTTATTCAGTTGCTCTGTGGACTTAGGCATAACTGAACCACATAATTCTTGTGTGTTCTTGCATTATTATATTCTTGTTTCTTTTCCTCCTACATATTTATTGTATTTGACATTCTTGTGTATTCTTGCATTATTAATTCAACTTTAAATTGAATAACAAAATATCATAATTTTTTTTGAGTTCTTAATTTTTTTTATATAAAATATAATATATAAATTTAAAGAGATCGATAAATAAGCTCGCGAATTCAAATGAGGAATCACTAATGTGGTTCAAATAACTCCAACGACAAACTAAAATTGAGAAGATAAAAAAAAAACACAATTACAAGTACCATATCACTAGAAGCTCAAACCCTGATCGAATCATAGATCTCAACATTCATTGTTGTTCACAATATAGGCATGTTAATTTGCAATTTGAAGCAACTAGTGAGATATGGACTTAAGGAATACTCAAATATATATATATATATATATATATATTTTAACCTTAGAGCGGGTTCTAATTTTATACATTATTAAGAGCTGGAACTTTACATCACAAAAATGAAATCACCAAAATAACAATCGCCCAATCAAGAACCAACCACTTTTACTAGTAGGTCATTAGATTCTAACATCAAAATCACTTATACTTAAGATTTCTAATATTTAAAATTTTGTAACCTAGAAGATCATAACCTAAATTTGCCAACTTGTTCAAAAAAATGAGTATAAGTGGCAAAGGAAATATCTTTTTTGAGAGATAAATGGCAAAAGAAATATTGACATTCAAAATTCTCACGGCACACATAACGAAGCGTAGTTACCTATCTGTATCTAGTTTTAGTGGTCTTAAAACCTAGCTCTGATACCAACTCCGTCACGTCCCGAAATTTCATGTGTATATTCAATCTCGACGTGTGACATGTTGCATGTTAAAAGGATAATATCCCTAAAGCCCGCTAGACGCACAACCAATAAACACTCAAAATAGAGCCACTAAAAATCACAAATATTTAAAGTCTCCAAAACACATAAGAAGTATTTGGTTACAAACCAAATCTCCAAATGGTCACAAAGAACAAATCCTCGAAGCTAATACAATCAAACCCAAATTTCATAAATGAAGTTTCAATCTGAATTCCAATAATGTTCAATAAGATAGATTTCATGTCACTAAATCATCGTGTCTAGGTGTCTCTACCCTACCTATAGATGTAGTGCTTACCGTAAGGGAATTCGATCCACAATAAAACCCAAACAGCTCCCTCAGTTCTGAAAAAAGCCCAAAATAGTCCATGCTCTTTACTGTTTGCTGTTAAAGATAACTGTTAGAAGGGCATTTAAGACATTTTTCCCTTCATTTAAAAAAAAATCAAACAGTGAAATGAATGAATGGTCACTCTCAGTTTTGTATGTCTTGGGACGTACCGCTACATCTGTGGGTTTACCAAGGAGTGGTCGGCCTCCACCAACTAGGTTCCCACGTATATTTATTTATTTAGTGTGAAAGATGAACATATTGAGGAGATGTGAGGGTTGTACTTCCTGGAGAGATGACGAGCAAGGAAGCAAGCTGTTTCAATTCATTTTCTAGGAGCAAGGATGGATCTAGGAGTTTTCTCAATGGGACAAAAATTCATAATTTTTCAAATATACAATTTTTATTCTTTCTGTGGGGACTAATCCATCTATTTAGCTAAAAATATATAGATACATAGATGCAATATTTCACTTTTTTTTGGTAGTGGGGGCTGCACCAACACACACATTCACACTGTCTAGAAGTAAGAGATGAATTTTCAACAACTTCGCATCGATGCTTTATAATCGAGTGAAGAAAGAAGATGAAGAAGAAAAGAAAGAAAAAAAGAAAGAAAAAATATAAGGGGATTTTTACCCAAAAAAACTTACTTAAACATGTTATGAAAACAACATAAAAGAGATGGAAGATAACCAAAAGTAAAGAGAGAAATATAATAGAAAGAAACAGAAATAATATTTCTATTGATTATATTGGTGTAACTTTTACAATATAGAAGACCCTATTAATAATAAAAATTGTCTCAAGAAGTTGTTTGTCAAGTGTTGCTTGAGTTTGGAATATGAAATTCAATCTCTCATTATCTTTGTGTGAGTTTGGATAATCATGAACCACATTCGGATACATATTCATTTTAATAATTCAATAACAAGGCAAAAATAATCCACAAGTTGCATTACGCCCGCATGCATATGTTTCACGTCCAGTTAAATTGGACCGAGACTTCTGTAAGTTACACCCTTTCAAAAAAATAGAGAAAGGTTTCAACTAAGTTTTTAAATACAGGAGATACCATGCATTTTTAATAAAACACAAGTAGCGCTGCAAATTGTTTTGTGACTAACCAATTATCTTCGGAGTAAGAACTCAACAATATATGCTTTATACTTTTTCTTAGACTATCACTTTCCATACGCTTTCATTTTAATGCGTGGAAAAATATGCATTGGAATATAATTTTCTGCAGGGACCCTTATCTCTGTTCAATGAATGGACACAGAACTTCCAGCACAGACACGGGCTAAGAATTTGATGCGCATGCTCAAGTCCACTATACTGAATAAGTCTGCGGAGATAACATCCCTTAATTCTGTAAGCAAAAAGAATAAATCATATCATTTGTACTTGGTTTTTGCACAATGTTGAATATTATCGTATATCCGACGCTCTTCCTCTTGGTTAGTCATGTGTCAGCCTTGGCCAATAATGGTTTTGTCTTCAACGGGAATTTCAGCCTGGACGGATGGTCATCAGAAGAAGGTCCCTTAATGATCACTAACTCAACTGAGTACAGTATTGGTCATGAGTTTTACTCGTTTCCATTTACTTTCAAAAATAAATCAAATGGCAATGCTTTCTCCTTCTCTACTTCATTTGTATTTGCCATTGTCCCTGCAGCTGATCCATTATATGCTGGCGATGGCATGGCCTTTGTCATTTCTTCCTCCAAAGAAATTGAAGGAGCCGAACCAGGAAAGTATCTCGGTTTGTTCAACCAATCTACTGATGGAAAATCATCTAATCATATCATTGCCATTGAGCTCGACACATTCCGAAATGAACAATACATTGATATTAATGGGAACCATGTTGGAATTGACATCAATACCATACATTCAGTTGAATCCTATCCTGCAGGTTACTTCGTTAATGGTGATTTCAAGAACTTGACTCTTGCAAGTGGAGATCCAATACAAGCTTGGGTGGATTATGATGGTATAGGAAAGCAACTTAATGTAACGCTATCTCCTATTGATCATGCTGAAAAACCAACTCAGCCACTCTTGTCTGCCAAAATTGATATATCACCGTATATTTTGAATGATATGTATGTGGGATTTTCAGCAGCAACAGGTGCTCTAGTGGGATCGAGTTATGTGCTGGCCTGGAGTTTTCGAATGAATGGAAGAGCTGAAGATCTTGATCTTTCCAAACTTCCATCTCTTCCTGGGCGAAAAGGATCAAAAAGAAAGCCAAAACTATTAGCAATTCTATTACCTGTTATTGGATCTGTTTCAACTTTGACAACAATTTTTGTCATTATTTACTTGCTAAGGAAAAAATCGGAGTTTGCAGAAGTTTTGGAGGATTGGGAGGTTCCATACGGGCCTCACAGGTTTTCATACAAGGACTTGTATGTAGCAACTAAGGCTTTCAGCGAGAAAGAGCTCCTAGGAAGTGGTGGTTTTGGCCAAGTTTATCGAGGTGTTTTAACAACGTCCAAGAATGAAATTGCGGTGAAGAGGATCTCACACAATTCCAAACAAGGAATGAAGGAATTTGTTGCAGAGATTGCCACGATTGGCAGACTTCGACATCCTAATTTGGTGAGACTCCTAGGCTATTGTCGAAGAAAGGGCGAGCTCTTTCTTGTGTATGATTACATGCCTAATGCCAGTTTAGATAAGTTCATCTTTGACAACGCGGAAGCGTCTCTTAACTGGAGCCAGAGATTCAATATCATCAAAGATGTGGCTTCTGGACTTGCCTACTTGCACGAAGAATGGGTAGAAGTCATCATCCACAGAGATATTAAGGCAAGCAATGTGCTATTAGACGGTGAATTAAATGGCAAGCTGGGCGATTTTGGGCTTGCCAGATCTATTTATCTCGGAAAGGATCTACAGACGACTCAAATAGCCGGCACGTTGGGCTACATAGCGCCTGAGCTTGCTCGGAACGGCAAAGCAAACACAAGAACAGATGTTTTTGCTTTTGGTGTATTTTGCTTGGAAGTCGCTTGTGGAAGGAGGCCCCTGGAGCAACGAGCGCCGACTGGAGAGGTAATTTTATTGGATTGGGTTGCAGAATGTTGGAAGAAAGGTGAGATCTTGAGAACAACTGATCTGAAATTAGGGAATGATTTCAACGTGGAGCAAACGGAATTAGTTTTGAAGCTTGGATTGCTTTGCACACACTTGGTTCCAGAAATTAGGCCAAGCATGTCTGATGTTATAAGGTACCTCCATGGCGATGCTTCAGTTCTTGAAAATCTAAATGCTATTTTGACAGAGAACTGGAAGGACCTTCAAGATCTTGCTGCAACATATCCCTCAACTTCCGAAACACGGGAATCTATAGCTTCTGTAACAATTTCCGACATGTTCATCTCAATAGGTCGTTAATGTAGAATAGAAATCAAGATTAATTGTAGCATAACCTTTTGTGGATATCAAATATATATATATATATATAAATGTATATAATTGGATGCTAAAATGCTTACGCACATAAACACTCATATTAACGTTAAGAGGCTCCTTTACTAAATCAATGATCACTCACACTCATCAAAGATCATATACACCAAATTATTTGATGCATCACCACTTTCATTCCAATGCATTAGCCTTTCAATAGGCAATCGGGCAAGAAAGATGTTAGCAAAAAACAATTAATTCAGTGCTACTGAAGGTTGTTAATTCAATCAAACAATTAAATTTCCAGCATAATTGAAATGACATCAAATTTAGAAGTATAACTGATAGCTAGGTTGAAGCCCAGAAGTGTAGCTGATACAACACAGGAGTCCCAGAACAGTAACAGACATGGAATTAGATTTGCAGAAGCACAATGGATACGGGAGATTCTAAAATGGAATTATAACAAAAGATAGGCAAGCCTATCTTACAATTAAAGGACAACACATTAACAATTTTTTTTTAATGAAATGTGTTTGTCTCTCTGTACTTCCAACGTATAAGAAAAGCAAATACCATAATGATCTCATTATTATTTTCTTATTCATTACATAATAGTAACCTATGAAGTATTTTCAACATTTACTATAAGATTTCATAATAACTAGTCTCCTTGGAGAACAACCTTGGATGCCCAAAGTACATATTTAATCCTATTGTAATATCCACAAGGATTGCTCCAACATACAAATTACCACACAATTTGCAAACCCACGCACATGACAATTAACTCCAAAATGATACCCAAGGGAAATATGAAAAGTTCTGCAAATCATCTTAACTCTTGCTATGATCCTTCAATATCGGAATATACTTTATCATTTCTTACTTATATCCTCTTTGCCAATACTACTTCAATGCATCTAAAGTTTCCATTTGATCATAACGAGGCAAAAATAAGACCCCTATCATGTGCTCATCTTCTAACCAAAACAGACTATAAAGATTACATCGTGAGTCACATTCACACCTAAGCTCACTATATAGAACTTATCTTGATCATACTAATAGATTTGGCTTAACTTAAAATACTGAAAGCCAAATGACCATCTAGATTTTTCAACATAGCATTCACGAAGCTATATCACCTTCAAATTTCTAACTCCCTTATTCCTTTCCTAATACTCATCCTAATAACCCAAGAGCCCACTATTTAACTCAAAAGTAAAGTTGAATCTGTTGAAAACTGACTTGTATTTTTTCAGGTCAATTTACAAAGACAAGTAGAAGTCCAATTAGAGTAGCTAGAAGATATGAATCCTAAACCAGGTAGGATTAGCATTAGTTTTCCATAAATAGGACTTTTTAGCTTGCAGTTAGGGAGCCACAATCCACACATCACCCTGTAGGGTGTGGTGGAGTGAGGAAGAGAGAAAGTAGCTTTGCAACATTGTAATCTCATTGCATTATAGTTGATAGAGATTTATCATAGGTTTTGTGAGATTTTTGTTCGCAGAGATATTGTAATATCTTTCTCTTTTGCATTAGTGAATTTATTTAGTTGCTCTGTCGACTTAGACAAAGCCGAACCACGTAATTCTTGTGTGTTCTTGCATTATTATATTCTTGTTTATTTTTCTCCTATTATTGCATTCGATATCTGAGTAACTAACAATTACTCAACCCATCAGCATAACAAGAAGTATCAAAGCCACAGGTTTTGATTCATAGAAACATGGGAGACGAAGATTCAAGTTCAGAATCAATAAAGACAACCATCAAAGGTACTGCATCTGGATCCAATGCACAAATACCTAGGATGTCAGTCTCTAATGTAAAATTTGAAATTGAGAAATTGGATGGAAGCAACAACTTTGGCATATGGCAGTGCAAAGTCATATTGCATGTAATGGTTTGCATGGAACAACATGATTAAATTCGTATTGCAGAGTTAGTCGATAACTCAGTTCGCAGTGTGGTGGAACATGTGCCATTAGAGTTTGCAAAATTCTCATAAAGGTGGAGAATGTTGAAAACTAACTTGTATGTTTCCAAGTCAATTTGCAAAGACAAGTAGAAGCTCAATTAGAGTAGAAGATAAGAATCCTAATTAACATTAATTTCCTATAAATAGGATATTCTAGCTTGCAGTTAGGGAGCCACAACCCACATGTCACCTTATAGGGTGAGGTGCTGTGAGAAAGAGAAAGAGTAGCTTTGCAATATTGCAATCTCATTGCATTATAGTTGAGAGAAATTTAGCATAGGTTTGGAGATATTTCCGTTCGTAGAGATATTGTAATCTTTTTCTCTTTTGTATTAGTGAATTTATTCAATTACTCTGTGGACTTAGGCATAGGTGAGCCACGTAATTTTTTTGTAATCTTGCATTATTATATTCTTGTTTTTTTCACTTTTATATCTTTATTGCATTTGACATCCGGGTAATTAACAATTACTCAATCCATCAGTACAACATAATCTATTTTTTATCCTTATTACAAGCAATTCGCTACCAACATTAAAGTCAATTCCTCAATCACACAATTATTTCTAATAATCAAAAGAAAATCACAGGAAAAATTGTTCCCTTAATCTCCCAAAAAAAACAACTAATTCAACCTTAAATTGAATGACAAAATATCATAAATTTTTTTGAGTGCTTAATTTTTTTAAAAAAAATATAATATATAAATATAAAGAGATAGATAAATAAGGTTGCGAATTCAAAGGAGGAAACACTAATGTGTTACAAATAACTATGAAGGCAAACTAAAATTGAGAAGATTAAAAAAAAAACAATTAAAAGTATCATATCACTTGAAGCTCAAACCTTGATCAGAATCACAGATCTCAACATTCATTGTTATTCAGAATATAGGTATACAACATTTGCAACTTGAAGCAACTAGTGAGATATGGACTTAAGGAATATTCAAGTATTTTTTTTTTTTTACCTTAGAGTGGGTTCTAATTTTATAGATTATTAGGGGCTAGAACTTTACATCATAAAAGGGAAAAGGATTTCCAGGTCCCTGACCTTTTTCCCTTGTCTCAAATAGGTCCTCCAGTTTTGAAAATGTGTTGAGGGGTCCTTCACTAAGGCCAGTTTAGTCCTTTCAATAATAATTAAATAAAAAATAAAAATTATACAAAATAATTAACAATTAATCTCATAAATTATACAACACACCCACCAACACCTTGACAAAAAAAAAAAAAAAACAACGCAAACCCTACCCTGCTACCTTGATTCTCATCACAAGCAGCTGAAAATTGTTCCCAATGGGAGTATACATGAAGCATCCAAATAGTTGACCAAAAATAAAAATCATTAAGTTGCTAACGGGAGTATACAGGGAATTTCAAATCCCATAATTTCATATCTTGTCTAATCTACAATAGAAGTCATTCATTTGATTTAAGCTACTGCCTTATATTATTGCTTGAGTCTTGCCGTAGATATAGACGGAAAGGACAAGGAAAATAAAAAATAATTGTGATGTATGTGATGGTAATGGTGTTGATGTTGGGATTAGATTTGAGTTTGGAGTTGAAGTTGTTGATATGTACATGTAATGGTGGTGGTGGCGGTGTTGTTGGGTTGAAATTGGTGGGTTTGTCAATATATATGTAATAGTAGTGTTGATGTTGGTGGTTGGGATAAGAGTTTGGTTGGAATTGATGGGTTTGTCAATGTGTATATGGTGGAGGTGATGGTGGCGATGGTGATGATGGTTGGTAGCAGTAGTGATGGTAGCGATGGTGTTTGTGTAAGGGTTGTGTTGTGTTGTATAATTTATTAAAATTTATGGAATTAATTGTTAATTATTTTGTCTTTTTAGGGGGTGTGTATAATTTTTTTAACTTATACTATATTAATTTTTTATTGTTTTTTTATTTTATTTTATTTATTTATGATTAAAAAGACTAAAGTGCCCCTTACTAAAGTACTTCTCAAGACATTTTCAAAAACTGGAGGACCTATTTGAGACAAGGGGAAAATGATAAGGACCTGGATATCCTTTTCCTATCACAAGAATGAAATTACCGAAATACCAATCAAGATCCAATCACTTTTACTAGTAGGTCATTAGATTTTAACATCAAAGTCACTAATACTTAAGATTTCCAATATTCAAAATTTTGTAACCTATAAGATCATAACCTAAGTTTTCCAAAGCTTAGTTACCCATTTGTACGATTATATCTAGCTTCAGTAATCTTAAAACCTAGCTCTGATACCATCTCAATCACGTCTCGAAATTTTACACGTATATTCAGTTTTAGCACGTGATATGCTGCATGCTAAAAGGATAATATCCGTGAAGCCATTAAACACTCAAAAGAGAACCACTAAAAACCACAAATATTTAAAGTCTCCCAAACACAAATAATTATTCGGTTACAAACTAAATCTCCAAATGGTTATAAAGAACAAATCCTCGAAATTAATACAATCAAACCCAAATATCATAAATGAAGTTTCAATTTGAATTCCAATAATGTTCAGTAAGATAGATTTCATGCCACTAATTCATCGTTTTTGGGTGTCTCTACCCCGCCTATAGATGTAGTGCTCACAGTAAAGGAATTCGAACCACAATAACAATATTGCTTGAGGAATATTGAATCAAGGAATTTCTGATTGGAGTTCATTAGCCTAAGGTAATACATTTAACATAGCATAAGCGAAGAATTACTAAAAAATGATATATAAAAATAGTTATGACTACATTTAACCCTAGTAGCATCCGTTCAATAATAAATTAGGGCCCAACTCCCATAGTTGCGGTAACAGTATCTGTTAAAGCGATATTATTACAATATTTATATCGTGGTACCGTAACAGTATCGGTACTTTTAGAATTACACAACTACAACTGAATTATATGATATAAATAATAGTAGATGAAAGAGTACGAGAAAAGTTAACGTATACAAAAAGGTTTTTTGACGGTAATAGTTTCTAATAATCTCTCTTTGACTTAAGGATAATTTGTAAAATGACCAATTAAAAAAAGGATTTTAAATGCATATTGAAAGAAATTTAAAAAATAATTTTAAATGCATATTGAAAGAATTTAAGTTCATATCTAAATCGTTTTAAATATTATAAAAGAAATATAACTTTTTTGAATATCGCTATCCACTTTATAAAAAAATTAAAATAAGAATACAGAATATAAAAAAATTAATATTTTTCATAAAATAAATAAATAAACAGATATGTATCAACTTACGTGACTTTCAGACTTTGAAAGTCACCAAGTGAAACTCACTGTAAGTGCCTTCCATTGCCTAGTCACTTGCGTGATTTCTACAGAAGTAAAGTCATTGAAGTAGTGACCTTCATCTCTTTTTTTATATGTGATACATTTTTTTCAAAAATTTCATAATGTTTTCATTCCTCTTGTAATTTAGGGCAATCTCATCGGTAATCAAAATTTAGAAAGTCAAAATTTTATTAGGGAGAAGCAATTGCTTATTGAGAAATTATATTATTATATGACTAATAGCAACACAATATCAAAACATTTCAATGGATATTGAGATATAAAAGGGATCTATTACTTTTTTTAGGACAAAATTAATCTGCAGATGTGGATTACAAAGACAAATGAAAGAATCAAAGGACTGGCTATACAAAATCTAAGTATCATACAATTTCTTAAAGTTGATCATTTTAATAGCATAATCAAAATATTTCCAATTATCAAATCCATACGAATTTAATCACAACATAACTCAAAGTTAAGAATGATATTGGAGGGAAAATTAACAATAAGAGATCTCAAGAACTGAAATATCAAATTCACTTTCGGATTATCATACACTAATCGATCAAGATAACACAAGGAAGATCAATAACAATTTTTTAATTAAGAGAGGCATAAGAAACAATTTGAGAAAGATAAGATAGGCACTTGGAGAAAGATAGATGAACTCTAGCTACTTACTACATTGATCCCAAAGAGAAAATCCTCAAATCTCAATCTAGCAACCTTAATCACCTTTAGTCCCCTAAATAGATTATAAATCAAGATTTCTATCACCATGAAGTAATCATTATAATCACGCTAATAAAATTTTGTATCCTATGTTAATCTCAAATTCATTTCAAATATGTCACTAGGGCTTTGGTCTAGTGGTAAGTTACTCGCTCTGTATGCGAGAAGTTGTAAACTCGATTCTCGTTGGTCCTTTAGGCCTTCTTCAAAGTAAATATGCAGATAGCACAATAAATAGGCACCTATGTACAAAATAGAAGATTATTGATAGGTTTATGTAGAATCCTTGTTGTTTTGCTATTGACTGATATATCATGTATACTCATATATTTTTAGAAGTTGAATGAAATGATTACTTAGCGAGAAAAAAAAAAAAAAAAACTTACCTTACTAATCAAGATTTCAAATTTTGTAACCTTTTCTTTTTGCGGCTATTACACTTGTCGGCTTCCCCGTCATTCCATTTTGCCGCTGGCCTTTATGCTAAAAGGTGATGCGGCCATTCTTTCAAGGATTTCGTTGGCGTAGGGTATCTTTAATGGGGAAGGTACAATATAAAATTTATTATTTTTGACTATTTTTAAAAATTTGGGTTTTTAAAAATTATTATTAATAATTTAAATATATATGAAATTCATTATTTTTATCAACTTTTAAGTTGAAATAGAAACTCAAACTACACGCTTGACTCTAAATTTAGAATAAAAAATAGAGACTGAGTCTTTATTTTAACTCAAAAATTATCAAAAATAGTGGACCTCATGTATATTTAAATAATTAATAATATTTTTCAAAAATTCAAATCTTTAACAATAACCAAAAATAATAAATTTTATATTTTACCCTCCCAGTAAAGATACCCTTACCGTGTCCACCATTCCTGTGGGTCTTTTGGGTTACGGTTAAATTGAAAAGTAGAAGAACAATGTCAATTGGAAAAAAAAAAACAGTAATTCATACGCTATACTTTCTAGCTGTCTTAGAGTCCGAGTTGTCTAAAAGTTCCGTGCGAGAGTCCACTGTTTTTTTGGTTTTTGGGTAAATCAGAATCCATTGTATAAGTCATCTTTGTCATAGTATACGAGGATTTTATTGGTTTGGTAATCCTCGGACATACCTTCTTATGCCTACTGATTATTTAACATAAAAAGAAATCATGATGAGCTTTATAAAAGGAAAAGATTCATTTTAGTCCCTAAGATTTATTGAAAACCCAAACAACTCTTTGAGTTCTAAAAAAAGCCCAAAATAATTCCTGCTCTTTAGTGTTTGCCGTTAAAGTTAACCGTTAGAAGGGCATTTAAGACATTTTGCTCTTCATTTAAAAAAATCAAAAAGTGAAATGAATGAATAGGGCACTCACCATTTTGCCGGGAAACAAGACAAGAAGGTAGATGGGGATTTGACATATATATATATATATATATATATATATATATATATATATTTATATATTATGTTGTGCCTTAGCTTCTTCTTGTTTGAACAAAACACACACACACACACATTAAAACACTCTAAACCCACGAATGGCATCTCCAACATTAAAAAAATTTAAAAAAATTCAAGAAGCATTGTATGCATGTTGAAGGCTACTTTGCATAGAGATCATTCACATAGCATTTTTTATTCGCGAAAAGCCTTCAAATTAAAGAGGTTAGTAGGGTTTAGGGTTTAGTTTTTGCTAATTTTTTTTTTATAATAATGTATATCATGTTAGTTTAGGATTTAATTTAGACATATTATGTTTGCTTTTGTTGTTTATTAGCTTTGCATGTGATTTATTTGTGGTATATAATTTTTTCTAGTTTTTAGGGTTATTTTTTTCTTGAGATTATATGATCCTGATTTATTGCACATACATTGTTAATCTTTCTATTTTTTGATCTATTATTGTGATTAATTAATTTTAAGAATGTAATTTTGACATTAGTTTTAAGTTTGGATTTTTCAAATAATGTGAAAACTTGTACTAGTTTGTTCGAATATCATTTTAGTTATCGAGTTGGCTTATTTCAAAAGTTTGTTTATTTCAAATATGTTATTTTTGTTATTTTTTTCTTTTAATGACAAGTATGTTGTTTATGTTGATAGTTACCGGAAATGTTATTCAATTCCAATACTCACATTCAGAAGCTACATTACATTTTCATGTTTATTCGCATCATACCATAAGTAGTGCTATTATAAACAATATGATGTTGAACTTGAGCATTTTGTAATTTAGGTATATGAATTTGTTGCTCGACTGTGATATGTTGTTCTCCGGGATAACTCTTATGAATTCAGAAAACTTTCAAATGATATGTCTCCATCGTCGAGTTCTCAAAATGTGTAAAAATATTTTGATCTTGAGCAAAAGAAATATAGTTTGAATGGATTTTTTTTTGTGATTCAAATATTCGAACAACTGTTTTGTATCCACAGTAGCATCTTTTGTTTTTGAACTTAATCAAATTTCTATTTATATCTTCCTGAACAATTGATGATGATGATGAAGAAGACATTGTTGTTTTTTTTTTTGTTTTTTTTTTTGTGTTTGAGAAAGATCATTGATTAAAAGGGATAAAAAAATTTGGCTTGGGGGTTCATAAATAACAATGCGTACGCATGGCTCCAATTTTTTTTTCTTCCCTCTAAATCTCCAATAGCTAAAACAAGGCCATTTTGGTCTTTTTATCCAGTCAAACCTTTGACCGTTAACTGACATATATCGGCAGGGACCATTTTAGACTTTTTTAAAACTTAGGGACCTATTTGGATTTTTCAATAAACCTCAGAGACTAATATGGTTTTTTCCTCTTTATTAAAGCATAGGGAGCAGACAAAAAATTTGACAAAAATACACTCAATCCAACAAAAGCAAAAAAATCACCCATTCCTTATGACCAAAACCTAGAAAATTTACACTATTTTCCTATATTTTACTGAAAATGCATATTACCTTCTTATATTTAAAAAATTAGCTAAAACTTCTTCATGTCTTTTTAAAAGGTTGCAAATGTGTCCCACTTCTCAATTTTGTAATTTTAATTAACGATCATTAAAATAACAAAAATACCCCTTAACATAAATAGAAAAACATATATTAAGAATTCAAACCACCTTTTTCTTCTTCTATATCTATAACTACTATGATCAATATATTAAATAGGAATGTCAATGGGGCAGGAGGAGTTATCCCCACACCCTACCCCATCATTTACCTTACCCTAAAACCCGTCCCGTCCCCGCATTCTAAACCCCTATCCCCCGCCCCCGCCCCGTGCTCAAATCCCTGTGGGGAATAGGAATTACTTGTGAATTTTTTATTATTCTTTTAAACCTTATAATATTATATTTAATTTGAATCACATAATTTCAAAATATAAATCAAAATTACAGTAATGATAAATATAAATATAGATCTTAAATAAAAGTTAAATATTATTTTTATTTTTAGTCTTATGCTTGCAGTTAAATAGTAAAAATATATTATATTAATTGACTCTTAAGTATTTAAAATTAATTATGACTAAACCATTGTGTATAAGAACTACATGTAGAAAAATAATACTTTTTGTTTTATTGGGATGGCATTGATTAGTATAATTTCTTTCTTATCGCATGACACATATAATAGTAATTGAAATTTTTTAAAATATTATCCTTAATTATGTTGTTTGAAACTATTTTGAAGTATAACTAGGAACAACAAATAAATATCTTAAATCCACTATGGTAAATAGTAAAATGGAGGTATTTATGTCAAATGATAGTCAATCTTAAGTAATGGCATGTAGTGGTCTTGATTAGAAGAATGCTTATAAAATCTTTTTAATATTATGTTTAATATTATTTTTCTATACTTTTATATTTATAATTTTAAAATTTCAGTACATATATAAAAATAAAGATATAAAAATAATTATACATGTATGCAGGGCGGGTTATGTGAAACGAAAAAATTATCCCACACCCTACCACGCACTCGCGCAGGGATTAAACGATCTCCACTCCCCGCTTTATTTCGCATTACCCACCCTAAACTCTGTCCCATTTGGGGCGAAAGCGATGACGGGGTGGGTACCCGTAAAACCTATCTTCATTGTCATCCCTAATATTAATTGATCTACTAAAAGCACGTATGTCATTGTCCAATGTTTTCTATATATATATATAGGTACCTTTGACTGAATCGGTGGATAGCGAGCAAGGAATAATCCACAAGTTGCACAAGTTGCCATTTGGTCATGCGTTTTACTCGTTTCCATTTACTTTAAAAAATAAATCAAATGGCAATGCTTTCTCCTTCTCTACCTCATTTGTATTTGCCATTGTCCCTGCACCTGATCCATTATATGCTGGCGATGGCATGGCCTTTGTCATTTCTTCCTCCAAAGAAATTGAAGGAGTCGAACCAATAAAGTATCTCGGTTTGTTCAACCAATCTACTGATGGAAAATCATCTAATCATATCATTGCCATTGAGCTCGACACATTCTGAAATAAACAATACATTGATATTAATGGGAACCATGTTGGAATTGACATCAATACCATACATTTAGTTGAATCTTATCCTGCAAGTTACTTCGTTAATGGTGATTTCAAGAACTTGACTCTTGCAAGTGGAGATCCAATACAAGGTTGGGTGGATTATGGTGGTATAGGAAAGCAACTTAATGTAACGCTATCTCCTATTGATCATGCTGAAAAACCAACTCAGCCACTCTTGTCTGCCAAAATTGATATATCACCGTATATTTTGAATGATATGTATGTGGGATTTTCAGCGGCAACAGGTGCTCTAGTGGGATCGAGTTATGTGCTGGCCTGGAGTTTTCGAATGAATGGAAGAGCTGAAGATCTTGATCTTTCCAAACTTCTATCTCTTCCTGGGCGAAAAGGATAAAAAAGAAAGCCAAAACTATTAGCAATTCTATTACCTGTTATTGGATCTGTTTTAACTTTGACAACAATTTTTGTCATTATTTACTTGCTAAGGAAAAAATCGGAGTTTGCAGAAGTTTTGGAGGATTGGGAGGTTCAATACGGGCCTCACAGGTTTTCATACAAGGACTTGTATGTAGCAACTAAGGCTTTCTCTTTGCCACGTTCCCAAGGTTTTTGCATTTAATCACGCCACCTCTTTCTCTTTCTCTCTTACATTTCTTTTGGTCTGATCGTGTGCCCTAAAATTTTGCTTCCACTAACCCTTTTTGCTGAGCCTTCTCTATATAGGTAAATGGTCCGATGATCTACTCGACCCCAGTGGAAATCTAATCCTATCCAAGCTGACGAGCAAGGAACAGATCATACACCCATAATCATTGACGATCTTTGGTCATCCTCTGCATCCATGGCCACCTATTCACACTCCTCTAAAGAGAGCTCTGGTGCCACACTGGTTCATCGGCGACGATCACGAGTTGCTTCTCAGCCCTCAGGAGAGTCTTCTCCGAAACCCACTCTCGTGGCCTATAGTGGGTCTGACAGCGAAAAGAGCCTGTCTTTCCATACTCTACTGGCACCGTCGTCGTCCACCAAGGAGACACCCACCACATATGAGATTGAGAAAATTTTAAACTTTCCATAAGCATCCATACCTGCCAAACCTTCTGCAACTGCTCTTGTAGCTCCATCTACCTCCAAATTACGCCCACAGTCTTCAACAGCAACAACGATGCCCTTATCCGTAAAAAATGAGTCTTCTCCACAGTCTGCAGAAGACACAGATCTTCAGGATCCACCTGTTCTACGCTTCAAGAGGACAGGTCCATGAGTTAAACATGGGGTCAGGAAAAGCCAGTGTCTTCAGACATCCTTCCCATCAGAGTCCAAACAAGGGCAGGATGACGAAGACAGCGAGTTTCTCAAACTAGATCTCACCGAAGCCCACTCTGACAAATTTTTCCTCTTCATCAACAAAGATCAATTCACGCGATTGGCCGCCAAAGGATTTCTGATCGAGAAGAAGATATCGGTAGACAGCTATCGCCCTTATGGCCTTCTTTCTCTTTTGGAGAAAAGAGGCATACTGTCTTTGAGTGCTAAGTTCCAGTCGTTTCTCCCAACTATTTTACATGATTTCTTTGCCAACATTCACAAAAGTATCGTGGATCCTTCGTCCCAACAATTCCATCAAGTTTACCTTAGAGGGCAGGTCAATAAATTCTCTCTTCTTGCAATCAACAAGTTCTTGCAGTATCAGCCAACCAAGCCAGTTACCGAGGGGGAGCCATCTTTTGACACAGTGGCGTCAAAACTGATTAGGTATAAACACCGTGGTCAGGCGAAAGTTTGGATGCCTCGTTTCTCACTGCCAAATATGTTGCCCTCCACAAAGTTGTGATCCAAAATGTTTATCCTACTTCACATAATACAACTGTTAACGGTCACACAGCTACTGTTATGTATCGCCTTGGCACAGGCAATGGTTTTGATCTAGGGGAGATTATCTTCAACCGCGTACTACGTGAAGCAGAGCACAAGACAAACAACAAACTGTTTCCATATCCTTCTTTTCTCTATGTTTTTCTATCGGCCAATCGGACCTTTGACTCAAATGGTGAAATTTTTTTACAGGTGTTTGAAACACTCATTTTTAGTCCTAAATATGTGCAGGGTATGTGACTGATTGCTGTGGATCTACCTAAAGGCACCAGAGCTCACGGTGAGTCAAATGTTCCATTTAAGTCTACCACAGGGAAGACCTCTACTAAGCCAGTGAAAAGCAAGGTCAAGCTAGTCCATTCCCCACAAATTGACGATCCTACATCATCCACACGTGGTGTGCCTGGGCTTCCTGCCACTGTGAAGACTTTACGCCAAGCTTTGGCTGTACAAAGACAAACAGATTCAGGATGTTCTGGCTAGCCACAGTGCCATTACTGACATGGTTCAAGAAGTTCTCACTCATCTACCTTCTTCCCCTGACAATTGATGCTCTTGTTTATATGGCTTGTGTGTCATTGCTACATTTTTGTTCTATACTTTATCGCCTTTCAGGGTCTATGGCCCTTGTACTTGTGTGTTTTGTTTATGTTTACATATCATTCACTTATTGCCGTATTGCGTATGCCTGTTGTTGTTTCTTACTTATTGTTTAGTGTACAGGGATGTTCTGTGCTTGAGGACTCACGAGCCCTTTGGCCTTGGTTTGTGGCAAAAAGGGGGAGAAACTGTGTTTACAGTTTAAACTGTAAACACAGTTTATGATTAAACTGTGTTTACAATTTATGATTCTTGTTTCATGTTTTTGTTTCCTATGTCTGTTGCTATGATGTTATGAGACTATACTGTTATCTATTTTCTTGATGCTTACTTTATTAGTCTGCAAGATCATTCTTATAGTTGCAGTGTTGCAGGTAAACAGACTGGTTTTGCCAAAAATAATACCAAAGGGGGAGCTTGTTAGCCCGAGATTAGGGGCAATTTGTACATTGTCTTAATTGTCTTTATTTTTGGCAAACGATTGTGCAGGATCTATCTTATATGGAATGCTATCAATTTAATGTAATTGTCATTATAAGGCAATCAGCTGCAATTATGAGGCGATTCTAATAAGGCTGAAAAGGATTCTGATTGAGCAAAATCTTTGATTGAGCAAATCTTTGGAGATTGACTTGGGTCGAGACTCCTACAAAGGCCAACAATGTTCACGGATGCAAAAGGAAAAGGCTACAAATACTTACGCCTATATATATTGATACTCGCACCAGAATTAAGGGAGACAGAAGATAGAGAGCGAAGTAGAGAATCTGCAGGGGTTGTTAAGAGTCTAATGAGTCTGTCTGTGTAAACACTGTGGTGAGAATTTGCTTTAAATACTGTGAGTGTACTAAACATATATTATAAACACTTCATTCTCTTGTATTGTAATACATCCTTCGGGAGAAGGAGGTGAGTATTCGAGAGAATACGCAGAATCGAGGGGATCTCGCTAGGTTGTAAATCCGTAAGTGGGTTAGATGGTCTAGGTGGTGAGAGTTACAAGGGAGTTGTCAATCACATAAGTCCATTTACTGTTGTAACCATGAAAATATCCAGTGGATTGCCTATTTAGACTAGGGAGTGGTCACGTGAATTTTTTCCAGTTGGGTTTATCACGTTAAAAAAACTGTGTGCTCTTTACTTATAGTCTTTTGTTTATTTTACTGTATGTTTAAGATGTATCATTGTGGTTAATTTGTAAACGTGTTTAGTTGTTTAAACGCACAATCGAACACGAAGTTAGAAACTGATTTTTCAAGTTTGGAATATGAAATTCAATCTTTCATTATTTGTGAGTTTGCATTACGCGTGCATATGCTTCACGTTCAATCAATGGAAAATTATGTATTGGAAGATTATTTTTTGGACGGACCCTTTTATCTTTTCAATGAATGGAGACAAAACTAAATAGTAGAAACAATAGAAGATTATGAACTTCAATCACAGAGACACGGGTTAACAAATTGATGCATACTCAACTCAACTACTGAATAAATCTCCAGAGAGAACACCTCTTACTATAAGCAAAATGTTGAGTATCGTATATCCGATGCTCTTCCTGATCTTGGTTAGTACTGTGTCAGCCTCGGCCAAAAATGGTTGTCTTCAGTGGGAATTTCAGTTCGGATGGATTAGTAGAAGGATCATCAGAAGAAGGTCCCTTATTAAAGCTCACTAACTCAACTAAGTACAGTCTTGGTCATGCTTTTTACTCGTTTCCAATTACTTTAAAAAATATATCAAATGGCAATGCTTTCTCTTTCTCTACTTCATTTGTATTTGTCATTGTCCTTCCTTATCCATTATATGGTGGCGATGGCATGACCTTTATCATTTTTTCCTCCAAAGAAATTGAAGGAATAGCATCGGCAAAATATTTTGGTTTGTTCAACGAAACTAATTTTGATGGAAATTCATCTAATCATATCATTTCCATTGAGCTCGACACATACCAAAATGAAGAGTTCAAAGATATATATCGATAACAACCATGTTGGAATTGACATCAATAGCTTAACATCAGTTAAATCCTCTCCTGCAGGTTATTTCGGCGTTAATGGTAAGTTTAACAACTTGAGTCTTGCGAGTAGAGATGCAATACAAGCTTGGATGGACTATGATGGTGTTGGAAAACAACTTAATGCACGTTGTCACCTATAGATCATGCTGAAAAACTAAGTCAACCACTCTTGTCAGCCAAAATTGATATCTCACCGCATGTGGGATTTTCATCATCAACAGGTGCTCTAGTAGAATCGAGTTTTGTGCTGGCATGGAGTTTTCAAATGAATGGCAGAGCTCAAGAGCTTGATCTTTCCAAACTTCCATCTCTCCCCAATCGAAAAGGATCAAAAAGAAAGCCAAAACTA
Organism: Ehretia macrophylla; assembly: GCA_037974665.1. Taxonomy (NCBI): domain Eukaryota; kingdom Viridiplantae; phylum Streptophyta; class Magnoliopsida; order Boraginales; family Ehretiaceae; genus Ehretia; species Ehretia macrophylla. The sequence continues at coordinate 50,424,002 of CM075775.1, forward strand.
TTAGCGATGCCATTACCTGTTATTGGATCAGTTTCAACTTTGACAACAATTTTTGTCATTATTTACTTGCTGAGGAAAAGATCAAAGTTTGCAGAAGTTTTGGAGGATTAGGAGGTTCAATACGGGCCTCACAGGTTTTCATACAAGGACTTGTATAAAGTAACTAAGGCTTCAGTGAGAAACAACTCCTAGGAAGATGTGGTTTTGTTCAAGTCTATCGAGGTGTTCTAACAAAGTCCATGAATGAAATTGCGATGAAGCGGATCTCACACAATTCCAAACAAGGAACGAAAGAATTTGTTGCAGAGATTTCCACAATCGGCAAACTTCGACATCCTAATTTGGTGAGACTCCTAGGCTATTGTCGAAGAAAGGGTGAGCTCTTTCTTGTGTATGATTACATGCCTAATGCCAGTTTAGATAAGTTCATCTTTGATAAAGCGAAAGCTTCTCTTAACTGGAGCCAGAGATTCAACATCATCAAAGATGTGGCTTCTGGACTTGTCTACTTGCACGAAGAATGGGTGGAAGTCATCATCCACAGAGATATTAAGGTAAGCAATATGCTATTAGACGGTGAATTAAATGGCAAGCTGGGCGATTTTGGGCTTGCCAGATCTAGCTATCCCGGAAAGGATCTACAGACGACTCATATAGTCGGCACGTTAGGCTACATAGCGCTTGAGCTTGCTCGGAAGGGCAAACCAATCACAAGAACAGATGTTTTTGCTTTTGGTGCATTTTTCTTGGAGGTTGTGTGAACAAATAAAATTTTGGTACAAGTCAAAAGAAGACAAAAAGCAATGGGAAATGAAGAAAAATCTTTGGTTGCAAAGTTAGGCACACACAATTTTGGGTTGATTTTACACCACATGTGGGAAGACTTTTTGTGCAAGATGAGCCTATAAATAGATGCTCAAACTTCACCATTTTGCATCACCAAACATTCCAAGATAGAGAGAAAACATAAGCTTTCTCTTGAGTAGTTCTCTTCCTCTTTTGTTGTTCTATATTTATGAGTGAGAGCTAGTTTCTCCTATTATTTGAGAGAGTGATATTGTACTCTCCTTATATTAGAGAAAAGGTTATTGTAAAATACTCCACATCATAGTAAAATCCTCCATTACTTGCCCGTGGTTTTTCCCTCGATTTGTTTGAGGGTTTTCCACGTAAATCTTGTGTCTCTACTTTCTCTGTTCTCATTCATATTTTAGCTGCGTGATACTACTTGTCCCCGACCATTCCGCTGCGCCGATACCCAACAGTGGTATCAGAGCCATTGGTTACGGGTCACTGGTATTCATACGGGGTTACTGTTCACAGTTACTATTCATGCATACGGTATAGTACTATTTATATATACGGTATCGATACTATTCTTGTATACGATTTTGGTACTATTCACGTATACGGTACTATTCACATAAATAGTACTATTCACAGTGAAATAGTGGGAGCCGGTTCAAGTTACAAAGCAGATTGTTGTTAACACTATGGCGGCAAAATTTGAAATCGAGAAGTTCAACGGGAGAAATTTTTTCCTATAGAAATTAAAGATGAAGGCAATCTTGAGAAAGGAGAATTGCTTGGCAGCAATTGGAGACAGACCAGCGGAGGTGACGGACGACAAGTGGAAAGAGATGGATGACAACGCTATGGCTAATCTGCACCTAGCATTGGCAGATTCGGTATTGTCAAGCGTTGAGGAAAAGAAGTCAGCAAAAGAAATTTGGGATGCGCTGACCAAACTGTATGAGGTCAAGTCACTTCACAACAAGATTTTCTTGAAGAGGAAACTCTACACCCTTCGGATGAGTGAGTCCACACCGGTAACAGATCACATCAATACCTTAAATACGCTATTCTCTCAATTGACTGCAATTGGGCATAAAATAGCGGAGCTTGAACGTGCAGAAATTCTACTTCAAAGTATACCTGATTCGTATGATCAACTCATCATTAGTTATACTAACAATGTTTTTTCAGATTATGTTATTTTTGATGATGTTGCAGCAGCTGTTCTAGAAGATGAATCTAGGCACAAAAGTAAGGAAGACAGAATCGAAAGTTCACAACAAGCAGAGGCATTATCAATGGTAAGAGGTAGATCAACGGAACGTGGCTCTAGTGGGAGCAACAACCAAGGTAGATCAAAATCAAGGAGTAGAAAGAATATCAAATGCTACAACTGTGGCAAGAAAGGGCACTTCAAGAAGGATTGTTGGAACAACAAAAAGAATCCCGAGGTGACAAATTCTCAGGGATGTGTGGCGACTGCACCAGATGATGGAGATATTTTATATAGCGAAGCAGCAACTGTATCAAAAGGCAGAAAGGAGCTCACTGATGCTTGGATAATGGATTCGGGAGCAAAATGGCATATGACCTCTCGTAGAGAATGGTTCCACAACTATGAACCTGTCTCTGGAGGATCTGTGTACATGGGTAATGATCATGCCTTGGAGATTGCTGGTATCGGAACCGTCAAAATTAAAATGTATGATGGTACCATTTGCACCATTCAAGGGGTACGACACGTGAAGGGCTTGAAGAAGAACCTATTGTCCATTGGACAATTGGATGACGTTGGCTGCAAGACCCATATCGAGGATGGGATCATGAAGGTTGTCAAAGGAGCGCTTGTGGTGATCAAGGCAGAAAAGATTGAGGTAAATCTATACATGCTTTTGGGAGATACGTTGCAGGAGGCAGATGTATCAGTTGCATCAACTGGTCAAGAAGAATCAACTATAATGTGGCATCGCAGATTGGGCCACATGACAGAACGAGGCTTGAAGATTCTAGCTGAACGTAATCTCCTACCCGGTCTCAAGACGGTAAACTTACCTTTTTGTGAGCACTGTGTTACCAGTAAGCAGCATAGATTGAAATTTGAGAAATCTACTGCCAGAAGCAAACACATTTTAGACTTAATCCATTCAGACGTTTGGGAATCACCGGTTTTGTCCCTAGGAAGAGCCAAATACTTTGTATCATTTATTGATGATTACTCCAGGAGACTGTGGGTGTATCCAATCAAGAACAAGTCAGATGTGTTTCCAATATTCAAAACTTTCAAAGCGCTGGTGGAACTTGAATCCGGGAAAAGGATCAAGTGTTTGAGGACGGACAATGGAGGAGAATACACTGACGAGAGCTTCTTGGCATTTTGCAAGCAAGAGGGTATTCAGAGGCAATTTACTGTTGTACATACACCTCAGCAAAATAGTGTAGCAGAGCGGATGAACAGAACTCTTATTGAAAGAATGAGAGCTATGTTGGAAACTGCAGGTCTAGCCAAATCATTTTGGGCAGAAGCAGCTAGAACTGCCTGTTACGTGATAAACCGGTCACCGTCAACTGCAATTGGGTTGAAGACACCAATGGAAATGTGGACCGGAAAACCCGCAGATTATTCTACCTTGCACGTATTTGGGTATCCGGCATATGTGATGTATGGTTTCCAAGAAAGAACAAAGCTGGATCCAAAATCCCGAAAATGTGTATTCTTGGGAAATGCTGATGGTGTTAATGGGTATCGCCTGTGGGATTCCACTGCCCACAAGGTTGTCATCAGCAGAGATGTGATATTTGCAGAAGATAAACTGCAAAATGAAGACGACAGCAACACTTCAAAGGAGACTACTACAATACAAATTAAAGATAAGTCAGAACAAGGAGATGCTTCTTCTGAAGCTGCACCGGAGCACGAGGAACAAGAACCAGATGATGCTGAGGTTATAGAAGTTCGACGTTTGTTGCGTCAGACAACAAGACCAACTTGGCATTCAGATTTTGTCATGGCGAGCAATGCTGCATACTGTCTTCTAACGGAGGATGGAGAACCATCTACCTTTCACGAGGCTATAGAAAGCCCCGATGTTGCCCTGTGGATGACAGCAATGCAAGAAGAAATTGAAGCTCTACATAGAAACAAGACGTGGGAGCTTGTTCCACTACCACCTAGACAAAACGCCATTGGTAACAAATGGGTCTACAAGATCAAGCGAGATGGTAATGACCAAGTGGAGCGATATCGTGCAAGACTGGTGGTGAAAGGATATGCTCAAAAAGAAGGAATTGACTTCAACGAGATATTTTCTCCTGTGGTAAGACTTACAACTATCAGAGTAGTCTTGGCCATGTGTGCTGTGTTAGACTTACATCTAGAACAGTTAGATGTAAAGACGGCTTTTCTTCATGGTAAGCTTAAAGAAGAGATTTACATACTTCAACCAGAAGGTTTTGTTGAGAAAGAAAAAGGAAACTTGGTTTGCAGGTTGACCAAATCTCTGTACGGTTTAAAGCAGGCGCCAAGGTGTTGGTACAAGAGATTTGATTCCTTCGTGATTAGCCTTGGGTACAACAGACTCAATTCAAACCATTGTACGTACTACAAGAGGTTTGGCGATAATGATTTTATCATTCTGCTGTTGTACATGGACGACATGCTGGTAGCAGGTCCCAGTAAAGATCAGGTCCAAGAACTGAAGGCACAGTTGGCTGGGGAGTTAGATATGAAGGATTTGGGACCAGCAAACAAGATTTTAGGGATGCAAATTCACCGAGACAGAAAAGGCAGGAATGTATGGATTTCCCAGAAGAATTATTTGAAGAAAATCTTGCGGCACTTCAATATACAAGATTATAAGGAAATCTCGACCCCGCTTCTTGTCAATTACAAATTATCCTCAAGTATGTGCCCTAGCACTGAAGCGGAGAGGATAGAAATGTCTCGAGTATCGTATACATCAGCAGTGGGAATTCTCATGTTCGCTATGATATGTACGAGACCAGATATTGCTCAAGCAGTTGGTGCGGTTAGTCGGTTCATGGCGAACCCTAGTAGAGAGCATTGGAATACTGTTAAGAGGATCCTAAGATACATCAAAGGGACCTCGGATGTTGCATTATGTTTTGAAGGATCAGAATTTACTGTTAAGGATTTTGTTGATTCTGATTTTGCAAGTGATACCGATAAACGGAAGTCTACTACAGGCTATGTGTTTACAGTTGCAGGCGGCGTGGTAAGCTGGATATCTAAATTACAGACTGTTGTAGCCCTATCTACAACAGAGGCTGAATACATGGCAGCTACACAAGCTTGTAAAGAAGCAATCTGGATTAAACGGTTAATGGAGAAGCTCAGGCACAAACAAGAGAAAATTCCCTTGTTTTGTGACAGTCAAAGTGCCTTGCACATTGCAAGGAATCCAGAATTTCATTCCAGGACGAAACACATAGGTGTTCAATATCACTTTGTTCGAGAAGTAGTGGAGGAAAGGAGTGTGGATATGCAGAAAATTCACACCAACGAGAACCTAGCAGATGTCATGACAAAGCCAATCAACGTTGATAAGTTTGTTTGGAGTAGATCCTCCTTTGGCCTAGCAAAGACGTAAGCAACATGGAATTGGCAAGTATGGAGAGATTTGAAGTGTCACCAAAATTTTAAGTGGGAGAATGTGAACAAATAAAATTTTGGTACAAGTCAAAAGAAGACAAAAAGCAATGGGAAATGAAGAAAAATCTTTGGTTGCAAAGTTAGGCACACACAATTTTGGGTTGATTTCACACTACATGTGGGAAGACTTTTTGTGCAAGATGAGCCTATAAATAGATGCTCAAACTTCACCATTTTGTATCACCAAACATTCCAAGATAGAGAGAAAACATAAGCTTTCTCTTGAGTAGTTCTCTTCCTCTTTTGTTGTTCTATATTTATGAGTGAGAGTTAGTTTCTCCTATTATTTGAGAGAGTGATATTGTACTCTCCTTATATTAGAGAGAAGGTTATTGTAAAATACTCCACATCATAGTAAAATCCTCCATTACTTGTCCGTGGTTTTTCCCTCGATTTGTTTGAGGGTTTTCCACGTAAATCTTGTGTCTCTACTTTCTCTGTTCTCATTCATATTTTAGCTGCGTGATACTGCTTGTCCCCGACCATTCCGCTGCGCCGATACCTAACAGGTTGCTTGTGGAAAGAGGCCCCTGGAGCAACATGTGCTGCATGGAGAGGTTAGTTTATTGGATTGGGTCGCAGAATGTTAGAGGAAATGTGAGATCTTCAGAACCCCTGATCCGAAATTAGGGAATGATTTCAACGTGGAGCAAATGGAATTAGTTTTGAAGCTTGGATTGCTTTGCACACACTTGGTTCCAGAAATTAGGCCAAGCATGTCTGATGTTAAAAGATACCTCCATGGCGATGCTTCAGTTCTTGAAAATCTAAATGATATTTTGACAGAGAACTGGAAGGACCTTCAAGATCTTGCTGCAACATATCCCTCAACTTCCGAAACACGGGAATCTAAAGCTTCTTTTACAAATTCCGACATGTTCATCTCAATAGGTCGTTAATGTAGAATAGAAATCAAGATTAATTGTAGCATAACTTTTTGTGGATATCAAATATATATACGCACTAACATGCAGACTAGTTAGTGTCTCTGTGACGGCATATTGATGCCTGATGCTGAATTACTGTGTAAAGTTTCCATCAGTCTTGGAAATATATCAAATCAAATCCAACATGTTACCACTTTTGGTCTTATGTTATCATTTTTAGATTTAAAAAACTTTCAGTGAATTTGTTCCTGTCGAGAGATAGATATAGACTTTTCCCCTATAAGAAAAGCAAAATACCATAATGATCTCATTACTATTTTCTTATTCATTACATATAGTAACTGATGAAGTATTTTCAACTAGAGATAGCAACGGGTAACCGTTTTATCTGAAATTAACGGGTATTCGTCCGATAAAAATCGATAATAAAAATTGATAGAAAATCCATGAGGTTTTAGATTTTATAAGTGATAACCGACAGATAAACCGATATGTTTTGATTTTTAACATTAAAAAAAACTGAAACCCAAAACCTGATTATAAATTAATAACTAAAAAAATAAATATATAGATACATATATATAATAGATAATATAACATATTTTTGCTTGGGATTTCATTTCTCTCTCCTGCTCCTGCTCCTTTTAATTTAGTCAAATCTCTCTCTTTTTTTTCCCATTCTTCTTCTCTCTCTTATTTCCCCCCACTAAATTCATCCCAACTCAAAAAAAAAAAAATCAAAAAGAATTCATCCCAACTCTTTCACCCAGTTTTCTCTTTCCTCTCTCACTTTCACTTTCACTCTCTTTCTCGATCTTTCTCCTCTCTCCTCTCTCTCATCTATACATACATATCTCTATTATATATAATTAAAAGAATATTTTTTTCTAAATTATTCTTTTGATTTTATCACTTTCATCATGTATACATACATATAGTTCTATTATTATACTAGACCTGTAATTTTTGCAGTTTTATGTTTGTAGCCATGGCAGTTCATCAACTCTTAACATAGATCTGAGCCTCAACTTTCTATATTTACGTTTGGGTTATAGACACTAAAGCCCTTTGTTGGGTTGTTTTTTGTTTTTTTGTTTTGATCTGAGGCTCAACTTAGTAATACCATAGATCTGAGCCTCAACTTTTTATATTGCCTTCCTCATGTTTCTATATGTGTTGTTGTTGTTGTTGTTCTTGTTTTTGGTTTTGATGCACCTGTTGCTGCAATATTTGAGAGGAAATAGAGATTTTATAGATTGAATATTTTCTCCAATTAATTGATTTTTTTTGCCTTAAATAGATTTCTAATTTTATTGTCTTGTGTACAAATATTAATTTATTTTGTTTTCATGCTTTTTTAACATTTAATTATTTTAACATAATTTGGAGTAATTTTTCTATTAAACTAATTTTTTGGCATATATTTTTTATTTTTACATTTAAATTAAATTTTTTATCATATTTTTAGACTCTTTTTTTTATTTAAATTAATTTTTTTAAGTTATCGGTTTTGGTTTCGGTTATTCGCGGTTTTTTTAAACCTGTCAGTTTCGGTTTTGGATAATGATTTTTAAAGCTGCCAGTTTTTAGTTTCGGTTTTGGTTTTCGATTTGATAAACGGTTTCGATTTCAGTTTTGCCAAAAATCGCAATTAATTGAACCATTGTGATTCCTATTTTCAACATTTACTATAAGATTTTCATAACAACTTTGCTTGGAGAACAACCTTTGTCGCCCAAAGTACATACATAATCCTATTTGTAATATGTGCATTAGCTCTAATACACAAATTACCACACAATCTGCAAACCCACGCACATGAAAATTAACTCTGCAATGATACCAAAGGTGAATTTGAAATGTTTTGTAAATCAGCTTAATACTTGTTATGGTCCTTCATCAATATCCGAATGTAGTTTTATCATTTCTTACTTAGCTAATGATTTGTATACTGGAATGAGGTTGGGAATAGAATGACGTTTCCAACTCTATTCTGATTCTCATGCTTTGTATGAAAAAATGAACATGGGAATCATATTCCCAATGTAATCTCATTCTCACGTACATGAGATTAACCATTACAGAACAAACACATGAGATTAACTCATTTTCATATAGTTGGGAATGGACTTAATTATAAAATGACTAACATACCGGCCCATAATAAAAATCAAAATAATAATAATAATAATGACATGCTAAATAATAATAATAATAGTAATAGTGAAAATAATAATAGCATTAATAATAAAAATAAAAATATAAAAAATTAATAATAAAAATAATAATAATATAAAATAATATTAGTAAAACTAAAAAAAAATACAAACAATAATAATAACAATATAATTATAATAATTATAATTATAACAATAATAATAACATTAAAAATAATAATAAATAATGGTAATAATAATAACATTAATAATAAAAGTAATAATTATTATCATTATTATGAAAATAATAATAATATTAGAAATAATAATAAAAAATATAAATAAAAATAGTAAAAATATAAATATGAAATTTTAATAATAAAAATAAAATTAAAAACCATAATAATAATAATAATAATAATAATAATAATAATAATAATAATAATAGTTGTTATTATTATTTTTATTATTATTATTTATTATGGTTATTATGTTTACGTTATTTACGGTTATTTTATTCTTATTATATACGATAACAATAAAAGGGTAATGATGTCATATTATACAAGTCTTTCAAATTACTACTCTTGTATATTGACTACCAAACATGTTTAGAATCAATATATTCATTCATAGAGTATACCAAGTATGTCATTTTTATTCTCAAGTTCATTCTATTCTCAATTCCATTACATTTTTTAGTTTATTATATTCTTGTCCAAATTCATTACATTGTGCCAATCGCTTACTTATATCTTTTTTGCCAATACTACTTCAATGCATCTAAACTTACCATTGATCATTCCGAGGCAAAAATAAGACCCTTATCATGTGTTCATCTTCTAACCAACAAAGACTATGAAGATTACATCGTGAGTCATATTCACACCTAAGCTCTCTATATAGAACTTAGCTCGATCGTATAGATAGATTTGACTTAACTTATAATATAGAAATTCAAATAATAATTTTTAAATGACTAATTAAAAAAAGGATTTTAAATGCATATTGAAAGAATTTAATTTCACATCTAAATCGTTTTGGATAATAATAAAAGAAATATAATTTTTTTGAATATCGTTATCCTCTTTATAAAACAAGTAAAATAAGAAAATAGGATATAAGAAAAAATTAATATTTTTATTACAAAAATAAATAAATAAACACACATGTATCCACCTACGTGACTTCTGTAGGTGACTTTAAAAGTCACCAAGTGAAAGTCACTGTAAGTGACTTCCATTGCCTAGTCACTTACGTGACTTCAAAAGTCACGCTAGTGACTTTTAAAAGTCATTGAAGTTGTGACCTTCATCTTTATATATATATATATATATATATATATATATATATATATATATATAATACTTTTTCAAAAAAAAAATCTCATAATATTTTCATTAATCTTGTAATTTAGGTCAATCTCATCGATATTCAAAATTTAAGAAGCCAAAATTTTATTAGGGAGAAACAATGTTTCTTACTGAGAAAATATATTACTAAATGACTAATAGCAACACAATATCAAAACATTTCTATGATTGAGATATAAAAAGGATTAAATTAATCTATGGATGTCGATCTACAATGACAAATAAAAGAATCAAAGGAATGGTTATACAAAATCAATCTACTGTACAATTTCTTTATACCAAAAACTCTCCTTGTACTGTTGCAAATGTATAATGGTAGAGAATAGTGAAGAAAGTTCATCTTATTGAATCATGTGATTTCAAAATATAAATCAAAATTATAGTAATGTAAATATAAATATAGATCTTAAATATGTTAGAGATATGCCCTAATGCTACATATTTGGATGACATATATTGAGGCATTTTGACATTTATTTATGTCATTAGTGTTTATATGTTCGTTTACATATTGACATAATTAGGACATTCATATTCTCTTTTTTTACGTGTATGAATGAGTCCCTAGTATTTTCATTAGAGGAATGTATTCTAAAAGCGTTTAAAATATGTTGGCGTATTTCCTTAATATAATAAATACTTAAAGCATTCATAGTCCTTAGATTATTTGATCGGGACTTTAATAATCTATTACGGACTATCACATGTGTTGTTACCTTTGATCAACATAAGGATGTTGATGATAAAGAATGGTGAGTCACGTGCCATAATAGCATAGTGATGCGACTAACAAACATGTGGGTGACTATTAGTTGAATAGTTCTCTGAATGTGACGTGAATAACAAATTACATGACTTTGGATTAATAATTTGTTATCCGTTGCGATTGTACATGTAATCCTTAAACTTGAGGCATTACGACTGTCATATGTATAAGGGTTTGATTCAAGCGTTTGGATAATGCCTGTCTCGACAAATGAGATGAGATACGTCCTCTCGCAGTTTCATTCGTCTAGTATAGTGATTGACATGTAGTATTCAAGATAGGATCCATTAACCTCCGTCGTGAGGCGATGTCCTATGCGATCTAAGATTGGTTGTTTAATGAAGAAATCCTTGGCCAAGGTATAAATGATGCAGAAAGGGTTTTTCATGTGTCATATCTCATTACACCAATTAGATCTATGCATAGTATCAAGTTTATAAACTTAATCGAATCATGGTTCTTGCTCGACGGGACAATTAATGGAAGGATTGGATTGAACGGTAATCGGCAACAACAAATAGGTTCATTGCGTGATTACTTTATTGCCTTATAAATTGTCTTGATATGTTGCTAGACGTCACTCAAGACCTTAAAGGTGTTTCAAGAATTAAAGGAGAAATTATTGAAACAAATCAAGAACCTGATTGACATTAAAGGTGTTTAATGTTTCCTTAGTGCTATTTGGCTATGAACCTAGAAATGCACACCATATTAGCAAGGAGATTAAGTCTTGCTTGGACTTGAATTATCTTCTCTAATAAATTATTAAGAGTTAATAATTGTAGTCTCAACCATTAAAAGTTAATGGGGCAAATTTGTAAGATTGGCAAAGTTTTGGGTGCTTAGTGCAAATAGGAAAAATATGATTTCTTCCTATTGGTTGCCAGCATGTTGATGTGGCTAAGTATTAGCCAATAAACACAAAGCACCAAGATCAAAATCCTAGCCATCCATCTATTAATCCAATGGTTGAAATTAGTCAATAATTGTAGGCTTTATTTAAGTGTTAAATAATGGCAACTTGTTTTGAGAAAACAACTTGTAAGACAAATGTATTTGTGTGTGTGTTGTGTTTCACGGCAAAACAAAAGCAAAAGAAGACAAAGACATTTTGCTCTTTTCGCATGAATCAAGAAAAACAGAAAAAAATGAAAAAGTCTTGTCTCTTGGTCTTGTGTCTTCTTGGTCAAAGCAAGAGAAAGAAGACAAAGACTTCTTCAATTGTTGTGAGCAATACACGGCAAAAGAAGGAGAAAAATGAGTGAAAAAATTCTGCTCATATTCTCATGTGTATACACGACCAAATGAAGAAGTAGAGAAAGCTTTTGGTCTTCTTCTTGATTCTGAAAATTCAGCAACACATACATACACCATAGATGGTTATAAGAACACAAGTGTTTGTTCTTCATTTTGCTTTGTCATGTTGGATTAAATTGAGACTAAGAAAGATATCTAAACTAAGTGTAGTTTTAACTAATCCTTCAACATAAGAGAAGTATTCTTGTTCATGAATCTTCCAAGGAGTTTGCTAGCATTACAACTCAAGGAGGAGGAAGACTTCTTCAAATTGCTAGGTGGACAATCTAGGACATCTACACTTGTGGAAGGTTTAAGGAGTTCTCAAAGCTTCACCAAATGATTCTAACCTTTGATCTTCAAGAGGTATTGTTCTTGTATTACCTTTGGTTTGAGATTTATATTGCATAAATATCAAGTATTGGGATTGACTCACATATGAATGTTATATATGTTATGAAAAATTGTATTTCATGCTATCTTCCGCTGCAAAATTTTTATTCTATATGTGCAATCCCGGATATCGTTCCTTCAATTGGTATCAGAGCCATGACTTGATATTCATGCAATTACATGTTTGTTTGCATTTAGTTTCGTGAGTTTTGAGCACTAAAAAGAACTTGGAAAGAGTTTCATAGTCTATGCATGTTTGATGTTTAGATTTGGTAAGCAAATATTCTGCGCATTGAAATTGTAACACTGATTTGACATAGTAAAACTTGTTGTTTGGGGCTGATTTTTGGACATATTATGCTATAGAGATAGTAGAACATTTCATCCTCTAATATGCATGACCTAATTTCGTGGCTAAGGGTTTCAAATAAATCAATTACAGTAGCATTGTTGATTCTTGTGCTCACTGGACAGATTGGGTAGTGTCTGCTGCGAGGGGCATAACTCAGTCAATTTAAATCCGAATTGAGTTTTGTTTGATTCTAAAACTATCTACACTCGAAGTGCTACGTCTCTGTAAAATTTTGGAATTTTTGAAGAACTGTGGATAGGTGAAACGAATCTAAATATTTGGTACATGTGCAGCAGATTTGTAATAGTAAGATTACAAGTTGAAAGTCATGACTAATTAATTGGATTTTAGTAAAGCCCAAAGGGCCCAAAAATTCATGGGCTTCAATCTGACAGGATTAGATGGATTTTTCTTGGAGAAGATTAATTCAAGTCTAGGAACTCAAATTGGACCACGAAATGGACTAAGAATTTGCATTGGGTCTTATTCAACAAGTAGAGTTCTTTTATTTAAACATTAGATGTTAAAAGCTCAAGATATGAAACTTATTGCAACCATGTCTTTAATTTATTTTATGGATATGATTCATAATTATATTATTCATATATTGGCATAATGGATGGATCATGGACTTATAGATGAATGGTGAATGGTTGTAAATTCATTTGATAGCTTTGTAATTATATTCTTTCATTCATTTGATTTGTAATTGAGACATAAGTCTCATTTTTACATATATTGCAAGAGAGCAAATTGTAGTGAGACATATGATGTAATTATTCTACAAATCAAGCTTGCCAAGGAGTTCAAGATCAATTAAGGAGTTGATGGACTTGGAGGTGTTGAAGAGTTCAAGGTGCCAAGACCCTTTGAAGACATGAGATGTACTTGCTTAGGTTTTGTGATTGATCAAATTTATATGGCTCAAATTTGATCAACCACTAAGTCCATGATCTACCATATTTATATTATTGCATATATGTTTATTTAGTTATTTTGTATGAGATGCATGCTAAATGGACTAATGTGCAAAGTGAGACCTAAATAAATTCAAAATCTTCCTACGTGCAAACATATTATATTGTAAAGCGGTAAAAGTGTTTCTCGTTGCCTCCACTATCCTAGGTTATATTTGCTCGATTGGGTATGTCTTGGCTAACCCAAAGGTAGGAAGACATATTCCATGAAAGTATTATGTTTACCTAGCAAGCATAGTGATGTTGTGTTGTTCCAATATCACAAGGCTAATAACGCACCAAAGCTGAGGTCCGGGATTCAAATTGTCGCAACACTGTGACGGTGGGTATAATCTAACTAGATTACGTTTCCAATAATGCACCAAAGCTGAGGTTATGGTGATTTAGGGGCAAAATGGTCATATCCTATATAATGATATAGATAGTAATCGTTGCTAATTCTTTGTTTGTATATTCCAATAATGCACCAAAGCTGAGGGGTATTCATATTAAAGAGAATCATGGTCACCTACTAATGAGTCTTTAATTAGATTCATGATCTCATTTAGGAAGTGTGGGATCCGATAAAAAATAGTGGGAAGTATCATTTAATTAAAGGCCAAATTAAATGTTTTTAACAAGTTTTATGTCAACTTGTGATCTTATTTTCTGCATACATTTATGGCTACAACAGTGAACCCGTTTTTATTAACTAGACTATATATCGCGTAACCAGACTACATTTTTTGAATTAACGATTTTGTCTAAGAATGGTTATTAGAAACTTAATCAAGTCTTAGAAATAAATGCTCCGTTATTTTTCATCTTGATAATGTATCAAAACGAAAATTTGTAGTACTTATGGTTGATAAGTAAAACAAGTTAAATATGCTAAGGAGTTGTATTCTTTCATAGTCTGCATATAGGAATGCAAGATGTAAAGAATATGATTCTAAACTAGCAAATGGTTGTGTTGTAAGCATATTTAATAGCATGATATTAGATATAAATGGAATTTATTTTCATAATTGTATTTCCTCTTTGGTTAGTGGTAATGCAAAGAAGAAAGACAAAGAAAATTGATTTCTATCAGCCAAGGGGAGCATATCTAAGAAGAAAATTAAGGATTGTATAGGCATGTGTAAATGATATAAAAGAGGTTTTAATCCAAAGTATCATTATAGCTTGAATGTCAAGGTTGTAAAACTACTATGAATTATAAATCTTCTTTTTATTATGATTGGTACTACTTAGTGTTTTTTATTCTAATGAAACATTAGTGAATGTGTTCATGGATAGAATTTTAATCACAGTAGTGCACTTTTGGAAGCGTGGAATATTTTTCAGTGTTAGCAAATGAAACAAAGGTTGTTGTGTTAGCTAAAGACAATTTGTTTGGATACCTTCTGGACATATTTTATATTTTAAGGATTATACTTAAATGATATTAGGAATAAAATGTATATTCCTAAAGCTTGTAAAAGCGCATTACGGTGTAGTCTTTATTATCTTGATATGAACGAAAGAATGTATTGCAAACATATTGTCAACCGTTATAACCATCCACCATATTTTCAAAGATTGCTCAAATAATCCAAATTAATTGTAGTTTCTACATGATTAGGTTTTTCTAATAATAAGATGATGATTAGGTTGGTTTGATCAACTTATACATCTTATTTATTGGAATGGTAACAAAGTCATCCTTTGTTTGATAAAGGATTAAAACTACTAGGCTATTTGGATTAGTACATGTTGATGTATTTTAGAGCTATTTATGAATAGGCTCGTATAGGAAAATGTATTAGTGCCTTATGATTAGATCATGAAGGTAAAATACTTAAGTACTATTTTGTTTGAGTATCTCAAATTGTGATATAGTATCGAAATTAACAATGCCCGGAGTACCACAATTAAATGGGATTTTCTTAGTGAAGAAAATGTGTTTTGTTTAACAATGTGTTTTCTAATTTTGGGCTTGCCAGATCTATTTATCTCGGAAAGGATCTACACACGACTCAAATAGCCGGCACGTTAGGCTACATAGCGCCTGAGCTTGCTCGGAACGGCAAAGCAAACACAAAAACAGATGTTTTTGCTTTTGGTGCATTTTGCTTGGAGGTTGCTTGTGGAAGGAGGCCACTGGAGCAACGAGCACCGCCTGGAGAGGTAATTTTATTGGATTAGGTCGTAGAATGTTGAAAGAAAGGTGAGATCTTGAGAACAACTGATCCCAAATTAGGGAATGATTTCAATGTGGAGCAAATGGAATTAGTTTTGAAGCTTGGATTGCTTTGCACACACTTGGTTCCAGAAATATATATATATATATATAATTGGATGCTAAAATGCTTACATACATAAACACAGAGTAAATTGCTTGTCGCCCCCCTGTGTTTTGCTCGAAATACTCATTCATCCCTGTGTTTTTAAAATAGGCTCACTACCCCCCTGTGATTTTCGGAATGTAGCTGACCGCCCCCTTCCGTTAGAAAAACCGTTTAATTTAACAGCAATTGTAATACACGCGCTTAAAATGCTATTTTTTTTATGCTTTTGGTTAAAATAAATTCTTTGTTGGACAAAAATACCCTTTTAGTAAATTGCTTGCCGCCCCCCTGTGTTTTTCCTGAAATACTCATTCACCCGCTGTGTTTTTAAAATTAGCTCATTACCCCCTGTGTTTTTTCGATTTTAACTTTATGTAAGGGTATAACGATCAATTAACTAATTTGGTAACGTTTGCTAACAGAATAAGCGATTTTGGGTGTGTCAGCTTAATCAAAAAAATACAGGGGGGTAATGAGCCTATTTTAAAAACACAGGGGGTGAATGAGTATTTCGGGCAAAACATAGGAGGGCGGCAAGCAATTTACTCCATAAACACATATTAACTTGCAGACTAGTGTCCCTGTGCTGGCATATCGATGCCTGATGCACTTATATGTATTACTGTGTGAAGTTTCCATCAGTCTTGGAAATTTATCAATTCAAATCCAACATGTTAATTACCACATTTTGGTCTTATGTTATCATTTTATAGATTTAAAAAACTGATCTAGGTTCAGTGAATTTTTTCCTGTCAAGAGATAGATATAGACTTTTCCCTTATAAGATTTCATAACAACTCTCCTAGGAGAACAACCTTAGACGCCCAAAGTATATACGTAATCCTATTGTAATATGTGCATTAGCTCCAATACACAAATTACCACACAATCTGCAAACCCACGCACATGACAATTAACTCCACAATGATACCAAAGGTAAATTTGAAAAGTTTTGCAAATCATCTTAATACTTGCTATGGTCCTTCAATATCGGTCCTTCAATATCTGAATGTAGTTTTATCATTTCTTATTTAGGCTACGATTTATACACTGGAATAGAATTGAAAATATAATGACATTTCTAACTTTATTCCGATTCCTATGATTGTTATGAAGGAATGAATTTGGAAATCTCATTCCCAAAGTAATCACATTCTTACATACATGAAATTAGTTATTTCAGAACAAATACAAGGGATTAACTCATTCTCATGTACTTGGGAATGGACTTAATTCTAAAATAACTAACATACCCATAATAAAAATCAAAATAATAATAATAAAATAAAAGCAAAAATAAAAATAAAAAGAATAACATACTAAACAATAATAATAATAATAATAATAATAATAATAATAATAATAATAATAATAATAATAATAGTTGTTATTATTATTTTTATTATTATTATTTATTATGGTTATTATGTTTATGTTATTTATGGTTATTTTATTCTTATTATATACTATAACAATAAAAATGTAATGATGTCATATTATACAAGTCATTCTCATTACTACACTTGTATACTGACTTTCAAATATGAGTTTAGAATCAATATATTCATGCTTAGAGTATACCAAGTGTGTCATTTTTATTCCCAAATTCATTTTATTCTCAATTACATTCTATTTCTTAGCTCATTCCATTCATGTTCAAATTCATTACAGTCTACCAATTGTTACCTTATATCCTTTTTGCCAATACTACTTCAATACATCTAAACTTTCCATTTGATCATACCGAGGCAAAAACAAGACCCTTATCATGTGTTCACCTTCTAACCAACACATACTATGAAGATTACATCGTGAGTCACATTCACGCCTAAGCTCACTATATAGAACTTAGCTTGATCATACATATAGATTTGCCTTAACTTAAAATATTGAAATTCAAATAATAATCTAGATTTTTCAACATAGCATACACGAAGCTATATCACCTTGAAAGTTCTAATTCCCTTATTCTTTTCCTAATAGCCATCCTAATAAAAGTAATTGAACCCAATAGTCGATTATTTAACTCAATAGTAAAGTTAAATTTGTTGAAAGCTAACTCGTATTTTTTCAGATCAATTTGTAAAGACAAGTAAAAGTCCAAATAGAGTAGACAATAGGAATCCTAAACCTGGTAGGATTAGCCTTAGTTTCCCATAAATTAATAGGACCTTTTAGCTTACAGTTAGTGAGCTACAACCCACACCTCACTCTGTAGGGTGGGGTGGTGTGAGAAAGAGAGAGAATAGCTTTGCAATACTACAATCTCATTGCATTATAATTGAGAGAGATTTAGCATAAATTTTGAGAGATTTTTGTTCGCAGAGATATTATAATCTCTTTCTCTTTTCATTAGTGAATTTATTCAGTTGCTTCGTCGACTTAGGCACAACCAAACTATGTAATTCTTGTATGTTCTTGCATTAGTATATTCTTGTTTTGTTTTTTCCTATATCTCTATTGCATTTGGCATCCGAGTAATTAATAATTACTCAACTCATCCGCACAACAAGTGTATCAGAGCCACAAGTTGCGATTTAGGAAAACATGGGAGATGAAGATTCAAGTTCATAATCAATAGAAAAAACCATCAAAGGTACTGCATTTGGATCCAACGCACAAATACCTAGGATGACAGTCTCTAATGCAAAATTTGAAATTGAGAAATTAGACGGAAGCAACAACTTTGGCATACAGTAGTGCATAGTCATATTGCATGTAGTGGTCCGCATGAGCAATATGATTAAATTCATATTGCAGAGTCAGTTGATAACTCAGTTCGTAATGTGGTGGAACATGTGCCATTAGAGTTTGTAAGTTCTCATCAAGGTGGAAAATGTCGAAATTTGACTCATATTTTTTCAGGTCAATTTGCAAAGACAAGTAGAAGTCCAATTAGAGTAGAAGATAGGAAATTAGTGTTAGTTTCCTATGAGTATGACCTTCTAGCTTGCAGTTAAGGAGCCACAACCCACACCTCACCCTAAGAGGTGGTGTGAGAAAGAGAGAGTACCTTTACAATATTGCAATCTCATTGCATCATAGTTGAGAGAGATTTCCGTTCGCAGAGATATTGTAATCGCTTTCTATTTTGTATTAGTGAATTTATTCAGTTGCTCCGTGGACTTAGGCATAACCGAACCACATAATTCTTGTGTGTTCTTGCATTATTATATTCTTGTTTCTTTTTCTCCTACATATTTATTGTATTTGACATTCTTGTGTATTCTTGCATTATTAATTCAACTTTAAATTGAATAACAAAATATCATAAATTTTTTTGAGTTCTTAATTTTTTTATATAAAATATAATATATAAATTTAAAGAGATCGATAAATAAGCTCACGAATTCAAATGAGGAATCACTAATGTGTTATAAATAACTACAACGGCAAACTAAAATTGAGAAGATAAAAAAAACACAATTACAAGTACAATATCACTGGAAGCTCAAACCCTAATCGAATCATAGATCTCAACATTCATTGTTGTTCACAATATAGGCATGTTAATTTGCAATTTGAAGCAACTAGTGAGATATGGACTTAAGGAATACTCAAATATATATATATATATATATATATATATATATATATATATATTAACCTTAGAGCGGGTTCTAATTTTATACATTATTAAGGGCTGGAACTTTACATCACAAAAATGAAATCACCAAAATACCAATCGCCCAATCAAGAACCAACCACTTTTACTAGTAGGTCATTAGATTCTAACATCAAAATCACTTATACTTAAGATTTCTAATATTTAAAATTTTGTAACGTAGAAGATCATAACCTAAATTTGCCAACCTGTTCAAAAAAATGAGTATAAATGGCAAATGAAATATCTTTTTTTTGAGAGATAAATGGCAAAAGAAATATTGACATTCAAATTCTCACGGCACACATAACGAAGCGTAGTTACCCATATGTATCTAGTTTTAATGGTCTTAAAACCTAGCTCTGATACCATCTCCGTCACGTCCCGAAATTTCATGTGTATATTCAATCTTGACGTGTGACATGCTGCATGTTAAAATGATAATATCCCTAAAGCCCGCTAGACGCACAACCAATAAACACTCAAAACAGAGCCACTAAAAATCACAAATATTTAAAGTCTCCAAAACACATAAGAAGTATTTGGTTACAAACCAAATCTTCGAATGGTCACAAAGAACAAATCCTCGAAACTAATACGATCAAACCCAAATTTCATAAATGAAGTTTCAATCTGAATTCCAATAATGTTCAATAAGATAGATTTCATGTTACTAAATCATCGTGTCTGGGTATCTCTACCCTACTTATAGATGTAGTGCTTACCGTAAGGGAATTCGATCCACAATAAAAATATAGCTTGAGGAATATTGAATCAAGGAATTTTTTATTGGAGTTTATTGACTTTATAACATAATTGATACATGCAACAATTGACTAACAATTGACAGGGTAATACATTTAACGTACCATAAGTAAAGAATGACTACATTTAATCCTAGCAGGATCCGTTCAATAATAAATTAGGGCCGAACTCACATAGTTGTGGTAACAGTATCTGTTAAAGCGATACAATTATAGTATATGTATTGTGATACCGTAATAGTATTGATAAGTAAATTATATGATATAAATAATATAATAAAATAGTACGAGAAAAGTCAACGGATACAAAAAGATTTTTTGACGGTAATCATTATAGGGACCTGTAGAGTTTCTAATAATTTCTCTTTGAGTTGAGGATAATTTGTAAAATGACTAACTGAAAAAAAAAAAGATTTTAAATGCATATTGAAAAATTTTAATTTCACATCTAAATCGGTTTTGATAATAATAAAAGAAATATTACTTTTTTGAATATTGCTTTATCTCTTTATAAAACAAGTAAAAAAAACAGAATATAAGAAAAATTAATATTTTTATTACAAAAATAAATAAATAAATACACATGTATCCACTTACGTGACTTCTGTAGGTGACTTTGAAATTCACCAAGTGAAAGTCGCTGTAAGTGACTTCCATTTTAAAAGTCACGCAAAGTCACCAAGTGAAAGTCACAGTAAGTGACTTCCATTGCCTAGTCACTTGCGTGACTTTTAAAGTCATTGAAGTAGTCTCTTTTTTTTTTCAAAAATCTCATAATATTTTCATTACTCTTTTAATTTAGGTCAATCTGATAATCGATAATCAAAATTTAAGAAGTTAAAATTTTATTAGGGAGAAACAATATTACTTATTGAGAAAATGTATTATATATTATATGACTAATAGCAACACAATATCAAAACATTTCAATCGATTGAGATTTAAAGGGATCTATTACTTTTTTTGGGACAAAATTAATCTATGCATGTGGATTACAAAGACAAATGAAAGAATCAAAGGAATGGCTATACAGAATCTAACTATTATACAATTTCTTAAGTTTGATCATTTTAATAGTATAAAAATCTCAAGAACTGAAATATCAAATTCACTTTTGAATTATCATACACTAATCGATCAAGATAACACAAGGAAGATCAATAACAATTTTGTAATTAAGATAGGCATAGGAAACACTTTGAGAAAGATAAGATAGGCACTTTGAGAAAGATAGATGAACTCTACTTAATTACTTCTTTGATCCCAAAGAAAAAATTCTCAAATCGCAATCTAGCAACCTTAATCACCTTTAGTCCCCCAAATACATTACAAATCAAGATTTCTATCACTATGAAGTAATCATTATAATCATGCTAATAAAATTTTGTAGCCTATGTTAATCTCAAATTTATTTCAAATCTGCCATTAGGGCTTTGGTCTAGTGGTAAGTTACTCGTATACGAGAAATTGTGAGTTCAATTTTTACTGGTTACATATATATGTATGGTCTTTAAGCCTCCATTAAATCAAAAAAAAAAATTATTTCAAATCTAATCTAGGAATTCATTTAGATAACTTACCTTACTAATCGAGATTTCAAATTTTGTAACCTTCTCCTTTTGTGGCTATTAGAGTTGTAGGCTTCCTCGTCATTCCCTTTTGCTGCTGGCCTCATGCTAAAAGGTGATGCCGCCATTCTTTCAAGGATTTCGTGGCCTTATCGTGTCCACGACTCCTGTGGCTCTCTTCGGCTGTGGCTGGAAGGAGATTCGGCCCTAGCCAGACTTCGGCCCTTGGTGCACGGTTAAATTGAAAAGTAGAAGAACAATGTTAATTGGGAAAGAAAAAAAAAATAGTAATTCATTTTCTAGGAGCAAGGATGGATCTAGGAGTTTTCTCAATGGGACAAAAATTCATAATTTTTCAAATATAAAATTTTTATTCTTTTTGTGGGGACTAATTCATCTATTTAGCTAAAAATATATAGATATATAGATGCAATTTTTCACTTTTTTTTGCTAGTGGGGGCTGCACCAACACACACATTCACACTGTCTAGGAGTAAGAGATGAATTTTCAACAACTTCGCATCGATGCTTTATAATCGAGTGAAGAAAGAAGATGAAGAAGAAAAGAAAGAAAGAAAAAAGTAAAAAAGTAAGGGGATTTTTACCCAAAAAAACTTACAGACTGTTTGAAACAAATGAATTCCACAAAATTTTATGGAATTCATTTGTAAATCTAATTTTTTTTGTTTGGTTGCACATTTTTAAAAAGTTACAAATCTAGGATTTGCAATTCTTGGATTTGCACAAGCCTTACTCAAATCCGAGTTCAATAGGTGAAATTTGCAAATCCACGTTTTCTAATTCTGCTGCTAATTCTTTGGGGACAAAACTACCCTCAAATTTAAGTTATTGACTTTGCTAAAAATAGTAAAAAACTCAAGAAAATAAATAAATAAATAAATGTCTTCCCCACTCTTCTCTCTTTCACGGAAAAAAAAGAAAAAACTCAATATCTTTCATTCACTCCTCTTTATTCGTTTAATCTTCTTTGTAAATTTATTCATGATTTTTCTTTTGGGCAATATGTATTCTTGTAAAAGAATTTCTAGTTATCACATGCTAATCTTAATATAATCAATATATGTCAATCATAATAAATACTAGATAATGCTTTTATATATGACAACCACGCTAAAAAGATTAGTATCGTATTTGTCGTGACTTTGTCGTGGTCGTGTATATGTGTATAGTTGAACTTGAAGTTATTTATTCATGTTAAATTTTTGGGTGAACTTAAAATTATTATGATAATTTTGTAATGTTTATATTTTTTGAAAATATTTCTTCGCTTTTTTTTTTTTTTTGGATTTTTATAATAGTACTAAGAATCAATAATTGGTTAAAAAAATAACAGTTATATGATAGTCTAATTGCAATTGAATAAAAGAAGGATATTTAAGTAAAATATATCTATTAATTCCAATTTCACATGTATTCCAAACACAATTTGAATTTATAAATAACAGAATTGACTTAATTTTATTTTACATTTCCAAACAAGAGAATTCATTTGTAAATGAATTCCTCATGGAATTCATTTATAAATTAAATGAATTTCACACACAAATTACTTCCAAACACTATGTTACTTAAGCATGTTATGAAAACAACATAAAAGAGATGGAAGATAACCAAAAGTAAAGAGAGAAATATAATAGAAAGAAATAGAAATAATATTTCTATTGATTATATTGGTGTAACTTTTACAATATAGAAGACCCTATTAATAATAAAAATTGTCTCAAGAAGTTGTTTGTCAAGTGTTGCTTGAGTTTGGAATATGAAATTCAATCTCTCATTATCTTTGTGTGAGTTTGGATAATCATGAACCACATTCGGATAAATATTCATTTTAATAATTCAATAACAAGGCAAAAATAATCCACAAGTTGCATTACGCTCGCATGCGTATGCTTCACGTCCAGTTAAATTGGACCGAGACTCTAATAGAAGGGGTAAGTTACACCCTTTCAAAAAAATAGAGAAAGGTTTCAACTAAGTTTTTAAATACAGGAGGTACCATGCATTTTTAATAAAACACAAGTAAGGCTGCAAATTGTTTTGTGACTAACCAATTATCTTCGGAGTAAGAACTCAACAATATATGCTTTATACTTTTTCTTAGACTATCACTTTCCATACGCTTTCATTTTAATGCGTGGAAAAATATGCATTGGAATATAATTTTCTGCAGGGACCCTTATCTCTGTTCAATGAATGGACACAGAACTTCCAGCACAGACACGGGCTAAGAATTTGATGCGCATGCTCAAGTCCACTATACTGAATAAGTCTGCGGAGATAACATCCCTTAATTCTGTAAGCAAAAAGAATAAATCATATCATTTGTACTTGCTTTTTGCACAATGTTGAATATTATCGTATATCCGACGCTCTTCCTCTTGGTTAGTCATGTGTCAGCCTTGGCCAATAATGGTTTTGTCTTCAACGGGAATTTCAGCCTGGACGGATGGTCATCAGAAGAAGGTCCCTTAATGATCACTAACTCAACTGAGTACAATATTGGTCATGAGTTTTACTCGTTTCCATTTACTTTCAAAAATAAATCAAATGGCAATGCTTTCTCCTTCTCTACTTCATTTGTATTTGCCATTGTCCCTGCAGCTGATCCATTATATGCTGGCGATGGCATGGCCTTTGTCATTTCTTCCTCCAAAGAAATTGAAGGAGCCGAACCAGGAAAGTATCTCGGTTTGTTCAACCAATCTACTGATGGAAAATCATCTAATCATATCATTGCCATTGAGCTCGACACATTCCGAAATGAACCATACATTGATATTAATGGGAACCATGTTGGAATTGACATCAATACCATACATTCAGTTGAATCCTATCCTGCAGGTTACTTCGTTAATGGTGATTTCAAGAACTTGACTCTTGCAAGTGGAGATCCAATACAAGCTTGGGTGGATTATGATGGTATAGGAAAGCAACTTAATGTAACGCTATCTCCTATTGATCATGCTGAAAAACCAACTCAGCCACTCTTGTCTGCCAAAATTGATATATCACCGTATATTTTGAATGATATGTATGTGGGATTTTCAGCAGCAACAGGTGCTCTAGTGGGATCGAGTTATGTGCTGGCCTGGAGTTTTCGAATGAATGGAAGAGCTGAAGATCTTGATTTTTCCAAACTTCCATCTCTTCCTGGGCGAAAAGGATCAAAAAGAAAGCCAAAACTATTAGCAATTCTATTACCTGTTATTGGATCTGTTTCAACTTTGACAACAATTTTTGTCATTATTTACTTGCTAAGGAAAAAATCGGAGTTTGCAGAAGTTTTGGAGGATTGGGAGGTTCAATACGGGCCTCACAGGTTTTCATACAAGGACTTGTATGTAGCAACTAAGGCTTTCAGCGAGAAAGAGCTCCTAGGAAGTGGTGGTTTTGGCCAAGTTTATCGAGGTGTTTTAACAACGTCCAAGAATGAAATTGCGGTGAAGAGGATCTCACACAATTCCAAACAAGGAATGAAGGAATTTGTTGCAGAGATTGCCACGATTGGCAGACTTCGACATCCTAATTTGGTGAGACTCCTAGGCTATTGTCGAAGAAAGGGCGAGCTCTTTCTTGTGTATGATTACATGCCTAATGCCAGTTTAGATAAGTTCATCTTTGACAACGCGGAAGAGTCTCTTAACTGGAGCCAGAGATTCAATATCATCAAAGATGTGGCTTCTGGACTTGCCTACTTGCACGAAGAATGGGTGGAAGTCATCATCCACAGAGATATTAAGGCAAGCAAGGGGCTATTAGACGGTGAATTAAATGGCAAGCTCGGCGATTTTGGTCTTGCCAGATCTATTTATGTTGGAAAGGATCTACAGACGACTCAAATAGCCGGCACGTTGGGCTACATAGCGCCTGAGCTTGCTCGGAACGGCAAAGCAAACACAAGAACAGATGTTTTTGCTTTTGGTGTATTTTGCTTGGAAGTCGCTTGTGGAAGGAGGCCCCTGGAGCAACGAGCGCCGACTGGAGAGGTAATTTTATTGGATTGGGTCGCAGAATGTTGGAAGAAAGGTGAGATCTTGAGAACAACTGATCTGAAATTAGGGAATGATTTCAACGTGGAGCAAACGGAATTAGTTTTGAAGCTTGGATTGCTTTGCACACACTTGGTTCCAGAAATTAGGCCAAGCATGTCTGATGTTATAAGGTACCTCCATGGCGATGCTTCAGTTCTTGAAAATCTAAATGCTATTTTGACAGAGAACTGGAAGGACCTTCAAGATCTTGCTGCAACATATCCCTCAACTTCCGAAACACGGGAATCTATAGCTTCTGTAACAATTTCCGACATGTTCATCTCAATAGGTCGTTAATGTAGAATAGAAATCAAGATTAATTGTAGCATAACCTTTTGTGGATATCAAATATAGATATGTATATAATTGGATGCTAAAATGCTTACGCACGTAAACACACATATTAACGTTAAGAGGCTCCTTTACTAAATCAATGATCACTCACACTCATCAAAGATCATATACACCAAATTATTTGATGCATCACTACTTTCATTCCAATGCATTAGCCTTTCAATAGGCAATCGGGCAAGAAAGATGTTAGCAAAAAACAATTAATTCAGTGCTACTGAAGGTTGTTAATTCAATCAAACAATTAAATTTCCAGCATAATTGAAATGACATCAAAATTTAGAAGTATAACTGATAGCTAGGTTGAAAGCCCAGAAGTGTAGCTGATACAACCCAGGAGTCCCAGAACAGTAACAGACATGGAATTAGATTCGCAGAAGCACAATGGATACGGGACATTCTAAAATGGAATTATAACAAAAGATAGGCAAGCCTATCTTACAATTAAAGGACAACACATTAACAATTTTTTTTTAATGAAATGTGTTTGTCTCTCTGTACTTCCAACGTATAAGAAAAGCAAATACCATAATGATCTCATTATTATTTTCTTATTCATTACATAATAGTAACCTATGAAGTATTTTCAACATTTACTATAAGATTTCATAATAACTAGTCTCCTTGGAGAACAACCTTGGATGCCCAAAGTACATATTTAATCCTATTGTAATATCCACAAGGATTGCTCCAACATACAAATTACCACACAATTTGCAAACCCACGCACATGACAATTAACTCCAAAATGATACCCAAGGGAAATATGAAAAGTTCTGCAAATCATCTTAACTCTTGCTATGATCCTTCAATATCGGAATATAGTTTATCATTTCTTACTTATATCCTCTTTGCCAATACTACTTCAATGCATCTAAACTTTCCATTTGATCATAACAAGGCAAAAATAAGACCCTTATCATGTGCTCATCTTCTAACCAAAACAGACTATAAAGATTACATCGTGAGTCACATTCACACCTAAGCTCACTATATAGAACTTATCTTGATCATACTAATAGATTTGGCTTAACTTAAAATACTGAAAGTCAAATGACCATCTAGATTTTTCAACATAGCATTCACGAAGCTATATCACCTTGAAATTTAACTCCCTTATTCCTTTCCTAATACTCATCCGAATAACCCAAGAGCCCACTATTTAACTCAAAAGTAAAGTTGAATCTGTTGAAAACTGACTTGTATTTTTTCAGGTCAATTTACAAAGACAATTAGAAGTCCAATTAGAGTAGCTTATGAATCCTAAACCAGGTAGGATTAGCATTAGTTTTCCATAAATAGGACTTTTTAGTTTGCAGTTAGGGAGCCACAATCCACACATCACCCTGTAGGGTGTGGTGGAGTGAGAAAGAGAGAAAGTAGCTTTGCAATATTGTAATCTCATTGCATTATAGTTGATAGAGATTTATCATAGGTTTTGTGAGATTTTTGTTCGCAGAGATATTGTAATCTCTTTCTCTTTTGCATTAGTGAATTTATTTAGTTGCTCTGTCGACTTAGGCAAAGTCGAACCACGTAATTCTTGTGTGTTCTTGCATTATTATATTCTTGTTTATTTTTCTCCTATTATTTGCATTCGATATCTGAGTAACTAACAATTACTCAACCCATCAGCATAACAAGCGGTATCAAAGCCACATGTTTTGATTTATAGAAACATGGGAGATGAAGATTCAAGTTCAGAATCAATAAAGATAACCATCAAAGGTACTGTATCTGGATCCAATGCAGAAATACCTAGGATGTCAGTCTCTAATGTAAAATTTGAAATTGAGAAATTGGACGGAAGCAACAACTTTGGCATATGGCAGTGCAAAGTCATATTGCATGTACTGGTTTGCATGGAACAACATGATTAAATTCGTATTGCAGAGTTAGTCGATAACTCAGTTCGCAGTGTGGTGGAACATGTGCCATTAGAGTTTGCAAAATTCTTATAAAGGTGGAGAATGTTGAAAACTAACTTGTATGTTTCCAAGTCAATTTGCAAAGACAAGTAGAAGCTCAATTAGAGTAGAAGATAAGAATCCTAATTAGCATTAATTTCCTATAAATAGGATATTCTAGCTTGCAGTTAGGGAGCCACAACCCACATGTCACCCTATAAGGTGGGGTGCTGTGAGAAAGAGAAAGAGTAGCTTTGCAATATTGCAATCTCATTGCATTATAGTTGAGAGAAATTTAGCATAGGTTTGGAGATATTTTCGTTCGTAGAGATATTGTAATCTTTTTCTCTTTTGTATTAGTGAATTTATTCAATTACTCAGTGGACTTAGGCATAGGTGAGCCACGTAATTTTTGTCTAATCTTGCATTATTATATTCTTGTTTTTTTTACTTCTATATTTTTATTGCATTTTACATCTGGGTACTTACCACTTTCTCAACCCATCAGTACAACAAAATCTATTCTTTATCCTTATTACAAGCAATTCGCTACCAACATTAAAGTCAATTCGTCAATCACCCAATTATTTCTAATAATCAAAACAAAATCATAGGAAAAATTGTTCCTTTAATCTCCCAAAAAAAAAAAACTAATTCAACCTTAAATTGAATGACAAAATATCATAAATTTTTTTGAGTGCTTAATTTTTTTTTAAAAAAAATAAAATATATAAATATAAAGAGATAGATAAATAAGGTTGTGAATTCAAAGGAGGAATCACTAATGTGTTACAAATAACTATGAAGGCAAACTAAAATTGAGAAGATTAAAAAAAAAACAATTAAAAGTATCATATCACTTGAAGCTCAAAGCTTGATCAGAATCACATATCTCAACATTCATTGTTATTCATAATATAGGTATAATACATTTGCAACTTGAAGCAACTAGTGAGATATGGACTTAAGGAATATTCAAGTATTTTTTTTCTTTACCTTAGAGCGGGTTCTAATTTTATAGATTATTACGGGCAAGAACTTTACATCATAAAAGGGAAAAGGACATCCAGGTCCCTGACCTTTTTCCCTTGTCTCAAATAGGTCTTCTAGTTTTGAAAATGTGTTGAGGGGTCCTTCACTAAGGGCAGTTTAGTCCTTTCAATAATAATTAAATAAAAAATAAAAATTATACAAAATAATTAACAATTTATCCCATAAATTATACAACACACCCACCAACACCTTGACAAAAAAAAAAAACAACGCAAACCCTACCCTGCTACCTTGATTCTCATCACAAGCAGCTGAAAATTGTTCCTAATGGGAGTATACATGAAGCAACCAAATAGTTGACCAAAAATAAAAATCATTAAGTTGCTAACGAGAGTATACAGGGAATTTCAAATCCCATAATTTCATATCTTGTCTAATCTACAATAGAAGTCATTCATTTGATTTAAGCTACTGCCTTATATTATTGCTTGAGTCTTGCCGTAGATATAGACGGAAAGGACAAGGAAAATAAAAAATAATTGTGATGTATGTGATAGTAATGGTGTTGATGTTGGGATTAGATTTGAGTTTGGAGTTGGAGTTGTTGATATGTACATGTAATGGTGGTGGTGGCGGTGTTGTTGGGTTGAAATTGGTGGGTTTGTCAATATATATGTAATGGTAGTGTTGATGTTGGTGGTTGGGATAAGAGTTTGGTTGGAATTGATGGGTTTGTCAATGTGTATATGGTGGAAGTGATGGTGGTGATGGTGATGATGGTTGGTAGCAGTAGTGATGGTAGCGGTGGTGTTTGTGTAAGTGTTGTGTTGTGTTGTATAATTTATTAAAATTTATGGAATTAATTGTTAATTATTTTGTCTTTTTAGGAGGTGTGTATAATATTTTTAACTTATACTATATTAGTTTTTAATTATTTTTTATTTTATTTTATTTATTTATTATTAAAAAGACTAAAGTGCCCCTTACTAAAGTACCTCTCAAGACATTTTCAAAAACTGGAGGACCAATTTGAGACAAGGAGAAAAGGATAAAGACCTAGATATCCTTTTCTTATCACTAGAATGAAATTACCGAAATACCAATCAAGATCCAATCACTTTTACTAGTAGGTCATTAGATTTTAACATCAAAGTCACTAATACTTAAGATTTCCAATATTCAAAATTTTGTAACCTATAAGATCATAACCTAAGATGCCAAAGCTTAGTTACCCATTTGTACGATTGTATCTAGCTTCAGTGATCTTAAAACCTGGCTCTGATACCATCTCAATCACGACCCGGAATTTTACACGTATATTCAGTTTTAGCACGTGATATGCTGCATGCTAAAAGGATAATATCCGTGAAGCCATTAAGCACTCAAAAGAGAACCACTAAAAACCACAAATATTTAAAGTCTCCCAAACACAAATAATTATTAGGTTACAAACCAAATCTCCAAATGGTTATAAAGAACAAATCCTCGAAATTAATACAATCAAACCCAAATATCATAAATGAAGTTTCAATTTGAATTCCAATAATGTTCAGTAAGATAGATTTCATGCCACTAAATCATCGTTTTCGGGTGTCTCTACCCCGCCTATAAATGTAGTGCTCACAGTAAAGGAATTCGAACCACAATAATAATATAGCTTGAGGAATATTGAATCAAGGAATTTCTGATTGGAGTTCATTAGCCTCAGGTAATACATTTAACATACCATAAGCGAAGAATTACTAAAAAATGGTATATAAAAAAATATAAAAATAGTTGTGACTACAACCCTAGTAGCATCGGTTCAATAATAAATTAGGGCCCAACTCTCATAGTTGCGGTAACAGTATCTGTTAAAGCGATATTATTACAATATTTATATCGTGGTACCGTAACAGTATCGGTACTTTTAGAATTACACAACTACAACTGAATTATATGATATAAATAATAGTAGATGAAAGAGTACGAGAAAAGTTAACGTATACAAAAAGGTTTTTTGACGGTAATACTTTCTAATAATCTCTCTTTGACTTAAGGATTATTTGTAAAATGACCAATTAAAAAAAGGATTTTAAATGCATATTGAAAGAAATTTAAAAAAGAATTTTAAATGCATATTGAAAGAATTTAATTTCATATCTAAATCGTTTTAAATATTATAAAAGAAATATAACTTTTTTGAATATCGCTATCCACTTTATAAAACAATTAAAATAAGAATACAGAATATAAAAAAATTAATATTTTCCATAAAAAAAAATAAATAAACAGATATGTATCAACTTACGTGACTTTCAGACTTTGAAAGTCACCAAGTGAAACTCACTGTAAGTGACTTCCATTGCCTAGTCACTTGCGTGACTTCTACAGAAGTAAAGTCATTGAAGTGGTGACCTTTATCTCTTTTATATATATATATATAATACCTTTTTTTTTCAAAAAACTCATAATATTTTCATTACTCTTGTAATTTAAGTCAATCTCATCGATAATCAAAATTTTATTAGGGAGAAACAATTACTTATTGAGAAATTATATTATTATATGACTAATAGCAACACAATATCAAAACATTTCAATGGATATTGAGATATAAAAGGGATCTATTACTTTTTTTAGGACAAAATTACTCTCTGGATGTGGATTACAAAGACAAATGAAAGAATCAAAGGACTGGCTATACAAAATCTAAGTATTATACAATTTCTTAAAGTTGATCATTTTAATAGCATAATCAAAATATTTCCAATTATCAAATCCATATGAATTTAATCACAACATAACTCAAAGTTAAGAATGATATTGGAGGGAAAATTAACAATAAAAGATCTCAAGAACTGAAATATCAAATTCACTTTTGGATTATCATACACTAATCGATCAAGATAACACAAGGAAGATCAATAACAATTTTGCAATTAAGAGAGGCATAAGAAACAATTTGAGAAAGATAAGATAGGCACTTGGAGAAAGATAGATGAACTCTAGCTACTTACTACATTGATCCCGAAGAGAAAATCTTCAAATCTCAATCTAGCAACCTTAATCACCTTTAGTCCCCTAAATAGATTATAAATCAAGATTTCTATCACCATGAAGTAATCATTATAATCACACTAATAAAATTTTGTATCCTATGTTAATCTCAAATTCATTTCAAATCTGCCACTAGGGCTTTGGTCTAGTGGTAAGTTACTAGCTCTGTATGCGAGAAGTTCTAAACTCGATTCTCGCTGGTCCTTTAGGCCTTCTTCAAAGTAAATATGCGGATAGCACAATAAATAGGCATCTATGTACAAAATAGATGATTATTGATAGGTTTATGTAGAATCCTTGTTGTTTTGCTTTTGACTGATATATCATGTATACTCATATATTTTTAGAAGTTGAATGAAATGATTACTTAGCGAGCAAAAAAAAAATAAACTTACCTTACTAATCAAGATTTCAAATTTTGTAACCTATTCTTTTTGCAGCTATTACACTTGTCGGCTTCCCCGTCATTCCATTTTGCCGCTGGCCTTTATGCTAAAAGGTGATGCGGCCATTCTTTCAAGGATTTCGTTGGCGTAGGGTATTTTTAATGGGGAAGGTAAAATATAAAATTTATTATTTTTGGCTACTTTTAAAATTTTGGGTTTTTAAAAATTATTATTAATGATTTAAATATATATAAAATTCACCATTTTTATTAATTTTTAAGTTAAAATAGAGACTCAAACTACACGCTTGACTCTAAATTTAGAGTAAAAAATAGAGACTGGGTCCTTATTTTAACTCAAAATTTGTAAAAAAATGGTGGACTTCATGTATATTTAAATAATTAATAATATTTTTCAAAAATCCAAATCTTTAAAAATAATAAATTTTATATTTTACCCTCTCATTGAAGATACCCTTACCGTGTCCACCATTCCTGTGGGTCTCTTGGGCTACGGTTAAATTGAAAAGTAGAAGAACAATGTAAATTGGAAAAAAAAATAATAATTCATACGTTATACTTTCCAGTTGTCTTAGAGTCCGAGTTGTCTAAATGTTCTATGCGAGAGTCCATTGTTTTTTTGTTTTTTGGGTCAATCAGAATCCATTGTATAAGTCATCTTTGTCATAGTATACAAGGATTTTATTGGTTTGGTAATCCTCGGACATACCTTCTTATGCGTACTGATTATTTAACATAAAAAGAAATCATGATGAGCTTTATAAAAGGAAAAGATTCATTTTAGTCCCTAAGGTTTATTGATAACCCAAACAACTCTTTGAGTTCTAAAAAAAGCCCAAAATAATTCCTGCCCTTTAGTGTTTGTCGTTAAAGTTAACCGTTAGAAGGACATTTAAGACATTTTGCTCTTCATTTAAAAAAAATCAAAAAGTGAAATGAATGAATAGGGCAATCACCATTTTGCCGGGAAACGAGACAAGAAGGTAGAAGGATATATATATATATATTATGTTGTGCCTTAGCTTCTTCTTGTTTGAACCAAAAAAAAAACACACACACACACACACATTAAAACACTCTAAACCCACGAATGGCATCTCCAACATTAAAAAAAAAAAAAAAATTCAAGAAGCATTGTACGCATGTTGAAGGCTACTTTGCATAGAGATCATTCACATAACATTTTTTATTCGCGAAAAGCCTTCAAATTAAAGAGGTTAGTAGGGTTTAGGGTTTAGTTTTTGCTAAATTTTTTTATAATAATGTATATCATGTTAGTTTAGGATTTAATTTAGACATATTATGTTTGATTTTATTGTTTATTAGCTTTGCATGTGATTTATTTGTGGTATATAATTTTGTTTCTAGCTTTTAGGGTTTTTTTTTTTGTTGAGATTATATGATCCTGATTTATTGCACATACATTGTTAATCTTTCTATTTTTTCATCTATTATTGTGATTAATTAATTTTAAGAATGTAATGTTGACATTAGTGTTAAGTTCGGAATTTTCAGATTATGTCAAAACTTTTATTATTTTGTTCGAATATCGTTTTAGTTATCGAGTTGACTTATTTCAGAAGCTTATTTATTTCAAATATGTGATTTTTGTGTTTTTTTTTTTCTTTTAATGACAAGTATGTTATTTATGTTGATAGTTACCGGAAATGTTATTCAATTCCAATACTCACATTCGGAACCTACGTTACATTTTCATGTTTATTCGCATCATACCATAAGTAGTGCTATTATAAACAAATGATGTTGAACTTGAGCATTTTGTAATTTAGGTATATGAATTTGTTGCTCGACTATGATGTGTTGTTCTCCGGGATAACTCTTATGAATTCAGAAAACTTTTCAAATGATATGTCTTCATCGTCGAGTTCTCAAAATGTGTAAAAACATTTTGATCTTGAGCAAAAGAAATATAGTTTGAATGGATTTTTTTTTTTTTTTATGATTCAGATATTCGAACAACTGTTTTATATCCACAGTAGCATCTTTTATTTTTGAACTTAGTCAAATTTCTATTTATATCTTCCTAAACAGTTGATGATGATGATGAAGAAGACATTGTTGTTGTTGTTGTTGTTTTTTTTTTTTTTTTTTTTTGTGTTTGAGAAAGAGCATGAATTAAAAGTGATAAAAAAAAAATTGGCTTAGGGGTGCTTAAATAGCAGTGCGTACGCATGGCTCCAATTTTTTTTTCTTCCCTCCAAATCTCCAATAGCTAAAACAAGGGCATTTTGATCTTTTTATCCAGTCAAACCTTTGACCGTTAACTGACACATATCAGCAGGGACCATTTTAGATTTTTTCCAAAACTTAGGGACCAATTTGGATTTTTCAATAAACCTCAGAGACTAATATGGTTTTTTTCTCTTTATTAAAGCATAGGGAATAGACCAAAAATTTGACAAAAATACACTCAATCCAACAAAAGCAAAAAAATCACCCATTCCTTATGACCAAAACCTAGAAAATTTACACTATTTTCCTATATTTTACCGAAAATGCATATTACCTTCTTATATTTCAAAAATTAGCTAAAACTTCTTTGTGTCTTTTTAAAAGGTTGCAAATGTGTCCCACTTCTCAATTTTGTAATTTTAATTAACGATCATTAAAATAACAAAAATACCTCTTAACATAAATAGAAAAACATATATTAAGAATTCAAACCACCTTTTTCTTCTTCTGTCTCTATAACTACTATGATAAATATATTAAATAGGAATGTCAATGGGGCAGGAGGAGTTATCCCCACACCCTACCCTGTCATTTACCTTACCCTAAAACCCGTCCCGTCCCCGCGTTCTATAACCTCATCTCCCGCCCCCGCCCCCACCCCCGCCCCGTCATCAAATCCCTGTGGGGAATAGGAATTACTTATGAATTTTTTATTATTCTTTTAAACGTTATAATATTATATTTAATTTGAATCACATAATTTCAAAATATAAATCAAAATTACAGTAATGATAAATATAAATATAGATCTTAAATAAAAGTTAAATATTATTTTTATTTTTAGTCTTATGCTTGCAGTTAAATAGTAAAAATATATTATATTAATTGACTCTTAAGTATTGAAAATTAATTATGACTAAACCATTGTGTATAAGAACTACATGTAGAAAAATAATACTTTTTGTTTTATTGGGATATTATTGATTACTATAATTTCTTTCTTATCGCATGTCACATATAATAGTAATTGAAATTTTTTAAAATATTATCCTTAATTGTGTTGTTTGAAACTATTTTGAAGTATAACTAGGAACAACAAATAAATCTCTTAAATCCACTATGGTAAATAGTAAAATGGAGGTATTTATGTCAAATGATAGTCAATCTCAAGTAATGGCATGTAGTGGTCTTGATTAGAAGAATGCTTATAAAATCTTTTTAATATTATGTTTAATATTATTTTTCTATACTTTTATATTTATAATTTTAAAATTTCAGTACATATATAAAAATAAAGATATAAAAATAATTATACATGTATGCAGGGCGGGTTATGTGAAATGAAAAAATTATCCCACGCCCTACCACGCACTCGCGCAGGGATTAAACGATCTCCACTCCCCGCTCTATTCCCCATTACCCACCCTAAACTCTGTCCCATTTGGGGCGAAAACGAGGATGGGTTGGGTACCCATAAAACCTGCCTTCATTGTCATCCCTAATGTTAATTGATCTACTAAAAGCACGCATGTCATTGTCCAATGTTTTCTATATATATATATATAGGTACCTTTGATTGAATCAGTGGATAGCGAGCAAGGAATAATCCACAAGTTGCACAAGTTGCATTACAAGGCAAAATAATCATTTTAATAATTCAATTACGAGGCAAAAATAATCCATAAGTTGCATTACGCGCACATGCGTATCCTTCAAGTACAGTTAAATTGGACTGAGTCTTTAACAGAAGGGGGAAGTTACACCCTTTCAAAAAAATGGAGAAAGGTTTCAACTAATTTTTGAAATACAGGTAAAATGCATTTTTAATAAATGCTTTATACTTTTTCTTAGACCATCACTTTCCATATGCTTTCATTTTAGCGAGTGGAAAAATATGCATTGGAATATTTTCTGGAGAAACCATTATCTCTGTTCAATGAGTGGACACAGAACTTCCGGCTCAGACACGGGCGAAGAATTTGATGCGCACGCCCAAGTCAACTATACTGAATAAGTCTGCGGAGATAACATCTCTTAATTCTGCATGCAAAAAGAGGAAATCATATCATTTGTACTTGGTTTTTGCACAATGTTGAATATTATCGTATATCCGACGCTCTTCTTCTTGGTTAGTCATATGTCAGCCTCGGCCAATAATGGTTTTGTCTTCAGTGGGAATTTCCGCCTGGACAGATTAGTAGAAGGATCATCAGAAGAAAGTCCCTTAAAAGATCACTAACTCAACTAAGTTCAGTATTGGTCATGCGGTTTACTCGTTTCCATTTGCTTTCAAAAATATATCAAATGGCAATGCTTTCTCCTTCTCTACTTCATTTGTATTTGCCATTGTCCCTGCAGCTGATCCATTATATGCTGGCGATGGCATGGCCTTTGTCATTTCTTCCTCCAAAGAAATTGAAGGAGCCGAACCAATAAAGTATCTCGGTTTGTTCAACCAATGTACTGATGGAAAATCATCTAATCATATCATTGCCATTGAGCTCGACACATTCCGAAATGAACAATACATTGATATTAATGGGAACCATGTTGGAATTGACATCAATACCATACATTCAGTTGAATCCTATCCTGCAGGTTACTTCGTTAATGGTGATTTCAAGGACTTGACTCTTGCAAGTGGAGATCCAATACAAGCTTGGGTGGATTATGATGGTATAGGAAAGAAACTTAATGTAACGCTATCTCCTATTCATCATGCTGAAAAACCAACTCAGCCACTCTTGTCTGCCAAAATTGATATATCACCATATATTTTGAATGATATGTATGTGGGATTTTCAGCAGCAATAGGTGCTCTAGTGGGATCGAGTTATGTGCTGGCCTGGAGTTTTCGAATGAATAGAAGAGCTGAAGATCTTGATCTTTCCAAACTTCTATCTCTTCCTGGGCGAAAAGGATCAAAAAGAAAGCCAAAACTATTAGCAATTCTATTACCTGTTATTGGATCTGTTTCAACTTTGACAACAATTTTTGTCATTATTTACTTGCTAAGGAAAAAATCGGAGTTTGCAGAAGTTTTGGAGGATTGGGAGGTTCAATACGAGCCTCACAGGTTTTCATACAAGGACTTGTATGTAGCAACTAAGGCTTTCTGTTTGCCACGTTCCCAAGGCTTTTGCATTTAATCACGCCACGTCTCTCTCTTTCTCTCTTACATTTCTTTTGGTTTGATCGTGTGCCCTAAAATTTTGCTTCCACTAACCCTTTTTGCTGAGCCTTCTCTATATAGGTAAATGGTCCGATGATCAGCTCGACTCCAATGGAAATCTAATCCTATCCAAGCTGACGAGCAAGGAACAAATCATACACCCATAATCATTGATGATCTCTGGTCATCCTCTACATCCATGGCCACCTATTCACACTCCTCTAAAGAGAGCTCCGATGCCACACTGGTTCATCAGCGACGATCACGAGTTGCTTCTCAGCCCTCAGGAGAGTCTTCTCCGAAACCCTCTCTCGTGGCCTATAGTGGGTCTGACAGCGAAGAGAGCCTGTCTTTCCATACTCCACTGGCACCGTCGTCGTCCACCAGGGAGGCACCCACCACAGATGAGATTGAGAAAAATTTTAACTTCCCACAAGCATCCACACCTGTCAAACCTTCTCCAACTGCTGTCGTAGCTCCATCCACCTCCAAATTACGCCCACAGTCTTAAACAACAACAGCGATGCCCTTATCCGTAAAAAATGAGTCTTCTCCACAGTCTGCAGAAGACACAGATCTTCAGGATCCACCTGTTCTACGCTTCAAGAGGACATGTCCATGAGTTAAACATGGGGTCAAGCGAAGAAAATGTCTTCGGACATCCTCCCCATCAGAGTCCAAACAAGGGCAGGATGATGAAGACAGCGAGTTGCTCAAACTAGATCTCATCGAAGCCCACTCCGACAAATTTTTCCTCTCAATCAACAAAGATCAATTCACACGATTGGCCGCCAAAGGATTTCTGATCGAGAAGAAGATATCGGTAGACAGCTATCACCCTTATGGCCTTCTTTCTCTTTTGGAGAAAAGAGGCATACTGTCTCTGAGTGCTAAGTTCCAGCCGTTTCTCCCCACTATTTTACATGAGTTCTTTGCCAATATTCACAAAAGTATCGTGGATCCTTCGTCCCAACAATTCCATCAAGTTTACCTCAGAGGGCAGGTCAATAAATTCTCTCTTCTTGCAATCAAAAAGTTCTTGCAGTATCAGCCGACCAAGCCAGTTACCGAGGGGGAGCCATCTTTTGACACAGTGGCGTCAAAACTGATTGGGTATAAAACACAGTGGCCAGGCGAAAGTTTGGATGCCTCGTTTCTCACTGGCAAATATGTTGCCCTCAACAAAGTTGTGATCCAGAATGTTTATCCTACTTCACATAATACAACTGTTAACGGTCACACAGCTACTGTTATGTATCGCCTTGACACAGGCGATGGTTTTGATCTAGGGGAGATTATCTTCAACCGCGTACTACGTGAAGCAGAGCTCAAGACAAACAACAAACTGTTGTCATATCCTTCTTTTATCTATGTTTTTCTATCGGCCAATCGAACCTTTGACTCAGATGGTGAAATTTTTTTACAGGTGTCCGAAACACTCGTTTTTAGTCCTAAATATGTGCAGGTTACGCGACTGATTGATGTAGATCCACCTAAAGGAACCAGAGCTCACGGTGAGTCAAATGTCCCATTTAAGTCTACCATAAAGAATACCTCTGCTAAGCCGGTGAAAAGCAAGGTCAAGCCAGTCCATTCCCCACAAATTGACAATCTTGCATCATCCACAGGTGGTGTGCCTGGGCTTCCTTCCACTGTGAAGACTTTACGCCAAGCTCTGGCTGCACAAGAAAATTGGATTCGGGATGTTCTGGCTGGCCATAGTGCCCTTAATGACATGGTTCAAGAAGTTCTCATTCATCTGTCTTCCTCTCCTGATAATTGATG
This sequence comes from Ehretia macrophylla, assembly GCA_037974665.1. Lineage (NCBI taxonomy): Eukaryota > Viridiplantae > Streptophyta > Magnoliopsida > Boraginales > Ehretiaceae > Ehretia > Ehretia macrophylla. The sequence goes on from CM075775.1 coordinate 50,463,812, forward strand.
CTCTTGTTTATATGGCCTATGTGCCACTGTTACATTTTTTTATATACTTTATCACCCTTCAGGGTTTGTGGCCCTCGCACTCATGTGTTTTGTTTATGTTTACATATCATTCACTTTTTGCCGTATTGCGTATACCTGTTGTTGTTTCCTACTTCTTGTTTGGTGTGTAGGGATGCTCTATGCCTGAGAACTCACGAACCCTTTGGCCTTGGTTTATGGCAAAAAAGGGGGAGAAACTGTGTTTACAGTTTATGATGCTTGTTTCATGTTTTTGTTTCCTGTGTCTGTTGCTATGATGTTATGAGGCTATACTGTTATCTATTTTCTTGATGCTTACTTTCTTAGTTTGCAAGATCATTCTTACAGTTGCAGTGTTGCAGGTACACATACTGGTTTTGCCAAAAAACAATGCCAAAGGGGGAGCTTGTTAGCCCGAGATTAGGGGCAGTTTGTACATTGTCTTAATTGTCTTTATTTTTGGCAAACGATTGTGTAGGATCTATCTTATATGGAAGACTATCAATTTACTGCAACTGTCATTATAAGGCAATCAACTGCGATTATGAGGTGATTCTGATAAGGCAGAAAAGGATTCTGATTGAGCAAAATCTTTGATTGAGCAAATCTTTGGAGATTGACTTGGGTCGAGACTCCTACAAAGGCCAACAATGTTCACGGATGCAAAAAGAAAAGGCTGCAAGTACTCACGCCTATATATACTGATACTCGTGCCAGAATTAAGGGAGATAGAAGATAGAGAGCGAAGTAGAGAATCTGCAGGGGCTATTAAGAGTCTAATGAGTCTGTCTATGTAAACACTGTGGTGAGAACTTGCTTTAAATATTGTGAGTGTAATGAACATATATTGTAAACACTTCATTCTCTTGTATTGTAATACATCCTTCGGGAGAAGGAGGTGAGTATTCGAGAGAATACGCAGAGTCGAGGGGATCTCGTTAGGTTGTAAATCCGTAGGTGGGTTAGATGGTCTAGGCGGTGAGGGTTACAAAGGAGTTGTCAATCACATAAGTCCATTGACTGTTGTAACCATGAAAACATCCAGTGGATTGCCTATTTAGACCAGGGAGTGGTCATGTGAATTTTTTTAACTTGGGTTTTTCACGTTAAAAAAACTATATGCTCTTTACTTACAGTCTTTTGTTTGTTTTACTGTATGTTTAAGATGTATCATTGTTGTTAATTTGCAAACGTGTTTAGTTATTTAAATGCACAATCGAACACAAAGTTAGAAATTGATTTTTCAAGTTTGGAATATGAAATTCAATCTTTCATTATCTTTGTGAGTTTGCATTACGCGTGCATATGCTTCACGTTCAATCAATGGAAAATTATGCATTGGAAGATTATTTTCTGGAGGGACCCTTTTATCTTTTCAATGAATGGAGACAAAACTAAATAGTAGAAACAATAGAAGATTATGAACTTCAATTACAGAGACACGGGTTAACAAATTGATGCATACTCAACTCAACTACTGAATAAATCTCCGGAGAGAACACCTCTTACTATAAGCAAAATGTTGAGTATCGTATATCCGGTGCTCTTCCTGATCTTGGTTAATACTGTGTCAGCCTCGGCCAAAAATGGTTGTCTTCAATGGGAATTTCAGTTCGGATGGATTAGTAGAAGGATCATCAGAAGAAGGTCCCTTATTAAAGCTCACTAACTCAACTAAATACAGTCTTGGTCATGCTTTTTACTCGTTTCCAATTACTTTAAAAAATATATCAAATGGCAATGCTTTCTCTTTCTCTACTTCATTTGTATTTGTCATTGTCCTTCCTTATCCATTATATGGTGGCGATGGCATGGCCTTTGTCATTTCTTCCTCCAAAGAAATTGAAGGAATAGCATCGGCAAAATATTTTGGTTTGTTCAACGAAACTAATTTTGATAGAAATTTATCTAATCATATCACACTACCACATTTTTTAGCTCTCACAACATTTGGAAACCGTTGCAGAATAACTAAAAACCGTTACAAATGACATTAGGCAATGGTTTTCTTACCGTTGAATCCGCTCTCGTTGTCTAATTTCTACTGCAACGGTTTTTTATAAATAAATAGCAACGGTCAAAAAACCATTGCAATTGATTCTTTTTAGAACAGTTTTTTTTAAAGACTACATGATAAGTATTTTCCTATTTGCAACAATTTTCAAAAGTATAAGCAATGGTTATCTTATAGTTGCAAGTTCGACGTTCTTAAAAAAAAATATATGAGAGATTCTCTTTCTTTTTTCTTTATTGAGTTGCACTTAGATAAATTCTTCTACATAGATAGTGATGAGACTCGAACCCAAGACCTTTTTGATAATGAACTCTATAACTAGGTCAAACTAACCATCTCATCTAACTGTTAAGTTGTTAGAGAAAAATTTATTATATCATTTATATCTCTAATAGTCAACACTTTTGTAACAATTTTTAGAAAGATAAATAGTCTTTTACAAATACAATGCTCTTTTTCATAAACTTGCCCTGAATTTTTAATTAGTCGACAGTAGTTTAGAACTAAGAAACAATGAAAAATCTAAATTTTAACAAAAAAAAATTGTAGAAATAAGGGGGTAAAAAATGAAACCTAATTAATCAGTTTTTTTTTTCTCTTTGTTTCAAATAATTAGTTGTGATACTTTTTCATTTTTAATAACTAAATTTTAAATTTCTTTATGAACAAAATATCTCAAGATGTCTCACCAAATAAATATAAAATAAGCAATAGTTTTTTAGTGTTGCATTTAACCCAACACATTTACATACCATTGCCTAAAACCAAATACGATAAGCAACACTTAACAAAAAGGGTAGTATATCATAGATTTTGCAACTGTAAGACTCAATACTAATAAAACTGTTGCAAAAGAAAAATGAATAAAATAAACAACACTTCATAATAAATAAATAAAAAGCGTTGCATATTATAGATATTACAATAGTCTGATGCAAAGCGTTGCAAAAAGCTATAGATATTGCAACAGTTAATTAAAATCATTGCAACAGGTTATAGATATTGCAACAGTTAATTAAAACCGTTGCAAAAGGTTATAGATATTACAACAGTTAATTAAAATCGTTGCAAAAGGTTTTATTTTTAGACAACAACTATACAACTATTACAAAATGACATTTCTAGCAACGGTTTTCTTACATGTTCAATTTAAGGGTTGCAAGAAGTCAAAAATATTGTAGTGTCATTTCCATTGAGCTCGACACATACCAAAATGAAAAGTTCAAAGATATATATCGATAACAACCATGTTGGAATTGACATCAATAGCTTAACATCAGTTAAATCCTCTCATGCAGGTTATTTCGGCGTTAATGGTAAGTTTAACAACTTGAGTCTTGCGAGTGGAGATGCAATCCAAGCTTGGATGGACTATGATGGTGTTGGAAAGCAACTTAATGTCACGTTGTCACCTATTGATCATGCTGAAAAACCAAGTCAACCACTCTTGTCAGCCAAAATTGATATCTCACCGTATGTGGGATTTTCATCATCAACAGGTGCTCTAGTAGAATCGAGTTTTCTGCTGGCCTGGAATTTTCAAATGAATGGCAGAGCTCAAGAGCTTGATCTTTCCAACCTTCCATCTCCCCCCAATTGAAAAGGATAAAAAAGAAATCCAAAACTATTAGCAATTCTATTACCTGTTATTGGTTCAGTTTCAACTTTGACAACAATTTTTGTCATTATTTACTTGCTGAGGAAAAGATCGAAGTTTGCAGAAGTTTTGGAGGATTGGGAGGTTCAATACTGGCCTCACAGGTTTTCATACAAGGACTTGAATGTAGCAACTAAGGCTTTCAGTGAGAAACAACTCCTAGGAATAGGTGGTTTTGTTCTGTTATTTGTAGTTTTTTTAAACCCGTCAGTTTCGGTTTTGGATAATGATTTTAAACCTGTCAGTTTTCAGTTTCGGTTTTGGTTTTCGATTTGATAAACGGTTTCGATTTCAGTTTTGCCAAAAATTGCGATTAATTGAACCATTGTGATTCCTATTTTCAACATTTACTATAAGATTTTCATAACAACCTTCCTTGGAGAACAACCTTTGTCGCCCAAAGTACATAATCCTATTTGTAATATGTGCACTAGCTCTAATACACAAATTACCACACAATCTGCAAACCCACGCACATGAAAATTAACTCTGCAATGATACCAAAGGTAAATTTGAAAAGTTTTGCAAATCAGCTTAATACTTTCTATGGTCCTTCATCAATATCCGAATGTAGTTTTATCATTTCTTACTTAGCTAACGATTTGAATACTGGAATGAGGTTGGGAATAGAATGACGTTCCCAACTCTATTTTGATTCTCATACTTGGTATGAAAGAATGAACATAGGAATCATATTCCCAATGTAATCTCATTCTCACATACATGAGATTAACCATTACAGAACAAACACATGAAATTAACTCATTTTCATATAGTTGGGAATGGACTTAATTATAAAATGACTAATATACCGGCCCATAATAAAAATCAAAATAATAATAATAAAATAATAATAATAATAATGTCATGCTAAATAATAATAATAATAGTAATAGTGAAAATAATAATAACATTAATAATAAAAATATAAATATAATAATAATAATATTAGTAAAACTAAAAAAAATGAAAACAATAATAATAACAATATAATTATAATTATTATAATTATAAAATTATTAATAAAGTTAGAAATAATATTAATTAATGGTAATAATAATAAGATTAATAATAAAAGTAATAATTATTATCATTATTATGAAAATAATAATAATTAGTATAATAATAATAATATTAGAAATAAAAATAAAAAATATAAATATAAATAGTAAAAATATAAATATGAAATTTTAATAATAAAAATAAAATTAAAAACCATAATAATAATAATAATAATAATAATAATAGTTGTTATTATTATTTTTATTATTATTATTTATTATCGTTATTATGTTTACTTTATTTACGGTTATTTTATTCTTATTATATACGATAACAATAACAGGGTAATGATGTAATATTATACAAGTTTTTCAAATTACTACTCTTGTATATTAACTACCAAACATGTTTAGAATCAATATATTCATTCATAGAGTATACCGAGTATGTCATTTTCATTCTATTCTCAATTCCATTACATTTTTTAGTTTATTCTATTCTTGTCCAAATTCATTCCATTGTGTCAATCGCTTACTTATATATTTTTTTCCAATACTACTTCAATGCATCTAAACTTACCATTGATCATTCCGAGGCAAAAATAAGACCCTTATCATGTGTTCATCTTCTAACCAACAAAGACTATGAAGATTACATCGTGAGTCATATTCACACCTAAGCTCACTATATAGAACTTAGCTCGATCGTACAGATAGATTGGGCTTAACTTATAATATCGAATTTCAAATAATAATTTTTAAATGACTAATTAAAAAAAGGATTTTAAATGCATATTGAAAGAATTTAATTGCACATCTAAATCGTTTTGGATAATAATAAAAGAAATATAATTTTTTTGAATATCATTATCCTCTTTATAAAACAAGTAAAATAAGAAAATAGGATATAAGAAAAAATTAATATTTTTATTACAAAAATAAATAAATAAACACACATGTATCCACCTACGTGACTTTTGTAGGTGACTTTAAAAGTCACCAAGTGAAAGTCACTGTAAGTGACTTCCATTGCCTAGTCACTTACGTGACTTCAGAAGTCACGCTAGTGACTTTTAAAAGTCATTGAAGTAGTGACCTTCATCTTTATATATATATATAATATATATATATATAATACTTTTTAAAAAAAAATCTCATAATATTTTCATTAATCTTGTAATTTAGATCAATCTCATCGATATTCAAATTTTAAGAAGCCAGAATTTTATTAGGAAGAAACAATGTTTCTTACTGAGAAAATATATTACTAAATGACTAATAGCAACACAATATCAAAACATTTCTATGATTGAGATATAAAAAGGATTAAATTAATCTATGGATGTGGATCTACAATGACAAATGAAAGAATCAAAGGAATGGTTATACAAAATCAACCTACTGTACAATTTCTTTATACCAAAATCTCTCCTTGTACTGTTGCAAATGTATAATGGTAGAGAATAGTGAAGAAAGTTGATCTTATTGAATCATGTAATTTCAAAATATAAATCAAAATTATAGTAATGTTAATATAAATATAGATCTTAAATAAAGGTTAAATATTATTTTTATTTTTAGTCTTATGCTTGTAGTTAAATAGTAAAAATAATTTTAAACTAATTGAGTCTTAAGTATTTAAAATTAATTCTGATTAAACCATTGTGTATAAGAACTCTATGTGAAAAAAGAATACTTATTTGTGTTGTAGGGATCACACTCATTGATTATTATAATTTTTTTCTTATCGCATGTCATATATAATAGTAATTGCAAATCTTTAAAATATTATCCTTAATTATGTTGTTTGAAACTATTTTGAAGTATAATTAGGAACAATTAATAAATCTCTTAAATCCACTATGATCAATAGTTAAATTGAGATATTTATATATGTCAAATGATAACAAATCTCAAGTAATGGCATATAGTGGTCTTGATTAGAAGGATGATTATAAAATCCTTTTAATATTTTGTTTAATGTCGTTTTTTTATACTTTTGTATTTATAATTTTAAAATTTTCTTACATGTATAAAACTAAAGATATAAAAATAATTATGTATATATGCGGGACGGGTTATGTGGAAGGAGAAAATTATCTTTGTGCCCTGCCCCGCTCCCGCGCGGGGATTTAAAGTTAATCCCTACCCCCCGCCGTATTCCCAATTTCTCTCCCTAAAATCTGCCCCCTTTAAGGAAGAAGGGGGGTGGGGGGAAGTGGGGGAGCGGAGCGAGGATGAGATTGATACCTGCAATACCCGTCTTTATTGTCATCCCTAATATTAATTAATCTACTAAAACCACATATATCATTGTCCAATATTTTCTAAGAAAATATTTATCTTCAACAGTGGCTACCTACAACTGATTCCAAGTACAAATCTACTAGCTTCATGATACAACATGTTTTGATACATACTCTAATACTAGGATCTTTTGATACCTAAACTCTAGTACTATATTAAATTACTACATCATTTTAATGTTATATATTACTTTATTTTTATTACCAATATATCACGTCCTAGTAAATGCTTAATTGACATGCTAAAATATGGTAACATTTAGCATGCCAACTAAAAATAAATAAGTAATGAGTATATGGTAACATTTAGCATTACTCTATATCACATACCTCCAGAAAGCACAACCCTCACGTCTCCTCAATATGTTCATCTTCCACACTAAAAAGAAATTTATGTTAGCTTAGATGACGAACAAGGAAGCAAGCTGTTTCAATGCATTTTCTAGGAGCAAGGACGGATCTAGGAGTTATTCTCAATGGGGACTAAAATTTATAATTTTTCAAATATAAAATTTTGGTTCTTTTAGTGAGGGCTAATTCATCTTTTTAGTTAAAATATATAGATATTTATTTATTTATTTAAATCTACATGCAATCTTTAACTTTCTTTTGCTAGTGGGGCTGCACCAACACACACATCCACACTGTCTAGGAGTAGGAGAAGAATTTTCAACAACTTCGCATCGATGCTGTATAATCTAGTAAAGAAAGAAGATGAAGAAGAAAATTAAGAAAAAGAAAAAGTAAAAAAGTAAGGGTAAAAAAACCCAAAAAAACTTACTTAGGCATGTTATAAAAATAACATAAAAGAGATGGAAGATAACCAAAAGTAAAGAGAGAAATATAATTGAAAGAAACATAAATAATATTTCTATTGATTATGTTGGTGTAATTTTTACAATAAAGAAGACCCTATTAATACCAAAAATTGTAATGGAGTTGTTTGTCATTAGGTTTTGCTTGAGTTTGGAATATGAAATTCAATCTATCATTATCTTTGTGTGAGTTTGGATACACGTATAATCACATGAACCACATTCGATAAATATTCATTTTAATAATTCACTACTAGGCAAAAATAACCCACAAGTTGCATTACGCGTGCAGATGTTTCACGTTCAACTAAATTGGACTGAAACTTTAACAGAAAGTGTAAGTTACACCCTCTCAAAAAAATAGAGAGCAGCCATCAAAGTTTTGGTTTAGTGATAAAGTTATTTATTTATTTACGAAAAGTTGTGAAATTAATTTTCACTTATTACTTATGTGTTGTATAACCATAAGATTTTCCTTGAATCAAGAAAAAAAAAAACAGATTTAACTAATTTTTTAAATACAGGAGTTAACATATATTTTTAATAAAACACAAACGACGCCCGCAAATTTTATCCATATATTTTGTGACTAGTCAACTATCTTCGGAGTAAGAACTCAACAATGCATGCTCTATACTTTTTCTTAGACGATCACTTTCCATATGTTTTCGTTTTAACGCGTGAAAAGATATGCACTGGAAGATTTTCTGGAGGGACCCTGATCTCTTTTCAATGAATGGATATAGAACCTCCAGCACAGATACTTGGTTTTTGCCCAATGTTGAATATCGTATATTCTCTGACAAAAAAAATAAAGAATATCGTATATTCGACGCTATTCCTCGTGGTTACAGTGTCAGTCTGGGCCAATAATGGTTTTGTCTGATCAGAAGCAGCACGCAAAAGATAATGTGACCAGGTATATTTGACCAAAATATTATTATCCAATAAGTAAACGTAAGTGAAAATTTCGCATATTTGTTAGCTAAAGTTTTACTAATAAAGATTACAAAGTACATGTTCAAAAGTATATAATACATTGCTTGAAAGATCTACCACCATGACTTATGTTACAATAAGGAAAAAAATATATTTGTGCATTGTATTCTTTTTCCTTCATCAAAATTTTTCTCTTACTAGATTTTTTCTATTAAGATTTTAACGAGGCAAGACAAATATACTTTATATGCTACGAGCATGTCACTCCAAAGTTCTTTTGCATGGATGGACTCCAAAAGAAAGTACAAGTTATGTTCAGCAAAGATAGGCATGTGTCAACACAAAAAAATACTCTTCATATACCCAAATGAGGGAGAGATAAATGCACACTGCACTCTTTTTCTCTTCGCTAAGTTTTGTCCCACTGAATTTTCCTAGCAAAGTTTTTAATGAGGTGTTGGTAGAGTTTATAATAAGAATGATGTACTTTTTTTCCTTTGTCAAGTTTTAATCACATTGGGTGTTCTTGGTAAAGTTTTTAATGGGACATATTTTTTCAGTGAATATCTAATGAGGAGTGTTATGAAATATTAGATAATGAATACTGACAACTGAAGCAAAATATGGATACTTATACACGAACAAGTTATTAGCAGATAAACAGTATCGTAAATAGTACCGTGCAATGTCATGTATGAACAGTGATATGAACAGTGCTCTATAAACAGTACCACAAACAGTACTATTCATATATTACTGTATAAACAGTACCACCGATAGTTATTATTCAAATAGTAACTGTTGGTACTGTACAAATAGTAACCGCCGGTACTGTGCAAATAATAACTATAAAGTAACCTTATATTCCCTATAAGTAGAGCTTTATCGTAATTTATAATTGATAGTGAAATCAATAAAATTCTCTCTAGATTTTTCTCAATTTTCTCTTATAATATTGTTTATATCTAGTTTTTCTGGCTATAATTTTATAACAGAAATAAATTTTTTATTGATTATGTTGGTGTAACTTTTACAATACAAAAGAGCGTATTGAAAACAAAAATTCTAAAGTAGTACTTGTTTGTCATTAGGTTTTGCTTGAGTTTTGAATATGAAATTCAATCTATCATTATCTTTGTATAAGTTTGGATAATCATGAACCACACATCCGAATAAATATTGATTTTAATAATTCAATAGCAAGGCGAAAATAATCCACAAGTGGCATTACGCGTGCGTATGCTTCACGTTGAGGGGTAAGTTACACCCTTTCAAAAAATAGAGAGGTGTCATTATTCATTAGGGCTTTGGTTCATTAATAATGTTGCTCGTTATTATGTAGAAAATTATGAGGTTAAATTTTTTTAATTATGTTGTGCGGTGTTAAACTCCTTTAAATAATAAATAAATAAATAAATAGAGAGAGGTTACTTTCTGGAGGGACCCTTATATCTTTTCAATTTAACGTGTGGAAAAATATGCATTGGAAGATTGTTTTTTGGAGGGACCCTTACATCTTTTCAATGAATGGAGACAAAAGTAAACAATAGAAGATTATGCACTTCCAGCACAGAGACACATGCAGGCTCAAGTCAACTACTGAATAAATCTCCGGAGAGAACATTTCTTCTATAAGGGCATTTTTCACCCACAAAAACTTACTTGGGCATGTTATGAAAATAACATACAAGAGATGAAAGCTAACGAAAGTAAAGAGAGATATAATAGAAAAAAACAAATATAATATTTTTATTAAATATATTGGTGTAACTTTTACAATACAGAAGACTGTATTAATAACACAAATTCTAAAAGAGTACTTGTTTGTCATTAGGTTTTGGTTGAGTTTGGAATATGAAATTCAATCTAGTATTATATTTGTGAGTTTGGATAATCATGAGCCACACATTACGATAAATATTCATTTTAATAATTCAATAACATGGCGAAAATAATCCACAAGTTGCATTACGCGTATGCTTCACGTTAAGAGGTAAGTCTCATCCTTTGGAAAAAATAGAGAGAGGTTATTTTCTGGAGGGACCCTTGTATCTTTTCAATGAATGGAGACAATAGCAAACAATAGAAGTTTATGAACTTCCAGCACATAGACACATTCACACTCAACTACAGAATAAATCTCCGGAGAGAACATCTGTTCTGTAAGCAAAAAGAGGAAGTCATATCATCTGTACTTGGTTTTTGCACAATGTTGATCGTATATCCGACGCTCTTCCTCTTGGTTAGTCATGTGTCAGCCTCGGCCAATAATGGTTTTGTCTTCAATGGGAATTTCAGCATGGACGGATTAGTAGAAGGGTCATCAGAAGAAGGTCCCTTAATGCTCACAAACTCAACTAAGTTCAGTATGGGTCATGCTTTTTACTCGTTTCCATTTACTTTCAAAAATATATCAAATGGCAATGCTTTCTCTTTCTCTACTTCATTTGTATTTGCCATTGTCCCTCCTGATCCATTTTTTGCTGGCGATGGCATGGCCTTTGTCATTTCTCCCTCCAAAAAAATTGAAGGAGTAGCATCGAAAAAATATCTTGGTTTGTTCAACGAAACTAATTTTGAAGGAAATTCATCTAATCATATCATTGCCATTGAGCTTGACACATACCAAAATGAAGAGTTCCAAGATATCGATGGCAACCATGTTGGAATTGACATCAATAGCTTAACATCAGTTAAATCCTCTCCTGCAGGCTATTTCGTTAATGGCGAGTTCAAAAACTTGAGTCTTGTGAGTGGAGATGCAATACAAGCTTGGGCGGAATATGATGGTGTTGGAAAGCAACTTAATGTCACGTTATTACCTGTTGATCATGCTGAAAAACCAAGTCAGCCACTCTTATCAGCCAAAATTGATATATCACCATATGTTTTGAATGATATGTATGTGGGATTTTCAGCAGCAACAGGTGCTCTAGTGCAATCGAGTTATGTGCTGGCCTGGAGTTTTCAAATGAATGGCAGAGCTGAAGAGCTTGATCTTTCCAAACTTCCATCTCTTCCCGGGCGAAAAGGATCAAAAAGAAAGCCAAAACTATTAGCAATTCTATTACCTGTTATTGGATCTGTTTCAATTTTGACAGCAATTTTTGTCATTATTTACTTGCTAAGGAAAAAATCCAAGTTTGCAGAAGTTTTGGAGGATTGGGAGGTTCAATACGGGCCTCACAGGTTTTCATACAAGGACCTGTATGTAGCAACTAAGGCTTTCAGTGAGAAAGAGCTCCTAGGAAGTGGTGGTTTTGGCCAAGTTTATCGAGGTGTTTTAACAACTTCCAAGAATGAAATTGCGGTGAAGAGGATCTCACACAATTCCAAACAAGGAATGAAGGAATTTGTTGCAGAGATTGCAACGATTGGCAGACTTCGACATCCTAATTTGGTGAGACTCCTAGGCTATTGTCGAAGAAAGGGTGAGCTCTTTCTTGTGTATGATTACATGCCTAATGCCAGTTTAGATAAGTTCATCTTTGATAACACGAAAGCTTCTCTTAGCTGGAGCCAGAGATTCAATATCATCAAAGATGTGGCTTCTGGACTTGCCTACTTGCACGAAGAATTGGTGGAAGTCATCATCCATAGAGATATTAAGGCAAGCAATGTGCTATTAGACAGTGAATTAAATGGCAAGCTGAGCGATTTTGGGCTTGCCAGATCTATTTATCTCGGAAAGGATCTACAGACGACTCAAATAGCCGGCACGTTGGGCTACATAGCGCCTGAGCTTGCTCGGAACGGCAAAGCAAACACAAAAACAGATGTTTTTGCTTTTGGTGCATTTTGCTTGGAGGTTGCTTGTGGAAGGAGGCCACTGGAGCAACGAGCGCCGCCTGGAGAGGTAATTTTATTGGATTGGGTCGTAGAATGTTGGAAGAAAGGTGAGATCTTGAGAACAACTGATCCCAAATTAGGGAATGATTTCAATGTGGAGCAAATGGAATTAGTTTTGAAGCTTGGATTGCTTTGCACACACTTGGTTCCAGAAATTAGGCCAAGGATGTCTGATGTTAAAAGATACCTCCATGGCGATGCTTCAGTTCTTGAAAATCTAAATGCTATTTTGACAGAGAACTGGAAGGACCTTCAAGATTTTGCTGCAACAGATCCCTTAACTTCCGAAACACAGGAATCAAAAGCTTCTGTAACAATTTCCGACATGTTCATCTCAATAGGTCGTTAATGTAGAATAGAAATCAAGATTAATTGTAGCATAACTTTTTGTGGATATCAAATGTGTATATATATATATATATATATATATATAATTGGATGCTAAAATGCTTACACACATAAACACATATTAACTTGCAGACTAGTGTCCCTGTGACGGCATATCGATGCCTGATGCACTTATATGTATTACTGTGTGAAGTTTCCATCAGTCTTGGAAATTTATCGAATCAAATCCAACATGTTAATTACCACCTTTTGGTCTTATGTTATCATTTTATAGATTAAAAAACTGATCTAGGTTCAGTGAATTTTTTCCTGTCAAGAGATAGATAGACTTTTCCCCTATAAGATTTCATAACAACTCTCCTAGGAGAACAACCTTAGACGCCCAAAGTATATACATAATCCTATTGTAATATGTGCATTAGCTCCAATACACAAATTACCACACAATCTGCAAACCCACGCACATGACAATTAACTCCACAATGATACCAAAGGTAAATTTGAAAAGTTTTGCAAATCATCTTAATACTTGCTATGGTCCTTCAATATCTGAATGTAGTTTTATCATTTCTTAGTTAGGCTGCGATTTATACACTGGAATAGGATTGAAAATATAACGACATTTCTAACTTTATTCCGATTCCTATGATTGTTATAAATGAATGAATTTGGAAATCTCATTCCCAAAGTAATCACATTCTCACATACATGAAATTAGTTATTTCAGAACAAATACAAGGGATTAACTCATTCTCATGTACTTGGGAATAGACTTAATTCTAAAATAACTAACATACCCATAATAAAAATCAAAATAATAATAATAAAATAAAAGCAAAAATAAAAATAAAAATAATAACATGCTAAACAATAATAATAATAATAGTTGTTATTATTATTTTTATTATTATTATTATTTATTATGGTTATTATGTTTATGTTATTTATGATTATTTTATTCTTATTATATACTATAACAATAAAAGTGTAATGATGTCATATTATACAAGTCATTCTCATTACTACACTTGTATACTGACTTTTAAATATGAGTTTGGAATCAATATATTCATTCCTAGAGTATACCAAGTGTGTCATTTTTATTCCCAAATTCATTTTATTCTCAATTCCTTTTTATTTCTTAGCTCATTCCATTCATGTTCAAATTCATTACAGTCTACGAATTGTTACCTTATATCCTTTTTGCCAATACTACTTCAATACATCTAAACTTTCCATTTGATCATACCGAGGCAAAAACAAGACCCTTATCATGTGTTCATCTTCTAACCAACACATACTATGAAGATTACATCGTGAGTCACATTCACACCTTAGCTCACTATATAGAACTTAGCTTGATCATACAAATAGATTTGCCTTAACTTAAAATATTGAAATTCAAATAATAATCTAGATTTTTCAACATAGCATACACGAAGCTATATCACCTTGAAAGTTCTAACTCCCTTATTCTTTTCCTAATAGCCATCTTAATAAGACTAATTTAACCCAATAGTCGATTATTTAACTCAATAGTAAAGTTAAATTTGTTGAAAGCTAACTTGTATTTTTTCAGATCAATTTGTAAAGACAAGTAAAAGTCCAAATAGAGTAGACAATAGGAATCCTAAACCTGGTAGGATTAGCCTTAGTTTCCCATAAATTAATAGGACCTTTTTGCTTACAGTTAGTGAGCCACAACCCATGCCTCACTCTGTAAGGTGGGGTGGTGTGAGAAAGAGAGAGAATAGCTTTGCAATACTACAATCTCATTGCATTATAATTGAGAGAGATTTAGCATAAATTTTGAGAGATTTTTGTTCGCAGTGATATTATATCTCTTTCTCTTTTACATTAGTGAATTTATTCAGTTGCTTTGTCGACTTAGGCACAATCGAACTACGTAATTCTTGTATGTTCTTGCATTAGTATATTTTGTTTTGTTTTCTCCTATATCTCTATTGCATTCGGCATCCGAGTAATTAATAATTACTCAACTCATCAGCACAACAGGTGTATCAGAGCCACAGGTTTCGATTCAGGAAAACATAGGAGATGAAGATTCAAGTTCATAATCAATAAAAACAACCATCAAAGGTACTGCATTCGGATCCAACGCTCAAATACCTAGGATGACAGTCTCTAATACAAAATTTGAAATTGAGAAATTAGACGGAAGCAACAACTTTGGCATACAGTAGTGCAAAATCATATTGCATGTAGTAGTCCACATGAGCAATATGATTAAATTCATATTGCAGAGTTAGTTGATAACTCAGTTCGTAGTGTGGTGGAACATGTGCCATTAGAGTTTGTAAGTTCTCGTCAAGGTGGAAAATGTCGAAAATTGACTCATATTTTTTCAGGTCAATTTGCAAAAACAAGTAGAAGTCCAATTAGAGTAGAAGATAGGAAATTAGCATTAGTTTCCTATGAGTAGGACCTTCTAGCTTGCAGTTAAGGAGCCACAACCCACACCTCACCCTAAGAGGTGGTGTGAGAAAGAGATAGTAGCTTTACAATATTGCAATCTCATTGCATCATAGTTGAGAGAGATTTCCGTTCACAGAGATATTGTAATCGCTTTCTATTTTGTATTAGTGAATTTATTCAGTTGCTCTGTGGACTTAGGCATAACCGAACTACGTAATTCTTGTGTGTTCTTGCATTATTATATTCTTGTTTCTTTTTCTCCTATATCTTTATTGTATTTGACATTCTTGTGTATTCTTGCATTATTAATTCAACTTTAAATTGAATAACAAAATATCATAATTTTTTTTGAGTTCTTAATTTTTTAAAATATAATATATAAATTTAAAGAGATCGATAAATAAGCTTGCAAATTCAAATGAGGAATCACTAATGTGTTACATATAACTACAACGGAAAACTAAAATTGAGAAGATTAAAAAAAAAAAAAAAAACAAGTACAAGTACCATATCACTAGAAGCTCAAACCCTGATTAGAATCACATATCTCAACATTCATTGTTGTTCATAATATAGGCATGTTAAATTTACAATTTGAAACAACTAGTGAGATATGGACTTAAGGAATACTCAAATATATATATATATATTTTTTTTTTGAACCTTAGAGCGGGTTCTAATTTTATACATTATTAAGGGCTGGAACTTTACATCACAAAAATGAAATCACCAAAATACCAATCGGCCAATCAAGAACCAACCACTTTTACTAGTAGGTCATTAGATTCTAACATCAAAATCACTTATACTTAAGATTTCTAATATTTAAAATTTTGTAACCTAGAAGATCATAACCTAAATTTGCCAACCTGTTCAAAAAAATGAGTATAAATGGCAAAGGAAATATCTTTTTTTTTATAGAGATAAATGGCAAAAGAAATATTGATATTCAAAATTCTCACGGCACACATAACGAAGCATAGTTATTCATCTGTATCTAGTTTTATTGATCTTAAAACCTAGCTCTGATACCATCTCTGTCACGTCCCGAAATTTCATGTGTATATTCAGTCTCGACATGTGACATGCTATATGTTAAAAGGATAATATCCCTAAAGCCCGCTAGACGCACAACCAATAAACACTCAAAACAGAGCCACTAAAAATCACAAATATTTAAAGTCTCCAAAACACATAAGAAGTATTTGGTTACAAACCAAATCTCCAAATGGTCACAAAGAACAAATCCTCGAAACTAATACAATCAAGCCCAAATTTCATAAATGAAGTTTCAATCTAAATTCCAATAATGTTCAATAAGATAGATTTCATGTCACTAAATCATCGTGTCCGGGTTTCTCTACCCCACCTGTCACGCCGCGATCCCGACCCATCGCTAGGCTAAGGCCGAAACATGTCATTCGTAACTCTTATTCCTGAGGATAACTTAATATCTTTAAAACCTGTGATTAATAGATTAATAACCTATACAACTATTAAAAGAATACCATGAATAGTTTCAAGATTTGAGAATAACAACCTGAACAGCTATAACATTTCACAAGAAGTTCCAAAAGACTTTCAACATTCTTCCAAGACATCGGCCTTAAAGGTTTAAAACACCCTATTACAAGTTACAATACCTGAGTCCACCTACCAACATTCCAAACCTAGGTTAACTAAGTAGAGTATTCAACTTAGCTAGGTATCTAGTTGACCAAAAGAATATTACAATAGATTAACTACTTCAATTATACAGAATCATACTTATTACAACAAAGAGTACATCTTTACAGGTAAGCATATAGATCACATAAGTAGGAATCCGACTCATCGCATCAATGAAACTTGTAATCAGATGGAAGCTTGCTAGGTTTATCTTCACCTGAAATGGTTAAAAGAGAGTGAGCTAGATCCTCGCATATAGCTCAATGAGGAGGTAAACAAGGAAGAATTTTCGCAAAGGCTTTGTCTTTTCGAAAGCTTCTTTCTAAGACCGTGCTGTGCATATATTACATATAATAAAAACACAACTAATCTTAACAGAAATAATCAACTTAATACAAGACAAGAAGCAAACTTAATGCCAAGCAAGCAACTCTACTCTCCGAGGGTTGTACCAAGTGAGATAGAGCACTAATAATACGTCTCAACTCTCCAAGGGTTGTATCAAGTGAGAGAGAGCACTAATAATACGTCTCAACTCTCCAAGGGTTGTACCAAGTAAGAGAGAGCACTAATAATACGTCTCAACTCTCCAAGGGTTGTACCAAGCGAGAGAGAGCAATAATAATACGTCTCAACTCTCCAAGAGTTGTACCAAGCGAGAGAGAGTAATAACAATATGTCCTAACTCTCCAAGGGTTGTACCATGCGAGAGAGAATACTAATAATATGTCTCAACTCTCCAAGGGTTGTACCAAGTGAGAGAGAGGTGTGTATGATTCAAACTTAATCAAGCATACCTAATCAATTTACATGATTCAAACATATTCAAGCATATTCATGGCTCGAGCATGATCCAAGCATGTTCAAGTATACTTCATGTATATAACACATAAGCGTGTAAACGTACGTGCATCGTTTAGACACACCCATCATGGTGGAACATAATAATAACATTTTGAAAGACACAACATAGCCATATACCAAAGAAAGGTGTAAGGATACCTTAAAACAACTCAGAACGACAATAAAATACAAGTACAAACGAAACTATAAAACTTCCTCATCCCATTTGCATTAGCCTAACTTAGGAGGTAAAATTGCCTACTATTCCAAACTCCAATTATTCTGATTTTATTCTAGAATCGAATCTTATTGAAAGTAGATAGTTCTAGAATCAAACAGAACTCAATTCGGAGTTGAATCGAGTGAGATATGGCTTCCGAAAAAACATCGCACGAATCTGTCAAAAATCCAATCGAGTAACTCGACTCGATCCACTCTTCCGGATAGAGGTCCGAGAGCACGAAAACATGCCATTTTTGCTCTTTTGGTTGCTATCTTGCCTCCAACTCATCCAAATCTTTTTGCACACTCAAAGAGGTCTTTTAGGCAACATTTTTAAGCTCAAGAACAACACCATAACATTCTCAAATCAAACAACAACCCAAGAACACCTCAAGAACTCTCAAAACCTCAAGAACACCTACTAAGTATCATTGTGCTTAGCTTCCAATTCCTACCTTACTCACAAGTTAAACTAGCTCTATTAAAGCAAGAATCACCACACAACTCATAAATTTCAACCCGTTAGATCAAGCCCTAGCTCCATATACAAGATAAGCCTAAAACCTTGCAATAAATCCATACATATTCATTATCAAACATATTCATAACCAATATCATGTTCAATACACAATTAAAACTCATCAATCAAGCATAATATGCCTTTATAAAACATTTATAAAACTTCCCTCACCTGGTTCTTGAATTTGAGAAGCAAAAGAAGCAAGAGAATGGTAGAAACTAGCTAGAAAATGCAAAAATATGGCTTGAGATTGCTTAATCTTCCTTCATTTCCTCTTCTTCTTCTTCTTTCCTTCTTTTCTTTCTTCTCATTTCTCTTGATCATGTGGGTGTGTGTGTTTTCTTAGGTGTGTGAGTGTGTGCTGCAGTATTTTTGTGTGTATGTGTTGTGTGTTGTGTGTTTTAGTTGGTAGGAAAATATCTAAAGGCCTAAAAGACCACCTTGCCCCTCAACTAACTTATGTATTATTAGTTTATCATCCTAGTGTTAATTCTAAGTGTTTAAGTTCTAGTTTAGTTACTCTAACTAGCTATTGAACTTGATAGGTTTTAACTACTAACTACTCTATATTAATTACTCAAATGTACGTTAATCGATAAATTGCACATAAAACGATAGAAATACACATAATTCAAGTTAAACGCACATAAATTAATATAAAAATATGTAGAATAATTTAATTATTATCTATATTACCTAAATCACTCAAAGTTACGTAATTGAATTTAAATGCACGTTAAACGAGACATGTACACGTAAAACGATGCAAATGTTCATTGATTGATAAATTGCATATTACATGATGCCAAATTATATGAAATGCTATGAAATGTACATGAGCTCTTGTACAACTCTGTACGGGCTTGATACGGGGTCTCACATCCTCTCCTCCTTAACAGAATTGCGCCATTGTAATTCCTTCTTCATTCTCAAAACAACTTGAATGTGGAAAGCCGTCCTAGTAATTCCGACCAAACGAATAAGAATCTGGTTCCATGAAAATAGCCAGACACTACGAATGCAGCACTGCTTATAAGAATTTCAATGATCGCCGAAGAGAAATACCATTAATAACCCCAGATAAGAACTCTAGAAAATACCGTATAAGAATCTATACCCACAAGTATATTGAATAAGAATTCCATATAGGGGTATTGAATACCGAAGACCAATATCAATGAGAATTCCCCGTATAAGAAGACCGTCATAAGAACACCGAATATGAATACTTTATAAAATACCGAAGAAGAATACCAAATAAGAATTCCGCAACAATAATGCCCCATAAGGATACTAATGATGAGTACCAAATAACAAATAAGATTACAAGGCGAGAATCCCATAGATATATTCTATGCCGATGATGATTATGACTCTTGAATGCTGACACCAATTAAAATTTCTCCAAATAGGGTTATTAAGCGGGATTACTAACAATTAAGAGTCTACCTTCAATTGCGGTTGCTACCTACAATCTGGGCATGTTTCCCCCTGCCATTTAGGACATTCCTTGCATAAGTGTTAATTACTCCCATATCTCAAGCATCTGCCAGTCTTCCTCCAACATTGGGCTTCAGTGTGCCCCTTTTTCTTGCAATGAGTACATGTAACAGGTGGAGAGATTACCGTGGTACTAGGCTGTAATCTAGTGGCAACTGGATTCTTCTGTTGTGGCTGTACAGCACAGGGTCCAATCTGGATACCCTCACTAGTAGTCTGTCCTTATGTCTTCCTCCCTTTTGGGCATTGCTTAACTTTATGTTGACCACTACCACTGCCCTTACACTTCTCTTCTAAGAGGCCTTGAGTTGCAGAGGTAACTAAATCACTCTCAGTAGGTGGTCTAACTTGTTTATGAGCTTGACTTGATTGTCTGGACCCTGACACTTCATCTTTCTTTCCTTTCTCTATTATTGTTGCAGCAAAAAGGGTTTCTCCGTAGCTAGAAAACTGTAAAGGAGCCAAGTTGCCTCGAATCCCTGGCCTCAATCCCTGAATAAACCTTTGGATCCTCTTTTCGGTAGTTTGTATCATTCCCGGAGCATAGTGTGATAGTTGATTAAACTGGGCTTCATATTGAGCAACTGTTAGATCCCCTTGTTTGAAAGTTATAAATTCATTCCTCCGAAGTCTTCTTTTAATCCCCTGAGCTCTTCTAGCCATTCTTACTTCACCACAAAGAGGCACCCCATAATATGATATGTATATGTGTGCAATTATGATACATGAAAAGCAGGTATGTACAATGATAACTATATAACATAAAAGCAATTATGACTTAATGCATAAAGATTATGTAATACAACAGGATCAACTAATTACAATTTAGCATATAGGAAACAATTGTATATAACAAACATTTAAACATACAGTACTCATAAATCACATAGGCACGTTGATCACCTAAAGCACATTGTTCACATTTGGTTCATTTAACACATAATACATGCGCGCATAACTTCCAGGGCAATTCACATCAAGACATCTACCCAGGGACCTTCATTCGAAACTTGAACTACGCTAACCAAGGCTAGCTCTACACTAACCAAAGGTAGCTCTGATACTACTTAAATAGGTGTCACGCCCTGACCCCGACGTATCGCTAGGCTAAGGCCGAAACATGTCATTCGTAACTCTTATTCCTAAGGATAACTTAATATCTTTAAAACCTGTGATTAATAGATTAATAACCTATACAACCATTAAAAGAATACCATGAATAGTTTCAAGATTTGAGAATAGCAACCTGAACAGTTATAACATTTCACAAGAAGTTCCAAAAGACTGTCAACATTCTCCCAAGACATCGGCCTTAAAGGTTTATAACACCCTATTACAGGTTATAATACCCGAGTCCACCTGCCAACATTCCAAACCTAGGTCTACTAAGTAGAGTATTCAACTTAGCTAGGTATCTAGTTGACCAAAAGAATATTACAATAGATTAACTACTTCAATTATACAGAATCATACTTATTACAACAAAGAGTACATATTTACAGGTAAGCATGTAGATCACATTAGTAGGAATCCGACTCGTCGCATCAATGAAACTTGTAATCAAATGGAAGCTTGCTAAGTTTATCTTCAACTGAAATGGTTAAAAGAGGGGTGAGCTAGATCCTCGCATATAGCTCAGTGAGGAGGTAAACAGGAAAGAATTTTCGCAAAGGCTTTGTCTTTTCGAAAGCTTCTTTCTAAGACCGTGTTGTGCATATATCACATATAACAAAAACACAACTAATCTTAACAGGAATAATCAACTTAATACAAGACAAGAAGCAAACTTAATGCCAAACAAGCAACTCTACTCTCCGAGGGTTGTACCAAGTGAGATAGAGCACTAATAATATGTCTCAACTCCCCAAGGATTGTACCAAGCGAGAGAGAGCACTAATAATACGTCTCAACTCTCCAAGGGTTGTACCAAGCAAGAGATAGCACTAATAATACGTCTCAACTCTCCAAGGGTTGTACCAAGCGAGAGAGAACACTAATAATACATCTCAACTCTCCAAAGGTTGTACCAAGCGAGATAGAATAATAACAATATGTCTTAACTCTCCAAGGGTTGTATAATGCGAGATAGAGTACTAATAATATGTCTTAACTCTCCAAGGGTTGTACCAAGCGAGAGAGAGGTGTGTATGATTCAAACTTAATCAAGCACACCTAATCAATTTACATGATTCAAACATATTCAAGCATATTCATGGCTCGAGCATGATCCAAGCATGTTCAAGTATACTTCATGTATATAACACATAAGCGTGTAAACGTACGTGCACCGTTTAGACATACCCATCATGGTGGAACATAATAATAACATTTTGATAGACACAACATAGCCATATACCAAAGGAAGGTATAAGGATACCTTAAAACAACTCAAAACGACAATAAAATGCAAGTACAAACGAAACTATGAAACTTCCTCATCCCTTTTGCATTTGCCTACCTTAGGAGGTAAAATTACCTGCTTTTCCAAACTCCAATTATTCTGATTTTAGTTTAGAATCGAATCTTATCGAAAGTAGATAGTTCTAGAATCAAACTAAACTCAATTCGAAGTTTAATCGAGTGAGATATGGCCTCCAAAAAAATATCGCGTGAATCTGTCAAAAATCCAGTCGAGTAAATCCGGTTGAGTAACTCGACCGAATCCACTCTTCCGGATGAATGGCAGTGAGCATCCGAACGAGTAAATCCGGTTGAGAAACTCGACCGGATCCACTTTTCCAGATGGAGGTCCGAGAACACGAAAACATGTCATTCTTGCTCTTTTGCTTGCTATCTTGCCTCCGACTCATCCAAATCTTTTTGCACACTCAAAGAGGTCTTCTAGGCAACATTTTTAAGCTCAAGAACAACACCATAATATTCTCAAATCAAACAACAACCCAAGAACACTTCAAGAACTCTCAAAACCTCAAGAACACCTACTAAGTATCCTTGTGCTTAGCTTCCAATTTCTACCTTACCCACAAGTTAAACTAGCTCTATTCAAGCAAGAATCACCATACAACTCATAAATTCCAACCCGTTAGATCAAGCCCTAGCTCTATATACAAGATAAGCCTCAAACCTTGCAATAAATCCATACATATTCATTATCAAACATATTCATAACCAATATCATGTTCAATACACAATTAAAACTCATCAATCAAGCATAATATGCCTTTGTAAAACATTTATAAAACTTCCCTCACCTTGTTCTTCAATTTGAGAAGCAAAAGAAGCAAGAGAATGGTAGAAACTAGCTAGAAAATGCAAGAATATGGCTTGAGATTGCTTAATCTTCCTTCTTTTCCTCTTCTTCTTTTTTCCTTCTTTTCTTTCTTCTCATTTCTCTTGATCGTGTGTGTGTGTATGTTTTCTGAGGTGTATGAGTGTGTGTTGCAGTATTTGTGTATGTGTGTGTGTGGTGTGTTGTGTGTTTTAATTAGTAGGAAAATATCTAAAGGCCTAAAAGACCACATTGCCCCTCAACTAACTTATGTATTATTAGTTTGTCATCCTAGTGTTAATTCTAAGTGTTTTAGTTCTAGTTTAGTTACTCTAACTAGCTATTGAACTTGATAGGTTTTTAACTACTAACTACTCTATATTAATTACTCAAATGCACGTTAACCGATGAATTGCATGTAAAACAATGCAAATGCACGTAATTTAAGTTAAACGCACATAAATTAATATAAAAATATGTAGAATAATTTAATTATTATCTATGTTACTTAAATCACTCAAAGTTACGTAATTGAATTTAAATGCACGTTAAACGAGACATGTACACGTAAAACGATGCAAATGCTCATTAATTGATAAATTGCATATTACATGATTCCAAATTATATAAAATGCTATGAAATGTACATGAGCTCTTGTACAACTCTGTATGGGCTTGGTACGGGGTCTCACACCACCTATAGATGTGGTGCTTACCATAGATGTGGTGCTTACCGTAAGAAAATTCGATCCACAATAAAAATATAGCTTAAGGAATATTGAATCAAGGAATTTTTTATTAGAGTTTATTAACTTTATAACAGAATTGATACATGCAGCAATTGACTAACAATTGATAGGGTAATACATTTAACGTACCATAAGTGAAGAATGACTCACATAGTTGCGGTAACAATATCTGTTAAAGCGATACAATTATAGTATATGTATTGTAGTACCATAACAGTATTAATAAGTGAATTATATGATATAAATAATATAATAAAATAGTAAGAGAAAAGTCAACGGATACAAAGAGATTTTTTGACGGTAATCATTATAGTACTTGTAGAGTTTCTAATAATTTCTCTTTGAGTTGAGGATAATTTGTAAAATGACTAATTGAAGAAAAAAAAAGATTTTAAATGCATATTGAAAATTTTTAATTTCACATCTAAACTGGTTTGGATAATAATAAAAGAAATATTACTTTTTTGAATATCGCTTTATCTCTTTATAAAACAAATAAAATAAAAAAAATAGAATATAAGAAAAATTAATATTTTTATTACAAAAATAAATAAATAAATACACATGTATCCACTTACGTGACTTCTGTAGGTGACTTTGAATGTCACTTCCATTGCCTAGTCACTTGCGTGACTTTTAAAGTCATTGAAGTAGTCTCTTTTTTTTATATATAATACTTTTTTTTCAAAAATCTCATAATATTCTCATTACCCTTTTAATTTAGGTCAATCTGATCATCGATAATCAAAATTTAAGAAGTCAAAATTTTATTAGGGAGAAACAATATTACTTATTGAGAAAATGTATTATATATTATATGATTAATAGCAACACAATATCAAAACATTTCAATCGATTGAGATATAAAAGGGATCTATTACTTTTTTTTGGACAAAATTAATTTATGGATGTGGATTACAAAGACAAATGAAAGAATCAAAGGAATGGCTATACAAAATCTAACTATTATACAATTTCTTAAGTTTGATCATTTTAATAGTATAATCAAAATATTTCCAATTATCAAATTCATACGAATTTAATCACAACATAACTCAGTAAAGAGTGATTCTTGGAGGAAAAATTAACAATAAGAATCTCAAGAACTAAAATATCAAATTCACTTTTGAATTATCAGACACTAATCGATCAAGATAACACAAGGAAGATCAATCACAATTTTGTAAATAAGATATATAGGCATAGGAAACACTTTGAGAAAGATAAGATAGGCACTTTGAGAAAAATAGATGAACTCTACTTACTACTTTGATCCCGAAGAAAAAATTCTCAAATCACAATCTAGCAACCTTAATCACCTTTAGTCCCCTAAATACATTATAAATCAAGATTTCTATCACTATGAAGTAATCATTATAATCATGCTAATAAAATTTTGTAGCCTATGTTAATCTCAAATTTATTTCAAATCTGTCATTAGGGCTTTGGTCTAGCGATAAGTTACTTAAATACGAGAGATTATAAGTTTGATTTTTGTTAGTTATATATATGTATATGGTCTTTAGGCCTTCATTGAATAAAAAAATATATATATTTCAAATCTAACCTTTTCCTTTTGTGGCTATTAGAGTTGTCGGCTTCCTCGTCATTCCCTTTTGCCGCTGGCCTTATGCTGAAAGGTGATGCGGCCATTCTTTCAAGGATTTCGTGGCCTTATCGTGTCCACCACTCCTGTGGCTCTCTTCGGCTGCGGCTGGAAGGAGCTTCGGCCCTAGCTAGACTTCGGCCCTTGGTGCACGTTAAATTGAAAAGTAGAACAATGTCAATTGGAAAAAAAACAGTAATTCATACGTTATACTTTCCAGCTGTCTGAGTCCGAGTTGTCTAAAAGTTCTGTGCGAGAGTCCATTGTTTTTTTTTTTATATTGGTTTGGTAATCCTTGGACATACCTTTTATGCCTACTGATTATCTAACATAAAAAGAAATCATGATGAGCTTAATAAAAGGAAAAAATTTATTTTAGTCCTTGAGGTTTATTGAAAACCCAAACAGCTCCCTCAGTTCTGAAAAAAGTCCAAAATAGTCCCTGCCCTTTAGTGTTTGCCGTTAAAGATAACTGTTAGAAAGGCATTTAAGACATTTTGCCCTTCATTTAAAAAAAATCAAAAAGTGAAATGAATGAACAGGGCATTCTTCATTTTGCATGTATTGGGACGTACCGCTACATCCGTGGGTTTACCAATGAGTGGTTGGCCTCCACCAACTGAGTTCCCACGTATATTTATTTATTTAGTGTGAAAGATGAACATATTGAGGAGATATGAGGGTTGTGCTTCCTAGAGAGATGACGAGCAAGGAAGCAAGCTGTTTCAATTCATTTTCTAGGAGCAAGGATGGATCTAGGAGTTTTCTCAATGGGGACAAAAATTTATAATTTTTCAAATATAAAATTTTTATTCTTTCAATGGGAGCTAATTCATTTTTTTAGCTAAAAATATATAGATATATAGATGCAATTTTTCACCTTTTTTTTTCTAGTGGGGGCTGCACCAACACACACATTCGCACTGTGTAGGAGTAAGAGATGAATTTTCAACAACTTCGCATCGATGCTTTATAATCGAGTGAAGAAAGAAGATGAAGAAGAAAAGAAAGAAAAAAAAAAGTAAAAAAGTAAGGGTATTTTTACCCAAAAAAACTTACTTAGACATGTTATGAAAACAACATAAAAGAGATGGAAGATAACCAAAAGTAAAGAGAGAAATATAATAGAAAGAAACAGAAATAATATTTCTATTGATTATATTGGTGTAACTTTTACAATATAGAAGACCCTATTAATAATAAAAATTGTCAAGGAGTTGTTTGTCAAGTGTTGCTTGAGTTTGGAATATGAAATTCAATCTCTCATTATCTTTGTGTGAGTTTTGATAATCATGAACCACATTCGAATAAATATTCATTTTAATAATTCAATAACAAGGCAAAAATAATCTACAAGTTGCATTACGCCCTTATGCGTATGTTTTACGTTCAGTTAAATTGGACCGAGACTTTAACAGAAGGGGTAAGTTACACTCTTTTAAAAAAATAGAGAAAGGTTTCAACTAAGTTTTTAAATACAGGAAGTACCATGCATTTTTAATAAAACACAAGTAGCGCTGCAAATTGTTTTGTGACTAACCAATTATCTTCGGAGTAAGAACTCAACAATATATGCTTTATACTTTTTATTAGACTATCACTTTCCATACGCTTTCATTTTAATGCGTGGAAAAATATGCATTGGAATATAATTTTCTGCAGGGACCCTTATCTCTGTTCAATGAATGGACACAGAACTTCCAGCACAGACACGGGCTAAGAATTTGATGCGCATGATCAAGTCAACTATACTGAATAAGTCTGCGGAGATAACATCCCTTAATTCTGTAAGCAAAAAGAATAAATCATATCATTTGTACTTGGTTTTTGCACAATGTTGAATATTATCGTATATCCGACGCTCTTCCTCTTGGTTAGTCATGTGTCAGCCTTGGCCAATAATGGTTTTGTCTTCAACGGGAATTTCAGCCTGGACGGATGGTCATCAGAAGAAGGTCCCTTAATGATCACTAACTCAACTGAGTACAGTATTGGTCATGAGTTTTACTCGTTTCCATTTACTTTCAAAAATAAATCAAATGGCAATGCTTTCTCCTTCTCTACTTCATTTGTATTTGCCATTGTCCCTGCAGCTGATCCATTATATGCTGGCGATGGCATGGCCTTTGTCATTTCTTCCTCCAAAGAAATTGAAGGAGCCGAACCAGGAAAGTATCTCGGTTTGTTCAACCAATCTACTGATGGAAATTCATCTAATCATATCATTGCCATTGAGCTCGACACATTCCGAAATGAACAATACATTGATATTAATGGGAACCATGTTGGAATTGACATCAATACCATACATTCAGTTGAATCCTATCCTGCAGGTTACTTCGTTAATGGTGATTTCAAGAACTTGACTCTTGCAAGTGGAGATCCAATGCAAGCTTGGGTGGATTATGATGGTATAGGAAAGCAACTTAATGTAACGCTATCTCCTATTGATCATGCTGAAAAACCAACTCAGCCACTCTTGTCTGCCAAAATTGATATATCACCGTATATTTTGAATGATATGTATGTGGGATTTTCAGCAGCAACAGGTACTCTAGTGGGATCGAGTTATGTGCTGGCCTGGAGTTTTCGAATGAATGGAAGAGCTGAAGATCTTGATCTTTCCAAACTTCCATCTCTTCCCGGGCGAAAAGGATCAAAAAGAAAGCCAAAACTATTAGCAATTCTATTACCTGTTATTGGATCTGTTTCAACTTTGACAACAATTTTTGTCATTATTTACTTGCTAAGGAAAAAATCGGAGTTTGCAGAAGTTTTGGAGGATTGGGAAGTTCAATACGGGCCTCACAGGTTTTCATACAAGGACTTGTATGTAGCAACTAAGGCTTTCAGTGAGAAAGAGCTCCTAGGAAGTGGTGGTTTTGGCCAAGTTTATCGAGGTGTTTTAACAACTTCCAAGAATGAAATTGCGGTGAAGAGGATCTCACACAATTCCAAACAAGGAATGAAGGAATTTGTTGCAGAGATTGCCACAATTGGCAGACTGCGACATCCTTATTTGGTGAGACTCCTAGGCTATTGTCGAAGAATGGGTGAGCTCTTTCTTGTGTATGATTACATGCCTAATGCCAGTTTGGATAAGTTCATCTTTGACGACGCGAAAGCGTCTCTTAATTGGAGCCAGAGATTCAATATCATCAAAGATGTGGCTTCTGGACTTGCCTACTTGCACGAAGAATGGGTGGAAGTCATCATTCACAGAGATATTAAGGCAAGCAATGTGCTATTAGACGGTGAATTAAATGGCAAGCTGGGTGATTTTGGGCTTGCCAGATCTATTTATCTCGGAGAGGATCTACAGACGACTCAAATAGCCGGCACGTTGGGCTACATAGCGCCTGAGCTTGCACGGAACGGCACAGCAAACACAAGAACAGATGTTTTTGCTTTTGGTGCATTTAGCTTGGAGGTTGCTTGTGGAAGGAGGCCCCTGGAGCAAAATGCGCTGCCTGGAAAGGTAATTTTATTGGATTGGGTTGCAGAATGTTGGAAGAAAGGTGAGATCTTGAGAACAACTGATCCGAAATTAGGGAATGATTTCAACGTGGAGCAAATGGAATTAGTTTTGAAGCTTGGATTGCTTTGCACACACTTGGTTCCAGAAATTAGGCCAAGCATGTCTGATGTTAAAAGATACCTCCATGGCGATGCTTCAGTTCTTGAAAATCTAAATGCTATTTTGACAGAGAATTGGAAGGACCTTCAAGATCTTGCTGCAACATATCCCTTAACTTCCGAAACACTGGAATCTAAAGCTTCTATTACAAATTCCGACATGTTCATCTCAATAGGTCGTTAATGTAGAATAGAAATCAAGATTAATTGTAGCATAACTTTTTGTGGATAACAAATATATATACGCATTAACATGCAGACTAGCTAGTGTCCCTGTGACGGCATATTGATGCCTGATGCACTTATATGTATTACTCTGTGAAGTTTCCATCAGTCTTGGAAATTTATCAAATCAAATCCAACATGTTACCACCTTTTGGTCTTATGTTATCAATTTATAGATTTAATAAACTGATCTAGATTCAGTGTTTTTTCCTGTCAAGAGATAAATATAGACTTTTCCCCCTGTTGGGGTTGGAGTAGACAATAGTCATATAAATTTCAAGATTATATAAGGTGGCGATTGCTTGCCAAACATATAATGCCTATTTGAAAGGTTTTTTTTTTTTTTTTGAGTAAAATACATGATATCCCTTGTGTTATATAAAAATTATATAATAAATCTTGTGTTTTAAAAGCTGACAAATACCCCCCATGTGTTACATATATTGTAGGGTTAAAGATATATAAGTCCCTGACTTTTTTGCCTTGGACCAAATAGGTCCCTGAGTTTTTTTTTTCCTCCTCTTAGGTCCCTCTATTGGTTAAAAGTTAGTTAAATTTAACAGAAATGTCATTGATTGTGCAAAATATCTTTTATCCCCTTAATGAAGATTTGATGGGGAGAGCAAATGAAAACACATGAAAATATATAAAATGTGGACTTATTTTCTTGTTGCTAAGAACATATTTTTCCGAAACAGTTTTTGAAAATAATAATTGAAAACAACTCATGTCAAACAAGTTTTTTTTTATTTTTCCATTTTCAAAAACATAAAAATAGTTTTCGAAAATATTTCCAAACATCCCCCTATTTTTTCTCTTTCTGATAAGCAAAATGACTAAAATATCCCTTATCAGTTAAATTTGACTAACTTTTGACGAATGAAAGGACTTAAAAGGAAAAAAGAAAAAACTCAGGGACCTAATTGGTCCAAGACAAAAAACTCAAGGACTTATATATCTTTAATCCCATATATTGTATGACCAAAATACCATTAATTTATCTTTACCATTTTTCTTTTTTTTAAACCCTCTTCGTCATCTTCACCAACAACCAAACCCACCTCTACTTAAACTCTCATGAAATATGGAAATGTGCATCATATATGCAACAAAGTGACAAACCAACAACCAAACCCATCTCTACTTAATCTCTCACGAAATATGGAACTGTGAATCATATATGCAACAAAGTGACAAACTCTTTGCGCTACAATCCATTTTTTCCTCCATTAACTATTGCTTGAAGCTAGGCCAAAATCAATTTTCCTAATTACCACTTCAAGTTATTAGATCTAACAATCATTTTTTCTTGTTCCTTTCTTGTTTCCTCTTCTTGGTGGTCATCTATTAGTTCGGTTGCTAGTGGTGGTAGCGACGGTTGAAATGACGGAGCAGCTTTAATCCTTCCACTTTTTCTTTGAACATTTTCTTTATTTTCAATTATCATTTACTTGACTTAGTAAATGTTAATAAGACACTGTCTTAGCTAGATCTGTAGATTTTTCTTTTTTCTGGTTGAAAGTTTACCAGATGTTGATGGTCGTAATGGTGGAAAGAATATGGCCAATGACGGTGACGACCGGTGGTTGAATTATAAGGTTAATGACGGGAAACGTTTACATAAACAATTGGATGCTTCCAATTGATCAAATGAAAGGCTTGACTTAATGGCTATTCCATAATTAGAGGATTGGAGGTTGTGGGTTCAAATCTTTATGGGAGGTCTTTGTTACGCTTCTCTTAATATATAAACTTTTTCACATGGACATGTCATCGCCACTTGTCGCTGTCCTATTGGCAGAGAAGATGATATGCAATGTGTCATCATATAATTGGAGAAATGGCTGTCACATGTCGTCACATCATTGAGTGAAAAAATAAAAACATGAAAAAGAAAGAGGAAAATAAGAAAAGAGAAAAGAAATATAAATAAAGGACAGTACTATCATTTTACACTTGATGTTAATGAATATTAACAAAGTTTTAACACATGGGGGTATTTGCTAGTTTTTAAAACACGGGATTTATTGTAAAAGAGAAAAGGAAGATAAATAAAGGACAATATTGTCATTTTACACTTGATGTTAATGAATATTAACATAGTTTTAAATTGGGGAGAATGTGCAACTTTTGTTATAACACATTGGGGTATTTGCCAGTTTTTGAAACACATGATTTATTATGCAACTTTAATATAACATAGAGTATATGTACATATATACTTATATATACACACTTATAAATTCTTTATACTATAGAAAATATGTTTATATTTGTATATACATATATATACGTACATATATACATATATTAACTAGCATATATTTTTATGTTTTATAGGTACACATAAATATATGTAAGTAAATACATATATTCATATATTTATTATATATATGTCTAATAGTTGTTTGGAGTAAGGGAGTAGGGTGGGCGTTTCGACATAGGGGTGTGACGGTGATAGGACAAGTGGGGTGAGGGTGGAGGTAGGGGTGATTAGTTTGCGCATGGGCTTGGGGGTAGTGGATTAGAGGTAGGGTCGGGGTGGTCTAGTTGTATAGGTCGAGGGGGGTGGGTTTATAGTGGTGGATGGGGGAAGAAAAGGGAAAAAAGAAATGGTGAAATTTACCCTTTAGGGAACAAAAAGTCAACATAAAAAGATGTAAAATGTGTTTTTATTTCTTTGTTTTTGAAAATATATTTCTCAAAATATTTTTAAAATCACTAATCAACTCAAGTCAAACAAGTTTTTTTTTTATATTTTTTTTGTTTTAAAAAACAACAAGTTATTTTTGAAAACATTTTCAAAAAGTCCTATAGTCTATTCTACGTGGCCCAAATATGCAGAGACAGGACAATTTTCCAAAAAATAAAAAAATAAAATGCACCCCATCAGAGGGGAAATACTTTTTTTTTCATGAACTAAAGAAAACATTATCAAAATTGGGTTTTTACCAAACTATAGACTACAAAATAAACAATTAAGAATTCAGACATAAAACCCTCAATCTAAAGAAGACGGGCACTAACAACCTACAAAGTTAGAGGGCATATTGTATGACAGAATCAGCTTGGGACAATACTATGGAATCGATAAAAAATACTCTGATACTTAAATTAGTGGTCAAAAATGGAGAAAATATTAAAAGGTAGTGTGAATAAAGTGTTGATAGAGATGACAAGAGGTGATAACTCTTTTTTACTTTTTTTCTTTGGCTAAATATTGGAGGTAATAACTCTTGGAGAGCAAAAATGATGAGGCAAAAATCGGTGTATGATAAGTGTTGCAGATCTTTAGTAAGGTTTAGGAGGAAAGATCTTATGGTAGAATGTTGATCACATAAAATCTGTCTAAGTAAATTTTGTGAAAAAGGTATCAACACGTATAAATCACATAATAGTTCTACCAAACGTGTCTTCTAGCTCATAGGTATGGTGTCTCGATGGATGAAATTTCTGATTGAGTCGATAGGGTCCTAACCATAATAGTCATGAATGAATTGAGTTAGGAAAAACTCTTCGGTCAATTTGACTGACCGAAACACATTAGTGTAGATGTTGATTCATCTCTCATATGAGAGATGTTTCGATTAGTCTGACTGATCGAAAAGTGTCCTTTGAATTAGATTCATCTATCATAAGTCTAATCGGCTCGGTAGTTTAAAACTTTGGTCAATCCGACTATTAGGAGATTAGATAGGATCATGCCATGAATTGGGTGGGCCACAATTTGTTAGTCTAAGTAGAGCCCAATTTGTCACTCAAAGAATTAAGCTTGGGCCAAGACTCAATTTTGTTTTGATAGAATAAGGGTCAAAATCGGTTTAAATTTAAAATATTTGATTATAACATGTTATTATTTAATTATTTCATCTAATTCTTGAATTTCAAATAACTCGATTTTAATCACTACACAAACAACATATCATGAAGTTTTTTGGCTGAAAAATAGGAAATGCTTGAAGTTGGTGTGAATTTTCCTTAGAAAATGTGATAACTCACTTGATGGAGTCGAACTACTAACTAATAAATTTCTGAATACAACAATGCGTTCCTCACATATATACTACATCAATTATTAATAAAACTTTAAAATAATAAAAAATATCAAACTCATAATCTCGCATGAACAATTTCATGCTCCTAGCTAATATTAATCTGAGTCCTCAAGGTGAAATTGGTGTGGTTGGTGAATGGCTGTGCTGCTCACGACTGAAAAAGTGCAAACTACTTCCGACTTGTCCGCGAGGAAAAACAATAGGTGGACCTAAGCATGTCGCAGTAAATGCAAACGTGCAAGAGAGAAACCTCACTCCCCACCCAGGTGCATGCAAATATCTCCCAAACTGGCTAAAACGAATCTTAGCTCTACCAATTTAAGCGCAATAAATAGTTCAAGAACAGTGGACTATCCTCGTGTGCTCACGCAATTGGTTACTGCAGTCAAACACCACTCACTGCACACAAATATCCCAAAGCAGCATTTACCCCTTGTCATGAGGGACGTGTCCTCTTTTTTATATCTCATGATCTCGCTTCGACACACTTCTTATCTCTAGTCCCTAATAACCCCAATCTATTCTACTGTAATATTATAATGTTATAAAAAAAATTTAATAAAATTTTAATTATTAATTATTTGATTTAATAACTCATCATCACTATTAGATTAAATAGTCAATGCTTTAAATTCTTTAACTCTCTTTGTCATAAATAGATAGGCTCTCAAAATTTGGACGTCTAATTAAAAAAGTCTAAATACTCTGGACACTTATATTTATTATTTATTAATATGTGATATTCAAGATACAATTAATTACTACAGTCGAGTTTCTTGAACTGGGTATATTTTGTTTATATATAGATACCGACTCAATGTGGCTCACTAATCCCTTCCCTCACTTGAATGCAGAATGACTTGGCGCTGCGAGAGCGATATGTGCTCGTACTGTGAAATATGCCATAACATGGTAATATAATGAGGGGACCCTTTATCCTCAACTCCCACCAACACGTCCAAGAACACCCCTATATGACCCTTCCACTTCCCTCATTTCTCTCAACCTCTCGTTTCTCATGCATGTTGTCCTGTTGGCATCGTTCAAGTGCAATGGGAAACCAGACCATTGTACTAGAGCATGTTATCAGCTCATGATCATGTCCATGCAGATATCATTGTCCTCGTACTACTATCACATAAGTTGAGGTTCTGATATAGTATATCGTCTTTTATAGTACCAAAAACTCTTTACTTCTTGCTTAACCTTAAAAAAAAAAAAAAAATGGAAAGCTTACTATGCGACGAGGTGTTGCTTATGAGTCCTAAAGGTGAGCTTGATGACAAGCATATGATCGATCACAGACATAGTCCCTTGTTGTATCAAACAGAAGAAGACTTCAAACAAGCTTTTGGGGTCTTACTTGAGAAGGAGGTCAATTGCATGCCTCAACCAGGTTACGTGAAGCATGTAATGTCAAACAGTTTGATCAATAAAGCGAGGCTCAAAGCAATGTGTTGGCTCATTAAGGTAAATTTCTCTATGTAAATATTTCCTTTAATTCTCATTCACAAGAGTGGATCTGCTTATACCATTATCATGTTATAAGCGAGATCTAAAGATTGTAAATTATTGATACAGTTCTGATGAAATGATGTCCACAATTTACAAAGATAAATTTCACTTGTAATATTATGATGTTATGAGAAAATCCTTACTCTTCATTTATAGACTCATATATTGTCGCATGCTTGTTGTATAACTTTATTCTTATGTTTTTTTTGTTGTCTTTTGGAGTCTCAAAGGCTGTTGAGTCTCTCTTTTGGAACCCTTTTCAATGCTGCGAATTACTTTGATCGATTTATTTCTACGAATCAATGCCAAGTAAGAAATTATGCACAAAGTTAATTTCTTTCTTTAATTTTAGTTGAATTATTTTTCGATGTCTCTTGCTGATCATCTAGTAGAAAAAAACTTGATCTGATTTGTTTATATATGTCGAATACGACATGAAAAAATTTCAGGGATGGAAATTTTGGATGTTTGAATTACTTTCTGTTGCTTGTTTATCTGTTGCCTCCAAATTCAATGAAACAAGCTCTCTTCCATTGTGTAAATTTCAGGTAACTATTTATTAGCAACTTTTAATTTATACTGTTTGTCACTGTTTATGGTTCATTGTAACATGTCTTATAATTAATATTGTCATCACGTAAATTCTGGTTAAAAAAAAAAATTCATGTAAATTCTCTCTCTAACTGATTACACGGTGTTAATGATTACTCCTCTATATTATCAATATTAGAGGTGTTATATGTTCATCTTCTATTGAATTTTCACCTCATTTAAAAATTTAAACTATTAGAGAGGGATTTATTATTTTCAACGCATCCCCTCAAGTTTTAATTGAGTCTTGCACGTAGAATTTTTATTTTATTTTATTTAAGATAGGTGGCAAAGAGAATTAAACCAAAGAACAATATTAATTTGGGCTCTTGGTAGACCATATTAAATTATCGTTTTATCTAAAAACTTAAAGTATTAAAGAGAAGTTTACTATTTTTATATATTTATTGTCTTCAATATCTTTCCTACAAAGTTACAAGAAGATGATTTTGCCTTATAATTGATAACTCGGCGGATATTTAGGCTCCGTTTGTTTGCCGTAAAATAACTTACTTGTGTAAAATATTTTCGGTGAAAAGTATTTTCTTGGAAAATAAAATATTTTACATGGTTCTATTTGTTTGCCGTAAAATAACTTATTGATGTAAAATATTTTACTGGAAAATAAAATACTGAAAAATATTTTCTGGTGTTTGGATGTACCGTAAGTTAGGTAAAATGTTTTCTTATCCCAAAGGACATGAAAACATTTTACATAATTTTGTACTAGCCGCAATTGTTGACCGGAAAATATTTTACGGTTGACCAATTTTCCGGTGTTACCAAACACCGTAAAATTAAGAAAAAGCAGCCGCAATTTTTGACTGGAAAATATTTTACGGTTGACCAATTTTTCAGTGTTACCAAACACCGTAAAATCCAGAAAATATTTTTCGGTAAAATATTTTACAGCAAACAAACGGAGCCTTGGTGTTGGAAATAACGGCTGTTCCTGTACGAGGATTGTGCATTAAAATACATGAAATAGAATGTACACTAACAATATTAAATGGAAAAATTACAGATTGAGGGTTTTGAGCATTCTTTTGAATCAAGCCTGATCCAACGTATGGAATTGACACTATTGAAGGCTTTAGGGTGGCGTCTAGGTTCGACAACACCTTATTCTTATGTAGAAATGCTGGCTTGGAGTGTTCAATCCCTGAACAAATCCCTATCAGAAGACTTGATTGAACGTGTTACTGAGCTGCTTCTCAGTGCTCTTCTAGGTAATGAATTTCAGTTTTGAATTAACTCTAGTTTGATGTTCTTGCCAAGCGATTCTCATTTTTTATATTTGAAATCTGTGTGAATTTTAGAAGTCATTTCTTGGGGACCATTAGCATTTGCTTGGGGATTTGAAATTCATAGCTTCCAAATAAAATAACAAGAAATGTTAAAAATGAATATGAATATATAAAAACGTAACTCTAGTACTGTACCAACAGAATTAGGAACGAATTTAGAATTTCATTTTATTTTTTTAATGATGACTAGTTTTATACAGTTAAAGTTGAAACTCCTATCCGCACTGGAGTCAGATCTTTCCTTAAACCCAATTATACACTCCCTATAGAGAAACCCCTTGCGTAAGAACTCTTTATTTTCTTTTCGAGCTACAAGAAAAATCCAGTTCATTGTAAGCTTTCCTTAATTTGCATCAACCAAAGGCAAACTTCTTGCTAGTACCATAACCATGCATGCATATATAATCTTTTGTTGGTATTCATCTTATAAAAAATTCTCCATTTCTGAAATTGTCACAGCCCGAGCCCAAACCTGTAGGCACGTAGACGAGAATAGTGTTGTAGACATAAGAAAATAACTACTTTGGCATCTTTTCTACTGGTCCAAAATGGTTAACCCAAGTTATTCTTTATACTTATAACACTCACTTATAAACCACACAATCACACTATATTCCACCGATGTGCGATATTACAGAAATGTTGAGAAACTTGCAGTAGCGCTACAGCTTGCATTACTAATTCATATATAACTAAACCTGTTCAATAATATGATTCAGATTCTAAGTTCCTGGAGTTCCGGCCATGTGTTATTGCCCTGTCTGCAATAAGATACATTTTGAACAATGAAGAACTGCTTCCATCAACCGGAAATGCTTACCTTGATCATTTTAACTCATGCATTCGTGAAAATCACAAGGTAGGGGTGAATCTTTCATTTATTTTATTTTGTTGTTGT
Organism: Ehretia macrophylla; assembly: GCA_037974665.1. NCBI lineage: Eukaryota > Viridiplantae > Streptophyta > Magnoliopsida > Boraginales > Ehretiaceae > Ehretia > Ehretia macrophylla. Next base: position 50,501,759 of record CM075775.1, read on the forward strand.
TGTTATTATTATTATTGTTGTTGTTATTACTATTACTACGAGCCATGGAACAACCTCTTGCAATATACAATGTAATTGGACTGCGTAAAATAGACCCAAAGTTAATCCAACCGTTCCCTTTATTCATGCATAGTGACAGTGTTAGGAATTTATAGTACTGCACATGATACAACTTGCATTGAATGAATGCATTAACTTAATGGAATACTTCACTCATTCATAATCTAATGGAAAAAGTTAATTCTAAATTGAAGATTTCTAGCATAAGAATATAAATTAAATAAACAAAATATTGCAAGTTTATATTTGTAATCTAAGAGTTAAATGGAAAAGACAAACCGGAGATAAAATGAGATCAAGACTTGAGTTGGACTCAGTTTTATTAAGACTTTTATTGCCCCACTATAATACTAACGGTCTCTGACTCAAGTTTTTCAGGATACAACGATCTTAAATTTTTGTAATTAGAACACTTTAAATTACAAAAATTGATGAAACTAAAATTGTAAAACTCTCTCTAACATGTATATAAACATGTATATGAAAATAAACCGAGATTGAAAAACAAGAAAATATTTACTGTCTTCTAATATTCTTTAGCAGCTTAGCCACAATTTTTGACAAAGTCAAATCACTTCATCAGTTCAATCCATTAGTTTAACATATAGGACAAATATATATAATCAAACAACTTGGTCAATGAATTGCACTTAAAGTGAGAATTAAGCAGCCATGAAAATTCAGCCGTTTAGCCATATCACTCGTATGCATATCATAATTGATCATTATTCATCATAATTGTCCATTAAGCATATTCTATCCGATACTTTCTATTCATATTACCAACAGACAGTTTCATGTAGTGACAAGGGTGAATGCCCACAAAATCATATTTAGGATTGTGGGAGCTGCAGTCTAGCTAAACCCAAAAGAAATTTTAGAATCTCTTGTTATGTTTTGGTATTTTTTCTGTAAAATACTTAATTTGCCCCAGTAATTTTATTACTAAGATCACTTAACTTCCATTTAACTGCCACTTGGTATAAACAACCGCTACTGATAAAATATTCTAGATCTTTTTCTGGATGGCGGGCTGCTGTGCACTTTTATTAATTATTATGATTCTTTTATTTTCTTGCTAATCATATTTCTTTCAGAGACTCAGATTAAACTGTTTGGCTGATTTGTCCTGCATTAGGATGAACTTACAAAGTGTCAAGAGATGATGAACAAGCAAATGATGGAAGATTACAGCTCATTAAATTCTTGCAATTCGTATTATTGCCCTTCGAGTCCAGTAACTGTATTGACGGTAGAGAAATTTGACTCCTGCTGTTGCCAACTTGATCTCACTCTCATCAAGAATCCATCTATTAATCTCAATTTCAAACCAAGTAAAAGAAGGAAGAAAGAAGAACAGAAATGTAGTGTTTGAAATCATCACGATTTCCTCGTGATACGAGAGAGATTCATCAATAGCAGTAAACTGTTAAAATTAATTGCATAAACAATTCACTATTAGATAACCTCGTTACTTCCTGTTGATTTGTTGTAGTCATAAGCGAATTTGAATGCATAAGGTAGACCCGTCACTAGAAGCTAACACTACAAGAAAATTGGTCTGGAGCGACGAAGGTTTCTCGTCGCCCTTTCGTCGCCTAGATCCATTGGGCGACCAAAGGGCGACCAAAAACCGAGCGTCGAGAAAACCCTTGTCGCCATTTTATCATTTGGTCGCATTTTGGTGGCCAAATCCGAAAAAAAAAAATATATATATATATAATTTTTTTACATTTCGTAACCCCTTGGTCGCAATATTTAGAAAAATAAATTATTAGTTAATTTTTATAATTAGCAATTTTATTAATTAATTCGTTAATTTTTGTATCAATTAATTATGCATGGTCGCCCCATGGTGGCCATTTTTTGTCACCATTAGGTCGCAAATTATTTTTAATATTTTTTTTGTTAATTATTTAATTTGGTGTCCATGTGGTAACCAATTTTTGTAGCAACAATTTGGTGGCCATGTGGTAGCCATACTTTCATCACCATTAGGTAGCCAAAATTTTTAATTTTTTTTTTATTAATTATTTACGTTGGTCGCCATTTGGTAGCCAAAAATTTTAGCTGATTTTGGTGGCCATATGGTGGCTATTTTATCGTCGCCACTAGGTAGTCAAAAATTTTAATTTTTTTTTATTAATTATTTACGTTGGTCACCATTTGGTAGCCAAAATTTTTAGCCGATTTTGGTGGCCATATGGTGGCTATTTTATCGTCGCCACTAGGTAGCCAAAAATTTTAATTTTTTTTTTATTAATTATTTATGTTGGTCGCCATTTGGTAGCCAAAAGTTTTATCCGATTTTGGTGGCCATATGGTGGCTATTTTATCATCGCCACTAGGTAGCCAAAAAAATTAATTTTTTTTTATTAATTATTTACGTTGGTCGCCATTTGGTAGCCAAAATTTTTAGCCTATTTTAGTGGCCATATGGTGGCTATTTTATCGTCGCCACTAGGTAGCCAAAAGTTTTAATTTTTTTTTTATTAATTATTTACGTTGGTCGCCATTTGGTAGCCAAAATTTTTAGCCGATTTTGGTGGCCATATGGTGGCTATTTTATTGTCGCCACTAGGTAGCCAAAAATTTTAATTTTTTTTTATTAATTATTTACATTGGTCGTCATTTGGTAGCCAAAATTTTTAGCCGATTTTGGTGGCCATATGGTGGCTATTTTATCGTCGCCATTAGGTAGCCAAATTTTTTAATTATTTTTTTATTCATTAATTTTCATCTCCATGTGGTAGCCAATAATAGTCGCCATGTGGTAGCTAAGTTTTTGTCGTCATTTCGTCGCCACACAATAATCTTAAAAAAAATAAAAATTAAATTTAATATTTACAAAACTAAAATTAATTTAATATATGAATATTTAAATATTTAAAAGATCTTTAAAATAAAGTACATAATATTAGGTTTAGAATTTTTTTAAAAAAACAAATTAAAACCTACTAATTATCGTGTTGGTCTGGATCAGAGGATGGGCGCTTGTCTCGCATCCGGGTCATGTTATCCTGCAATTGCGTCACGATGCTTAGCAATTTCGAGTGCACCAGTTGCTGCTCCTCAAGTCATGCTTACTTTGATCATTCAACAAAAAGACTATAAACTACTAACTTAAAGTAAAGCAACAACATTACATATTACATAAGTGCAAATCTTTCATACATTATAACCATAAACACAAAGATAACATAGGAAATATCCAAGCAAGCACTAACAAGGATGGGGCTCTTGAGCATAAGACTCATTCACATAATGCACGACATCAAATGGCTCGACCTCAGCCTCTTGAGCTATGAATCCCAACTCTGGCTCACCTGAAATTAATGTTAGTAAATGAGGGTGAGTTTCCACGACTCAAAGAGGATGCCCCTCGGCACTTCAACAATAACACTTCAACACTTTAAATAATGCAACACTTAGTAATTCCACATGTAAAAATCACTTAAAACACATTGATTAGGTAACGAAGTAAGTTACCTAACCTCAAGCATATATGTCCATATATTAACCAATTCCGACCCTACTTGATTCCAACTCAAGCTCTAACAACACAACACAAAAGAATGTAAAACAACACTTAAACTAACTTTCTTTAACAATACTTCAACTTTTTAGTAACACATTCCGTAATTACTCAATCAAACAACACCCAAAAAATCACCTATCAATTAACCAACAAAGAATGCACCTAAACTACCCCAAGAGTAGCCCAAATAGCCCCCAAAATCAGCCCAACCAACGTCGGCAAACCCACTGTCGGTGCTGGAAAATTCAGCACACAAACACCACAAACCTTTCCACCATTTTGCGTTTTAAGGTTATTATGCTATGTAATATTCATACAAGTACGCATATACACTTCATATACAAGAAATAACTCAAGAATCAACTTAAATTTTAGCTAAATATCTCAACAAACATCATAAATAATCAATTATATACGCAATTATTATCTCAACAAACATCATAACAATATCTCACCTACAACATTATTTCAAGTATAATATCTCAACACGAATAAAAAAGATAGTGAATTAGAAGACTAACTTGAGCCGTAATAGTCTGGTCTATCACACAAAACAAACTCCAATCCTATAAAAAAATATTTCAAAGATCCAACATTAATAAAAACAGAAAAAAAAAAATCTACAATAAAATAGAATAAAATAAAATAAAACAGAAAAAAGGGAAAATGTATAAAAAAAAAAATCTAAAAAAATAAAAGTAAAATAAAAGAGAAAGAAACACACACACACACAGACACACATATATATATATATATATAGGATCTATATATATAAAAAAAAAAGGGAAAAGCGAAAATAAAAAAAAAATAGAAAAAAGGGAAAAACGAAAATAAAAAAAAAACTGAAAATCAAAATCTGAAAAAAAATGAAAATAAAAAAAAATAACATTAAAATAAAAGCTAAATGCATATATATATATATATATATATATATATATATATATATATATATATATATATATATAGGATCTATATATAAAAAAAGGGAAAAGCGAAAATAAAAAAAAAATAGAAAAAGGGAAAAACGAAAATAAAAAAAACAGAAGAAAAAAAAATGCATATATATATTATACATATTTATATAGGATCTATATAAAAAGTATGATCTACATATAAAATAAAATAAAAAGGCAAAAGCGAAAATAAAAAAAAAACAGAAAAAAAAGAATGCATATACCTATATGTATAAAGTTTAAGCTATACATATATCTATTTTAAGCTATATATATACATATATATATATATATATATATATATATATATATATATATATAAGTATACATATACATACATACTATATTCATAATGTAATAAACAAAGTAAAAAATAATACATACCTTTGAGGGGTCGGGTAGGGTGGTGGGATGGGGTGGGGTGGGGTGGGGTAAGGGGTGGGATAGGGTGGGATGGGGTGGGGTTTTTGAAAGAAAAAAAAAATCTAAGTCATACTAAAACTAGGGGGCAACGTTCTGCCCCCTGTTTTCAGCAAAAGGGGGCGACCAAAGGGCCACCAAGCCCTTTGGTCGCCCTCTTAAATTAGAGGGCAGAGGCGCTGCCCTTTAATTTAAGTGGTTCTCGCGACCAAAGGTCGACGAGCACTTTGGTCGCCCAAAAATCCTAATTTTTTTTAAATTTTTTTTAAATTTATATGTTTCTAATTTCTTTGCCCCTTCTTAGTTATTGGCGACCAAATGGCGACCAAAATTTTACTTTTTCGTCGCCATTTGGTAGCCAATGGCCACCACGAGGCTACAAACTATTATGCAAAACATGAAATTTATTTCATATAATCACTTTATATTTTAAATTAATCTAACTTCTATGAACATGGATATTTCGTCACCCCTTCGTAGACATTAACGACCAAAGGGCGACCAAAATTTTACTTTTCGTCGCCATTTGGTAGCCAATGGCCACCATAAGGCTACGAAGTATTATGCTAAAGATTGAATTTATTTCATATAATCACTTCTTCTATTTGGTAGCCAATGGCCATCACGAGTCTACGAACTAGTAAATCTTATAATATATTTTCAATCAAAACAAAAGAGATCTTACACAAACTTGTAATGTATTTGTTATTATTAATTTTTATGTTCTAAATCAACTTAAATTTTCATGAACATTAATATTTCGTAGCCCCTTCGTAGCTAATGGCGACCAAAGGGCGACCAAAATTTTACTTTTCGTCGCCATTTGGTAGCCAATGGCCACCACGAGGCTACGAATTATTATGCAAAATATGAAATTTATTTCATATAATCACTTTATGTTTTAAATTAATCTAACTTCTATGAACATGGACATTTCGTCGCCCCTTCGTAGCCATTGGCGACCAAAGGTCGACCAAAATTTTACTTTTCGTCGCTATTTGGTAGCCAATGGCCACCACGAGGCTACGAAGTATTATGCTAAAGATTGAATTTATTTCATATAATCACTTCTTCTTTTTGGTAGCCAATGGCCACCACGAGTCTACGAACTAATAAATCTTATAATATATTTTCAATCAAAACAAAAGAGATCTTACACAAACTTGTAATGTATTTGTTATTATTAATTTTTATATTCTAAATCAACTTAAATTTTCATGAACATTAATATGTCGTAGCCCCTTCGTAGCTAATGGCGACCAAAGGGCGACCAAAATTTTACTTTTCGTCGTCATTTGGTAGCCAATGGCCACTACGAGGCTACGAACTATTATGCAAAACATGAAATTTATTTCATATAATCACTTTATGTTTTAAATTAATCTAACTTCTATGAACATGGACATTTCGTCGCCCCTTCGTAGCCATTGGCGACCAAAGAGCGACCAAAATTTTACTTTTCGTCGCCATTTGGTAGCCAATGGCCACCACGAGGCTAGGAAGTATTATGCTAAAGATTGAATTTATTTCATATAATCACTTCTTCTATTTGGTAGCCAATGGCCACCACGAGTCTACGAACTAGTAAATCTTATAATATATTTTCAATCAAAACAAAAGAGATCTTACACAAACTTGTAAGGTATTTGTTATTATTAATTTTTATGTTCTAAATCAACTTAAATTTTTATGAACATTAATATTTCGTAGCCTCTTCGTAGCTAATGGCGACCAAAGGCCGACCAAACTTTTATTTTTCGTTGCCATTTGGCCACGGGGCTACTAACTATTATGCAAAAGATGGAACTTATTTCATATAATCACTTCTTTTGTTTTAAATAGCTCTTCTAAACTAAATATTATATTTTATTATAGTCAATCTTCAATTTACGCTAATTCATTGATACTAGTGTGAAGTTAGAATTTGATTAGTATACGAAAAACTAATGATAATGCATAAAATCTTCATTGTTTTTCACTTTGTATTTCAGCAACACTACTTTTTGTTAATTAGAATATAGAAGTATTAATCATCAATTTATTTTTGTGCCCTTATATCTTACATATGTGCATCTCATACTATTAAATAAACCATAAAATAAATTTTCAATCAAAAGAAAATAGATCTAGCACAAACTTGCAATGTACTTGTTATTATTAATTTTTATGTTTTAAATTAATCAAACTTCTATGAACATCGACATTTCATCGCCCCTTCGTAGCTATTGGCGAGCAAAGGGTGACCAAAATTTTACTTTTCGTCGCCATTTGGTAGCCAATAGCCACCACGAGGTTACGAAGTCTTATGCTAAAGATTGAATTTATTTCATATAATCACTTCTTCTATTTGGTAGCCAATGGCCACCACGAGTCTACGAACTAGTAAATCTTATAATATATTTTCATTCAAAACAAAAGAGATCTTACACAAACTTGTAATGTATTTGTTATTATTAATTCTTATGTTTTAAATCAACTTAAATTTTCATGAACATTAATATTTCGTAGCCTCTTCGTAGCTAATGGCGACCAAAGGGCGACCAAACTTTTACTTTTCGTCGCCATTTGGTGGCCAATGGCCACCACGGGGCTACGAACTATTATGCAAAAGATGGAACTTATTTCATATAATCACTTCTTTTATTTTAAATAGCTCTTCTAAACTAAATATCATATTTTATTATAGTCAATCTTCAATTTACGTTAACTCATTGATACTAGTGCGGAGTTCGAATTTGATTAGTATATGAAAAACTAATGATAATGCATAAAATCTTCATTGTTTTTCACTTTGTATTTCAGCAACACTACTTTTTGTTAATTAGAATATAGAAGTATTAATTATCAATTTATTTTCGTGCCCTTATATCTTAAATATGTGCATCTCATACCATTAAATAAACCATAAAATAAATTTTCAATAAAAAGAAAATAGATCTAGCACAAACTTGTAATATACTTATTATTATTAATTCTTATGTTTTAAATTAATCTAACTTCTCTGAACATGGACATTTCGTCGCCCATTCGTAGCCATTGGCGACCAAAGGGTGACCAAAATTTTACTTTTCGTCGCCATTTGGTAGCCAATGGCCACCACGAGACTACGAAGTATTATGCTAAAGATTGAATTTATTTCATATAATCACTTCTTCTATTTGGTAGCCAATGGCCACCACGAGTCTTCGAACTAATAAATCTTATAATATATTTCAATCAAAACAAAAGAGATCTTACACAAACTTGTAATGTATTTGTTATTATTAATTTTTATGTTCTAAATCAACTTAAATTTTCATGAACATTAATATTTCGTAGCCCCTTCGTAGCTAATGGTGACCAAAATTTTACTTTTCGTCGCCATTTGGTAGCCAATGGCCACCACGAGGCTACGAACTATTATGCAAAACATGAAATTTATTTCATATAATCACTTTATGTTTTAAATTAATCTAACTTCTATGAACATGGACATTTTGTCGCCCCTTTGTAGCCATTGGCGACCAAAGGGCGACCAAAATTTTACTTTTTGTCGCCATTTGGTAGCCAATGGCCACCACGAGGCTACGAATTATTATGCAAAACATGAAATTTATTTCATATAATCACTTTATGTTTTAAATTAATCTATTTTATGAACATGGACATTTCGTCGCCCATCGTAGCCATTGGCGACCAAAGGGCGACCAAAATTTTACTTTTCGTCGCCATTTGGTAGCCAATGGCCACCACAAGGCTACGAAGTATTATGCTAAAGATTGAATTTATTTCTTATAATCACTTCTTCTTTTTGGTAGCCAATGGCCACCACGAGTCTACGAACTAGTAAATCTTATAATATATTTTCAATCAAAACAAAAGAGATCTTACACAAACTTGTAATGTATTTGTTATTATTAATTTTTATGTTCTAAATCAACTTAAATTTTAATGAACATTAATTTTTCGTAGCCCCTTCGTAGCTAATGGCGACCAAAGGGCGACCAAAATTTTACTTTTCGTCGCCATTTGGTAGCCAATGGCCACCACGAGGCTACGAACTATTATGCAAAACATGAAATTTATTTCATATAATCACTTTATGTTTTAAATTAATCTAACTTCTATGAACATGGACATTTCGTCGCCCTTTCGTAGCCATTGGCGACCAAAATTTTACTTTTCATCGCCATTTGGTAGCCAATGGCCACCACGAGGCTACGAAGTATTATGCTAAAGATTGAATTTATTTCATATAATCACTTCTTTTATTTGGTAGCCAATGGCCATCACGAGTCTACGAACTAGTAAATCTTATAATATATTTTCAATCAAAACAAAAGAGATCTTGCACAAACTTGTAATGTATTTGTTATTATTAATTTTTATGTTCTAAATCAACTTAAATTTTCATGAACATTAATATTTCGTTGCCCCTTCGTAGCTAATGGGGACCAAAGGGCGATCAAAATTTTACTTTTCGTCGCCATTTGGTAGCCAATGGCCACCACGAGGCTACGAACTATTATGCAAAATATGAAATTTATTTCATATAATCACTTTATGTTTTAAATTAATCTAACTTCTATGAACATAGACATTTCGTCGCCCCTTCGTAGCCATTGGCGATCAAAGTGTGACCAAAATTTTACTTTTCATCGCCATTTGGTAGCCAATGGCCACCACGAGGCTACGAAGTATTATGCAAAAGATTGAATTTATTTCATATAATCACTTCTTCCTTTTGGTAGCCAATGGCCACCACGAGTCTACGAACTAGTAAATCTTATAATATATTTTCAATCAAAACAAAAGAGATCTTACACAAACTTGTAATGTATTTGTTATTTTTAATTTTTATGTTCTAAATCAACTTAAATTTTCATGAACATTAATATTTCGTAGCCCCTTCGTAGCTAATGGCGACCAAAGGGCGACCAAAATTTTACTTTTCGTCGCCATTTGGTAGCCAATGGCCACCACGAGGCTACGAACTATTATGCAAAACATGAAATTTATTTCATATAATCACTTTATGTTTTAAATTAATCTAACTTCTATGAACATGGACATTTCGTCGCCCCTTCATAGCCATTGGCAACCAAAGGGCGACCAAAATTTTACTTTTCGTCGCCATTTGGTAGCCAATGGCCACCACGAGGCTACGAAGTATTATGCTAAAGATTGAATTTATTTCATATAATCACTTCTTCTATTTGGTAGCCAATGGCCACCACGAGTCTACGAACTAGTAAATCTTATAATATATTTTCAATCAAAACAAAAGAGATCTTACACAAACTTGTAATGTATTTGTTATTATTAATTTTTATGTTCTAAATCAACTTAAATTTTTATGAACATTAATATTTCGTAGCCTCTTCGTAGCTAATGGCGACCAAAGGCCGACCAAACTTTTACTTTTCGTCGCCATTTGGTGGCCAATGGCCACCACGGGGCTACGAACTATTATGCAAAAGTTGAAACTTATTTCATATAATCACTTCTTTTGTTTTAAATAGCTCTTCTAAGCTAAATATCATCTTTTATTATAGTCAATCTTCTATTTACGCTAATTCATTGATACTATTGCGAAGTTAGAATTTGATTAGTATACGAAAAACTAATGATAATGCATAAAATCTTCATTGTTTTTCACTTTGTATTTCAGCAACACTACTTTTTGTTAATTAGAATATAGAAGTATTAATTATCAATTTATTTTCGTGCCCTTATATCTTAAATATGTGCATCTCATACTATTAAATAAACCATAAAATAAATTTTCAATCAAAAGAAAATAGATCTAGCACAAACTTGTAATGTACTTGTTATTATTAATTCTTATGTTTTAAATTAATCTAACTTCTATGAACATGGACATTTCGTCGCCCCTTCGTAGCCATTGGTGACCAAAGGGCGACCAAAATTTTACTTTTCGTCGCCATTTGGTAGCCAATAGCCACCACGAGGCTACGAAATATTATGCTAAAGATTGAATTGATTTCAGATAATCACTTCTTCTATTTGGTAGCCAATGGCCACCACGAGTCTACGAACTAGTAAATCTTATAATATATTTTTAATCAAAACAAAAGAGATCTTACACAAACTTGGAATGTATTTGTTATTATTAATTCTTATGTTTTAAATCAACTTAAATTTTCATGAACATTAATATTCCGTAGCCCCTTCGTAGCTAATGGCGACCAAAGGGCGACCAAACTTTTACTTTTCGTCGCCATTTTGTGGCCAATGGCCACTACGGGGCTATGAACTATTGTGCAAAAGATGAAATTTATTCCATATAATCACTTCTTTTGTTTTAAATAACTCTTCTAAGATAAATATAATCTTTTATTATAGTCAATCTTCAATTTACGATAATTCATTGATACTAGTGCGAAGTTAGAATTTGATTAGTATATGAAAAACTAATGATAATGCATAAAATCTTCATTGTTTTTCACTTTGTATTTCAGCAATACTACTTTTCGTTAATCAGAATATAGAAGTATTAATCATCAATTTATTTTCGTGCCCTTATGTCTTAAATATGTGCATCTCATACCATTAAATAAACCAGAAAATAAATTTTCAATCAAAAGAAAATAGATCTAACACACACTTGTAATGTACTTGTTATTATTAATTCTTATGTTTTAAATTAATCTAACTTCTCTGAACATGGACATTTCGTCGCCCCTTCGTAGCCATTGGCGACCAAAATTTTACTTTTGGTCGCCTTTTGGTAGCCAATGGCCACCACGAGATTACGAAGTATTATGGTAAAGATTGAATTTATTTCATATAATCACTTCTTCTATTTGGTAGCCAATGGCCACCACGAGTCTACGAACTAATAAATCTTATAATATATTTTCAATCAAAACAAAAGAGATCTTACACAAACTTGTAATGTATTTGTTATTATTAATTTTTATGTTCTAAATCAACTTAAATTTTCATGAACATTAATATTTCGTAGCCCCTTCGTAGCTAATGGCGATCAAAGGGCGACCAAACTTTTACTTTTCATCGCCATTTGGTGGCCAATGGCCACCATGGGGCTACGAACTATTATGCAAAAGATGAAACTTATTTCATATAATCACTTCTTTTGTTTTATAACTTTTTTACTTTTTTGTAATTTCTTTTTGAAAAATTAAATGATATTTGTCGCGTATGGGTCGCCTTTTTGCGACCTAAGGGCGACCCTTATTTAGTTTATTTATTTAACTTTTTTTTTCTCAAGTTATTTTTTTATAATTTTTACTTCTATAAATTTTTATGTTTTTTGGTCGCCATTTGGTCGCTAAATTGCGACCAAATGGATACCATATTTATATCTTTTCTATTTTATAATTATTTTTTATAATTTATTTTTGGTAATTAAGATACGAACAAAAATTAATGATAACGGTGGCCATGTGGTCGCCAAATGGCGACTAAATCTAATTAATCAAAAATTATCTTTGTTTGTCGCTATTTCGTCGCCATTTGGCTACCAAATGGCAACCATTTGTAATTTTCCCATTAACATTTTTTTTTCGCACATTTTAGCCACCAAACGGTGATGAAATATTTTATTTCGTCGCCATTTGTTGCAAATGGCTACCAAACGTTTTTCGTCGCCATTTTTGGTAGCCTCAAGGCTGTTTTCTTGTAGTGTAAGTTTTTAGGGTAGGGCCTCTTTCACATTTTTTTTTTCTGGTCTGGCTGCATGCACTCAATGTTAAGAGTTTACATGCTGTGTTAATCATTTTATCTGAAAAAATAAATAGCATAATACAATATGTTGACCATGTTGAGTCTTGTATCATTAACAATATGTTGACCATGTTGAGTCTTGTATCATTAACAAAGGGTTGTTTGTCTGCTGTAAAATAACTTACTTGTAAAAAAAAAAAAATTATTAAAATATTTTTTTGAACTTTGTTTGTTTGCCGTAAAATAACTTATTAGAGAAAAATATTTTCTTGAAAAATAAAATATTAAAAAATATTTTATGATGTTTGGATATAGAGTTAAAAATATTTTTCGACATTAGATTTTATAAAAAAAATATACACATAATAACATTAGATTTTATAATAAAAAAATATACACATAATATGTATGTTAACCGTGAGGGTGAGGGTAAGGTGGATGTGGGGTGGGGGGTGGGGGGTAGGGGGTATGGCAGGGTGGTAGGAGTGGGTGAGTTCTGAAAAATATTTTTTTCTCTCAAAAGAAATGAAAATATTTTTCTAAACTTTCTACTAGCCGTAATATTTGACTAAAAAATATTTTTCAGTTGATTAATTTTTCGATATTACCTAACACCGAAAAATTGAGCAAAAGTAGCCACCATTTTTTACTGGAAAATATTTTCTAATTTACCAATTTTCTGGTATTACTAAATATTAAAAAATTGAGAAATATTTTTCAGAAAAATATTTTACGGCAAACAAACGGAACCTAAGTTCCCAAACGGAAAAATATTTTACAGCAAACAAACGGAACCTAAGTTCCCAAATTGCCTGATTCATATGATGCAATTGATATTCACTGTCTTTAATTTTCAGCAAATGGGGAAACTCCGTCGTTCAAGAGATTTTTCCTTAGATTATTCAAGAACCATATAAAGGAGGAGAACAATGGATTGAATATCTATAATTTTGAAAAGCACAAACTTTCGGGAAAAAATAATTACTTCATTCAAAAGTTTAAATTACTAAAGAGTAGTTTATTATATTATTTATTATCTTCAACATATTTTACAAGTACAGATGGATTTAGTTTTTGAGTCTTACACTTATACAGTTTTAATATTTTAAATGGGTGACGGTGAGTTTTGGACTCAAGACCTTTTTGGTGCATTTTGAACCTTGCACTTAGACAATTTTAATATTTTAAATGGACAATGATGAGTTTTGAATCCAAGACCTTTTTGGTACCTATGCTCTGATACCGTATATATTAAGTGATCATCTCATCTACAAATTTAACGGTTAGAAAAGTGTTTATTATATAATAAATTATATAATAAACTCCTCTCTCATAATTTAAACTTTTAGATAGGAATTAATAATATCATTTGTTATTGTTATGACAGTCTAGGGTGACAACGCATAGAAACAAGAAATTAAATTACGTGGTTCGGCCTAAGCCTACGTCCATGGGTAACAGGAGAATAATTTCACTATGATAAAAGTAGTACAAAAGAACCCCCTTACAAAGCCTCACCAATTCTCTCGTGTATGCACTCAATATTTGTCACACCTAATGCAAAAGACAAGAGATATATTTATAGGCAATCCTATCTCTATTAGGTTTTAGACCTACAGGCCCATTAAGCACAATTAACTAATACGGGCCATTATTCAACAAATCTCCACATTGGACCGTATTTGCTCCAATCATCATACATCTCCCCTGCTGCCTGAATGCCCCTACTAGGGCTTACTGTTGCGCACTACGAACACTAACCAAGTCCAAGCAATGCCTGAACTTGGTTTCGGGAATCACCTTTGTCATCATATTTGCTGGATTCTCATGTGTCAAAATCTTCTGCACCGATACGATACCCTGTGACACAACATCTCTGATAAAATGACACCTAACACCAATATGTTTCGTTCTCTCATGGTATATCTAATTTTTTGTCAAATGGATTGTACTCTGATTGTCGAAAAAGACAACACTCAGATCTTGCTACAGTCCAAGATCACGAACCAGACCATGTAACCACATAGCCTCTTTCACCGCTTTTGTAACTGCCATATATTCCACCTCAGTAGTAGACAATACAACTGTGGATTGTAATGTCGCTTTCCAACTGATAGCACACCCAAAGAGAGTAAACAAGTAACCCATCAGAGATCGCCTTTTATCAAGATCACCTGCAAAATCTGAGTCAGAATAACCCACAAGACTAGCACGATCTTCAGTCATCCTGCTAAACATCATCATACCAACATCTTTAGTGCCCCACAGATACCTGAGGATCCATTTCACAGCATTCTAATGTTCCTTTCCAGGCGACAACATGTACCTCCTAACAACACTAACTGCATATGAAATGTCAGGCCGAGTACACACCATGGCATACATAAGACTACCAATAGCACTCGAATATGGAACCCGAGACATGTGCTCCACCTCCTCCTCAGTCTTAGGTGATAAGTCAGCAAACAATTTTAAATGAGCTGTAAGTAGAGTACTCACAGACTTAGTCTCATGCATACCAAAACGCTCAAGCACTTTCTCAACATATCTCTACTGGGACAAGAACAATTTTCCTGCGCTTCTATCCCTGGGAATCTCCATACCAAGAATCTTCTTAGTTGTACCAAGATTCTTCATTTCAAACTCATCACCAAGCTGTTTCTTTAATTTATCAATGTCAGACATGTTTTTAGCAACAATAAGCATGTCATCAACATACAACAATAAGTATACCATTGAACCATCTGGAAGCTTCCTGAAATACACACAACTATCATAAATACTCCTAGTGTATCTAGCACCTGTCATAAAAGTGTCAAACCTTTTATACTACTACCGAGGTGATTGTTTCAACCCATACAAGGATTTCTTCAATTTGCAAACATGGTTCTCATTTCCCAGAACAATGTACCTCTATGGCTGACTCGTGTAAATCTACTCTTTGAGATCACCATGTAAGAACTATGTTTCACAACCGGAGATAACATTTCATTGAAGTCAACACCTTCCCTTTGAGCATAACCCTTAACCACCAGACAAGCCCTATATCGTGGTCCTTCAACCCATGGAGTACCTTTCTTTTTCTTGAAAATCCATTTGCACCCAACAATACGTTGTCCTTCAAGCAATTTCACAAGCTCCCAAGTCTGATTCTTTTGAAGAGACTCCATCTCTTCACTCATGGCACCTATCCACTGAGCTGCATATGTATCAGATATGGCCTCTTTCTAAGAACTCGGCTCATGCGCCTCAATCGTTTCTACAACTGACAAAGCATAAACAACTATATCAGTATATCCATACCACTGAGGTTCTCTGATCTGTCTCCCAGTAGCAATACTGAATTGTTCCTCAGGTACATCCTCCTCATGTACCTCACTCTGTTGAGTCAGCTGAATTGGACTACTGCTACTGCATAGAACATCTGGAGCATCAACCTGTAACTCCACCTGCTCTCTAACACCTTGGTTTGAATTAGCTACTGCATTCTCCTTCTCTCGGTCTAGTGAAACAGACTCATGAAATCTGACATCTCTGCTAATGAGAAACCTTGGAGTCTTCTTATCTGTGCACTACAACCTATACCATTTTACTACAGATGCATAGCCTAGGAATATGCATTTCTTTGCCCTCGGCTCAAGCTTACCATTCTTCACGTGAGCATATGCAGGACAACCAAACACCCTCAATTGTGAGTAATCAACAGGTTTACCAGACCATAACTCGATAGGAGTCTTCAACCCAATAGTTGTGGATGGAGACCGATTTACCAAGTAGCATGTTGTACTGACTGCTTTAGCCCAAAAAGTCTTGAGTCAACCCAGCATAAGAGAGCATACTTCGAGCTCTCTCCAAAAAAGTCATGTTCATGCGTTCCGCAACTCCATTCTGTTGTGGTGTACCTGTGTATGTGCAGTGTCTCACAATGCCTTGTTTATTGCAGAACCCATCAAACTCTTTATTGCAATATTCCAACCCATTGTCAGTCCTAAGTCGCTTAATTGGTTTTCCAATTTGCTTCTCGACCAATGTCTTCCACTCGACAAAAGTTGGAAAAGCTTCATCCTTTGTTTTCAGTAAATACACCCAAACCCTCTGAGAAAATGCATCAATGAAAGTGATAAAGCACCTGGCACCACCCTTAGAAGGAACTTTGTTAGGACCCCAAAGATCAGAATGAATGTAATCAAGTGTACCTTTGGTTGTCTATGTCGACTTACTAAACTTCACTCTGGTTTGCTTTTCGAAGATAAATGCTCACAGAAATCGAACTTTCCTGTCTTCTGTCCACAAAGCAAATCCCTCTTACTCAATTATGTCAGTCCCTTCTTGCTCCTGTGCCCCATTCTCATGTGCCACAACCATATAGTGTCATTATTACTATTCTCAGATGCAACAGCTACAACACCTGTGGTTGTACTTCCTTGAAGAACATATAGTCCACCCGTCAAGTTCCCTTTTAAGAGCACAATGGAACCCTTTGTTACTTTAAGAACTCCATTCTCACTATGAAATTTGTACCCATGAGAATCTAGACGGCCAAGAGAAATCAGATTCTTCTTCAACTCCGGGACATTCCAGCACTCGAGAGATCTAGTAATACTATCAAATATCTTGATATTCACAATGTCGGTTCCAACCACCTCTAGTGTGAGGTCATTACCAAGAAAGACTTTCCCACTCTTCTTAGAATAAGTAGAAAACCAATCTCTCCTATGACACATGTGGAATGTGGCACCTATGTCAAGAATCCACTAATTTTGCCATTGCCCTACACTGACAGACAAAACATCACCTGCACCACTAAAACTCTCTCCATCAGAACTAACATTATCCACTACATTTACTGAATTCTCAATCCTTTTACCCTTATTCCTATTTGCACAATCTTTCTTAATGTGATCCTTTTCCCCACACTTATAACAGCGTACCTGTCTAGCTCTTGATTTTGATCTTGACTTTCCCTTTTTCTTTCTCGAAGATCCCTCTCTATTTTGTGTTCTTCCTCTACTCACCAACCCCTTCATGGACTTCCTCTCTATTGCCTTCAAAATGTTTTTGTAGATCTTTGGATTTAAGTGAAGAATTCACATCCTCCAAACTAATCTTATCTCTACCATACAATAGAGTATCCATAAAATTCGAATATGAAGGCGGTAAAAAGCATAACAAAATAATAGCTTGATCTTCATCTTCTATTTTAATTCTAATGTCCTTCATTGCCATAATAATCAAATTAAACTCATCAAGGTGTTCTTTAATAGATGTACCTTCTTTCATTTTGAGATTGTATAATCTTTTTTTCAGGTAGAGGCAATTTGTAAGAGATTGTGATGCATACAGCATCTTTAAAGCCCCCCAAGCCTCGACTATCGTAGCCTTCTCAGCAATTTCCTGTAGTACATCGTTTGACACACTCATGTGTAACGCACTAATATCTCTATCTTCCAACTTTTGCTTCTCCTCTATTTTCAGCTCCTCCGAGACCTTTTTTCCGATGACTTTCCAAAGTCCTTGTATCACCATGAAAGCCTTGAATCTGATCCTCCATAAGCTGAAACTAGTTTTCCCGTCAAAATTTTCAATTTCAAACTTTCCTAAGGTTGTAGCCATCTTGGTTTACTCAAAACACAAACTTCAAGCTAGAATATGACAAAAACGGACTGCAAATTTAGACTCAGCACGTCTAAAAACTTTGAGAATGCACTGGTCAACTTTTGGTCAAACCCAATCAAAGTCAACCCTTGGTCAACGACTCAATCAACCCAATTATTGGTCTGGTCAACTCTTCCTTCTTACTCTTTTTGTTTTGTTTTGTTTTTTTTTGTTCTATTTTTTTTTAATATATAAAGAAAAAAGTAAAAAACAAAAAAAACAAAACCAAAAAACAACTCCAACAAAAAAAGAGAAAAAAAAACACTAACTTTGACCAAACAAAAAAAAAGTTAACCCAGCAACCTATCTCTACTAAATCAGCCACCAAACCCCAAAAAATAACTTGCAGAGGCGTGAGCAACAACCAAAAAAGGAAGAAAAAATATGTCACCTTCAACTCGCGATTTCGGCCACCACATACCTTCATTTTTTACGAAATCACCACCAACGAACTCCTCTCTCTGAGATGAAGCTTTTAATATGCTTCACGTCTCACGAGACAGCTCTGACAAAAACGACTCTAACAAGACTCACTTTGGTTTTTCCTTTTTTTACAATTTTTTTGGCGAGTTTTGGCATGTATGACCACCACGGTTGGAATCCTTGCGATGAGACGAGTCCAACTGTATATAATTTGTTAGGTTTTGCTCACAAAAATTTTTATCGCTTTTCACGAGCCATTCGGGTTTTTTTCTTCACAAAGTTGATTTTGCGTGAATCCATCTTCAACCTAGCTCTCAATACCAGTTTGTTATGACAGCCTAGGGTGATAACGCATAGAAACAAGAAATTTAACGGACACAGAAATTTACGTGGTTCGGCCTAAGCCTACGTCCACAGCAACAGGAGAATAATTTCACTATAATGAAAGTAGTACAAGAGAACCCTCTTACAAAGCCTCACCAATTCTCTCTCGTATGCACTCAATATTTATCACACCTAATATAAAGGACAAGAAATATATTTATAGGCAGTCCTGTCTCTATTAGGTTTTAGACCTACAGGCCCATTAAGCACAATTAATTAATACGGGCCATTATTCAACAGTTATTTTCAACAATATCTCACGCATAAATGAACAAAATTGTAATTTTTTCTTTATTGAGCAAAACAAGGATTGTCATTTTTTTTTTAATTAATTAAGCAAATGATTCTAAACAAGAAATAAATAAGTTACTTAGTTGATTACCCTCAAAGTTCCAAAAGTCACATATATCAATATTAACTTCAGTCCAACTATACTTACCATCAAATCTAATCTAGTTCCTAATATCATTAATTAGTGATCCTTTGCATTAATTGTTTCTCAGTATAGTAGCAGCTTGCTCATGGATCTTCATGTTTCTTTCACTCTACAGGTGATACAGTCGAGCAAACATGCAAAAAAGAAAAATAAAGCAAAAACAAAAACAAAATTGTGATTGAAGTTGTTCAATGAAGCTACCGATTAGGAAGCAATTGCTTGAGATAGACAACTAGCAATCCTCGAGAATCAAATTAAATTAAATCTTAATTCTATTAAGTAGGCTCAAATATATAAATTTAATGATACTGATTATTTTTATTGAATCGTTTTTTCTATAAATTTTGGTAGGAAATGCTTTAACAAACAACAATAATATCATAATATCTTAAATTCATAAAAAAATCCAACACGTTTATATTGACTATCAAATACCCAATGTAATCGCTCTTTCTTTATCGGAACTTTGAATCATGGTTGCCCAAGAGCCACGAAACAAAATTTAATCATTTTCCCTTTCAGTGACAATGAAAAAATTACGAAATTGTACAGATTGTTACATTAATTTTCTTTGGGTGGAAACAGTACTATTATTTCACTGGAAAATTTTTTAAGACGTTTGAGGCGTTTAAATGTCCTAAACTGAAGTATGGACTCCACTTATAACGTTTGAAAATCATAAGTTAGAGTAAAATGTGGACTCACGAACATTTTTAATAAGAATCCTATTTCACTATAGGATCTGTAGCAAAACCTCATTATAGAAATCTAACCAGTGGTACACAAGGCGCCACGCGGAACAAACTTAGCATCTCAATTAAATGACCATTGGAAATTTTGTGAACAAAAATAGATAAGGTGGGAAAGAAAGGACCACTCTGCAAATCTCCAAACAAAAAATGGCTGCTACTTCACCACCATTTTCATCCTCTTTCCTGTCAACAACACCTCTAACAAATCATGCTCACACACAACTCTTCCTCTTCAACAATGGAAGACAAAGCAGCACAACATCTCAGAGAAGGGTCTCTTTCAAAGTTCAAGCTGCAAAGCTTCCTGCTGGAGTATGTCATTCGTTTGATTCATTTTATATATGTCGTATGAGAGATTTGATATTCAAAACATGATTTTTTACCGTATAAAAAGATAGGTGTAAAGATGGCGTAAAGTATTACTCGGAAAAGTAATGCTCTAATGCATAATCTGATGAGTCTTTTATAAATCTTCAGGTGGAGTTACCAAAAGTAGAACCAAAATTTAATCCTCCATTTCTGGGGTTCACAAGGACTGCTGAAATATGGAATTCTAGAGCTTGTATGATTGGACTCATTGGGACATTCATTGTAGAACTGGTTCGATCATCTTCTTCCTCATATTAGCTTCCTTTTCTTTTGATTACATATGTGAAACAAGCATTGCTATATACCATCCGTTAACCCGTTCTTACATAATAGAATTCTTATCACACACATAAACAATTTAACATTTAATATATGAATTCTTCCTATACAAGAAAAAGGTGAACGAGTGATCACATGTTTTATTTATTTCGACTTTTTCAGATCTTGAACAAGGGGATACTTCAAGTGATAGGTGTGGATATTGGAAAAGGACTTGATCTTCCTCTTTGAACATTTTGTGTCTCTCTTCTTGAACAGATTCAGCATGAGTTCAGCAAATCATGTAAAATTGCTCACTATACAATTTGATGTAGCTATTGTCCTACATGAAAAACAAATGTTATCGATGTTTTGATTATTTTTCAACATTTCATATCAGAGAAAATGTAGATTGAAAATTGTGTTACAAAATGCTTACGCTTTCTCAAACAATTTGCACACAGCATCAGCATTAGCAAATTGCAGGTCTCCAGTCACTTGATTTTTCCAATGGTCTCACCAGCACAGACAGTGTCGACAAAATGAGAAAGAGTATATAGCTTCCCTCAGGAATATAATGTAAGGACGAAAGGAGGAGAGACTAGTTTTTTCCCGATTACAGTAGGTCTAGATGAAGGATCCGCTCTGAGCTCATATTCCCTCCTCTGCTTCAGGAATATAAGTCAAAGTACTTCACCTCCCGGCAAGATAAAAACTGCGTGGGCACCAGGGAGGTTAACTCCGTCCGAGTTCCATGCATCCTTTAGCTAATCAGCAAGAGGGATGCTTACCGTGCCATTCTACTTAAAGACAAACTCAAACCATTTTACTCCGTATACTTTGCACGGCATAAAACATTCTCTCTAATGCATCCGGGCCTTAATTTTCTGATATACAACCTCAACACATTTAGTACAAGTTACATGATATTACATTATGGGAATTTAAGAACCTCATGGTACTTTATCTAGCAGCAGCAAAGTATTTCACCCGAATCAGGGAAAAGAAAACATTACAGAGCCCTGCTGATTCTAGAGTCAATAACTGGAACCTTGGAAGAAGACTCTGATAATTTAGTGCCTCAGCTAATGAAGTCTGCGGTTTCTCCATGCAGATTCCGCCCAATTCTTCATCCTCTCCCCTTCTACTTTTCTATTCTGTTGCACACAAAATGCTTCGGCATACCCAACTGTGTAAAGCAGATTGTCAAGGAGGCACACAAAAGCAAATTGCTGACCATGTCAACCAGCATATGTCAACCAGGGATACATACTAACTGATAAGATGACACCAATCTTTGGATGATGGGAGCCTACATTAGATTGATAAAAACACAGCTTTAACATTATCTACAAGTTTTAATTTATTGTTACACAGAAACAAGTTTTAGGTAGCCTAACAAAATGCTCTCCCGCTTTCTTTAACGCAGTTGTCAGTATCTCCTCTGCATCACCAAAATTCCTCCAAAACCACGACTCAAAATTGACGACATGAGGATCATATAATAAGATATCATAGGCATTCCATGCTATTGATCTTAGTCTTACCCTAGATGGCCCTCAAGTTGCCCTAATGCACATGTAGCTGCTAGCAAGATTTCTTCTTTGATCATGTTACAAGCGGATAAATTATGACATTCACCAGTAACTGTGTTCTCTGATATCCTCTGAATTACTTTCTGGTAGAAATCCTTTGCCTTTGAAAATTTTCTTATGCCATGAAGGAATTCACCATTAGATAGAGCACCATTGCCTATACATCAGCAAATCAATACATTGTCTAACCATGTCATCCATGACATCTCAAAGGTAAAGCTCTTACCATTGAAGTGTTCATCAACCTGAGCTCCTTGGAAGTATGATTCCGCTGGAAGTTCACCTGGCTCAAAATTACAAAGGACCAGTCCAACCAGTCCTTTTAGTGCCTTTACACGAGCGACTATAGCCTTTAGGCCAGAAACAACACCAAGTTCTAATTCAATAGTTTCCAAGAGTTGCAGGCCTATGTCCACAAGCATGGACCAACGTCTCATCCTACAACAACACAATCATACATATCCAAGCTAAACTAACATTCCAAGTAACAAATTTGGCTTTAAACATCAAACTTGAACTCAAGAATTTAATAACAATAGATTGTACTAAACGCTTACTTGACCGATTTGTAAATGGAGTCCCGCTAAAGCTTCCATCGAGGCAACTACGAAATAACCACCACAAAAGGAACAAGCACATTCAAAAAGCAGAGTCAAAACTAGGAATTGAACATTTCTCAAATGGTATCCTTGATATGTTACCTCTAACAGCCAAAGATCACACATTTAAATCCTGAAAACTCTGAAGCTTCTCAATAGCTTCCCTGAATTTCCCCTGAAACAGAAAATTTCCAAAACAAAAAGAACGCAAAGAAAACAAAAAGAACATAAATTTTTTTGTTTCCTAAGCAGAATTCAAGCATATCCTAAAGCAAAACCCAGAAAAAAAAAAAAGAATAATAATTTTCTTTACCTTTCAAATAAAAAGGTGGACATGGCCAATAAAACCACCCTCTTTGAGTTGTCATCAGATTGATCAGCCTGGCACTGTTCCAACACCAATAGAGCTTTTTTGGCCTAAGGTGTCACAACGTAACTAGTGAGACACGAACTCGCAACTTCTCATAGCGAGTTACATACCAAGTTACATACCACTGGACCAAAACCCTAGTGGCAACACTAGTAGACCTTGTTCATACGATTCATTTACATATCATATCCAAAAACATGCATAAAAATATCGCTCATGAATCAAAATTACAATAAAAATCTCAACCTTTTCTGTGGGTAAGAAAGAAAAAAAAGTACCAATCTTTAAGCAATAGACTGATTCATCTACATACTCACATCGAAAAAACTTACATTAAAATTGATCAAAGAATTTAATTTAACTAAAGATGCAATCTTTTTCTGAGTAAGAAAGAAAAAAATAGATATATATTTGAGCAATAGACCTTGTGTACTTATGATTCATCTTATTCGTGTTAAGGCAATTAAATTGATTGGGATAGCAGAAGTGACACCCTCTGGTCTCTTAAAGCTCACTGACTCAACTCCATACAGAATTGGTCATGCTTTCTACTCGCTTCCATTTACCTTCAAAAGCGAATCAAGTGGCAATGCTTCCTCTTTCTCCACTGCATTTGTATTTGCTCTTGTCCCTGATCCTGATTCATTATACACTGGCCATGGATTGTCCTTTGTGATTTCGCCCTCGAAAGAAATCGAAGGAGCAGCATCATCACAATATCTTGGATTGTTCAACCGAACTACTAAAGGAAAATCTTCTAATCATATTGTTGCCATTGAACTTGACACGTTCAGAGATGAACTGTTCGATGATATCAATGGCAACCATGTTGGAATTGATATCAATAGCTTAGAATCGGTTGAATCCTCCCCTGCAGGCTATTTCGTTAATGGCAAATTCAAGAACTTGACTCTTGCTGAGTGGAGATGCAATACAAGCTTGGGTGGATTATGATGCTATAGGAAAGCAAATTAATGTCCCGTTATCTCCTATTGATCATGCTGAAAAACCAAGTCAGCCACTCTTATCAGACAAAATTGATTTATCACCATATGTTTTGAATGATATGTATGTGGGATTTTCATCAGCAACAGGTGCTCTAGTAGAATCGTGTTATGTGCTGGGCTGGAGTTTTCAAATGAATGGCAGAGCTGAAGATCTTGATCTTTCCAAGCTTCCGTCTCTTCCCGGGCGAAAAGCATCGAAAAGAAATCCAAAACTTTTAGCAATCCTTTTAGCTGTTATTGGATCAATTTCAACTTTGACAACAATTTTTCTCACTATTTACTTGCTAAGGAGAAAATCAAAGTTTGCAGAAGTTTTGGAGGATTGGGAGGTTCAGTACGGGCCTCACAGGTTTCCATACAAGGACTTGTATGTAGCAACTAAGGCTTTCAGTGAGAAACAACTCCTAGGAAGAGGTGGTTTTGGCCAAGTTTATTGCGGTGTTTTACCAATATCCAAAAATCCAATTGCAGTGAAGAGAATCTCACATGATTCCAAACAAGGAATGAAGGAATTTGTTGCAGAGATTGCCACGATTGGCAGAATTCGACATCCTAATTTGGTGAAACTCCTAGGCTATTGTCGAAGAAAGGGCGAGCTCTTTCTTGTGTATGATTATATGCCTAATGGTAGCTTAGATAAGTTCATCTTTGACAGTGCGAAACCTTCTCTTAACTGGAGTCACAGATTCAATATCATCAAAGATGTGGCTTCTGGACTTACCTACTTGCACGAAGAATGGTCGAAGTAATTATTCATAGAGATATTAAGGCAACCAATGTGGTATTAGATGGTGAATTAAACGGCAAGCTAGGCAATTTTGGGCTTGCAAGATCTAGTTATCCCGGAAAGGATCTGCAGACGACTCAATTAGCCGGCACATTAGGCTACATAGCACCTGAGCTAGCTATGAATGGCAAAGCAAACACAAGAACCAATGTTTTTGCTTTCGGTGCATTTTGTTTGGAGGTTGCTTGTGGAAGGAGGCCCGTGGAGCAACGCGCGCTGCCTGGAGAAGAATTTCTAGTGGATTGGGTGGCAGAATGTTGGAAGAAAGGTGAGATCTTGAGAACAGCTGATCCAAAATTAGGGAATGATTTCAATGTGGAACAGATGGAAATAGTATTGAAGCTCGGATTGCATGTCTGAAGCTAAAAGATACCTCAATGGCGATGCTTCAGTTCTTGAAAATCTAAATGCTGTTTTGACAGAAGACAATTGGAAGGACCTTAGAGATTTTGCTGCAGCATATTCCTCAACTTCCGAAACAAAGGAATCTAAAGCTTCTGTAACAATTACAGAAATGTTCATTTCGATAGGTCGTTAGTAGAATACAAATCAAGATTCTTTGTAGCATACCTTTTGTGAATATCAAATATATAGATAATTTGATGCTTAAATGCTTATGCACACAAAGAACTGATCTGAATACAATGCTTTCTCTTCCATGAAATTGCAGCCCTGATTATTGGAAATTGTTGGTTCTTGCACGTTCTTGTATATAAAAATTGTTCGTTAAATAACGTTTTTGGTGTTACGCAACTGACGAATGCTGGGTTGTGGTTACCTTTTTCTTAACTCATAAGGCTCTAATATCAGAATAAAAAAATAAAAAAATTATATCTCACACAGTATACCATCGGAGCTACTACAACATTGGTAAATATAGGTACTTCAAACATTAATTACAAATCTCGAAGTATTCCAAATATATATCTATATATATATATATTCAACAAAAATATAAACCGACAATACCACGAGTTTTTTTTTTTCGTTTTTACCCCCACTTCTATGAGATTATTAAGAATTGCAGCAGTTCGGATAACCGCGGTTTTTGAAATATCTAAAACCAAAACTTAAGCCGTTTAATAAAACTAAAAACCGAAACTGAACGGATTTGAAAGTTAATAACCAAAATTGAAACATATTAGGATTAGAAAATTTGCAATTATCCGAACCAAAACCGATTAATGTTGAAAAAAATATAAAAATTAGTTTGAGTAACAAATAACTAAAAGACATAGAAAAATTCAAAAATATATAATATAAATTTAAATAAAAGAACCCGGGAAAACCTACCAAATTAGAAGCATAGTAGGATACAAACAAAGAAAAATGACCTTAAATTTGCTATAAAGAAGAGTCAAATTAGAAAAATAGATCTCAAATATCAAAAAATAATAGTTTTAAATATAAATATGCCTTTAGTTTCTCATAACTGATGTAGTCAAATCAACATGTTATTTGAACCGAACTGGGCTAGCCCGACCCGTGAACTCATTTAGCCTGATTAATAAATGTGTTGAACTAATCCAAACCGTTATTATATGGGTTGAACTGGCCTGGGTTGAGAGTCAAAACAAAAAATCCAACTCGATCCATTAATTTTACACAAATTAAATAGGTTACTTGACTGGGTTCGGACCAACCCATTTTTTTTAAACAAAAAAATAAGCAATACATATCAATGAATTACTCAATCATGATAGCCCATTTATACAGAATGGTAGAGGGGCCCACAAACCTTGCAGAGGAACCCTTAGTTTTCGAGGCATTGGATTTCACCAATGTTTGTGTTGCAATACAAAATTTAAAAATAACCCAAAATGTTAATAAGTTAAAATTTTGAACTACAAAAATTAAAAATTGATATGAGAAATAATATAAAAATTACAACAAAAAAATCATTTTCATATTAATTATTTTTAGTTGTAAAACAAATAAAACTATTATAAAGAAAATGTTTCAATTTCTTTCTTTCTTGTGACTCATGTACCACCTGACTTTTATTATGGTCATGACTCATGACTCTACAATCTAACTTCACAAAAAATAAAAATTGTGGTCATGAGTCTCATGACTAAAATCTGACTTCAATATATATATATATATATATTGTCACGCCCCAAAAAAAATTCACCAAGTTAAACTCAGGGGTATGACGTCGCGAGCCTAAGAAGATTCCTCCTCCTAAGCCCGTAAGGCGCTAATACCACAATACAAAAATCTAAATTCCACAAAATTATATATCAGAGCGACTAAAACTCTTAATTAAATCAAATAGTATTTTTGAATATATATATATTACAAGAAAGCGATACTTTACAAATAATATTTTCCTAAAATATTACTGATCTCATAGGTTGGTCTTTAAACCCATGCAGCCCGAACAGCTTATTAACTCCTGTCTCTGCATAATTGTAATAAAATAACATAATGAGCGAAACAATGTTCAATAAGAAGAACACCCGGAGTTAGGCTATGAGGGTTGTCCAAATTAAATTATACAATATAGAAATCATAATTAAATCAAAGGCGCGATACGGAGTCAAACACATGAGGTATCTAAAGGCCAGACAAAGAAATAGCCAATCATACCAAACCATAACTTGATCGATACAGAACACACACGTAAGGTTAATACCAGAGTCATGTAACTGGATATCACAAGACCTTATCTCACAATCTCATTTATACTAAACTATAACACAAGCTTATACTGAAGTATCATATAAACTTTTACTAAGGTATCACACAAGTTTATACCGAAGTATCACACAAGCTTATACTGAAGTACCATACAAGCTTATTTGTAATTTCACAATACAAGTATCTCATTGATATAACCCATATAAATATCGTCTAGAGCTGTAATAGTCATAGTTAATCTCCACACACCAAATAACGGAATGCCTGTATTGGCCTCATCCTCTCACGGTGAACTATCTCCCACCGCCGAGGGCACACAATGGCCACCTGTTGGCTCCACACCTCCATACGGTGAATCATCTCCCACCTATGGGCACACAATCTTATAAGGTCTTATTCGGCAATCTCACCCGCCGGATGGGTGTTACAACTCTAGGGATAATACATAGTAGTTACTATAACAACTTATCAAATCTCAATATGATCAACACCAAAGCACCACAACTATTCACCGTAAATGAAATACAAGATTCTAAATGGCAAGCGGATCGAAATGGGGTCAACGAATTATAGAATATGAAATATCGGATTGAATTAATAGGGAAAGAACCAAAAAGGATCTAGATATAAGAGAGTTGTCCAACTTACCTTGATCCAGCTTTATATGGTATTTAATTATCTTTCCCACAATTATAATCTCACGCTAATTTGATATTGCAAGATAATAAATTCAAACTAAGGTCTAGAAGAAATATAGATAATAACTATTCATTGTTAATTTACACATGCCTGTTCTATGCAACTATTAAAGCGTAACATACACATGATCACAGGGATTAGTTTTACATAGAATTTACCATTGCATACAAGGTTGACCTTTACTTATATTACTTTTCTTTTCCTTGTTATTTGACCATTACCTTCCCTGGTTCATATTTTTTATTCCAGCTTCTCTTCTTTGCATTCTTTTACTATCTATTTCTTTTTCCTTCATTTTTATTCATTCACCTTCTTTAATTTAGTCACACTTCGATCCATCTCTTTTGTTTCTTTCTTTTATTTACATCTTAGACTTTTCTTTTCTTACTTTATTCTTACACTGGTTTGTTCATTTTCCACTATTTTGCCTTATTTTGGATTTCCCTTGCATACATTTATTTTAACTTTTCCTTTTCTTAGCTGACTGCTTCTTTTCTCTAACTGTTTATCTTTCTTAGTCTTTCCTTTTATTTCACCACCTTCTTTCTTTTCCTCTTTCGTTGTCTACAACTCCATGCTAACCAACTTGAGCACAACTTTATATTAACTACACTTATGCATGATATACTACAACATGCATACTAGCACACAAATATACATATACATGCACCAATACCTCACAAACCAATACAGTAGACACGCTACATCATACCCATTTCATGACTTTATGTTTTTGTTCTTGAAATCTCTTGACAAGCTAAATTATCATTGTTCTTATATTCAAAGTTCATAATATGTTAATAACTCTCTAGTTGGAATCAGAATTAATTGAGGCTAGGTAACTACCTTTACACATGCATATACGTATACGTGTGTTAAACTAAGATAAAGCTTAACAGAAATTAATCCTTACTTGAATTAAGTCTGAGATGTTATTGAACAATTTTTTTCTTCTCTACTTTCTCTCAATTTCTCTGTTTCTCGGTTCCTTCTCTCCCTCTTACAAATCTTAGTTTATTTCCTTTGTTTACAATTCTCATACGTTCTTATCTTCTTAAGGTTTCTCTCTTTATTTTTATATTTCCACTTCTGCATCTCTCGTCCTTGTCATTACTTGAGCAGCCAAGTTATTGCCAAGTAGCTTTTCACTCACCACCAACACGCTAGGCAGCAACTTAATAAAATGACTAAGGTTCGCTTCATCTTCTTTTTATCATTTTTAATCTTTTGGCTGTAGTAAACTTTAGCTAAGATGAAAAGTTATTTACTAAATTACCAACTTACACCATAAGCATGCCTTAGTAAAAATAAACCCCAATACGAATTGGGAAGAGCCAGAATTGAAATGAAATAATGCCAAAAGCGCGATTTGTCACTCGTTAGATAATTCTAACACATTTTATTAAAATAGTCATAATGTTTTCTAGAAAATTTTAATTGTTTCACTGTTTGAGGTGTTAAAAACTAGACTCGTAGAGATTTCTAACCATATATAACTCACTAACTAATTCTTTATCAATTGATATAGTTTTAATTTCGAAGTTGGCCCAAAACTGATTCGTAATTCCGAAATCTTGCAAACTTAAGCGTACATGTATAAATGGTCCGACATTACTTTGTATCATACTAAATTACATATTAGCTTATATGTGTTGACACGCTACTCACATTTGTTAGGGGTATTACATCCTTCCCTCCTTACAAGAATTTCGTCCACGAAATTCACAACCAGGGTTGACACCTATAGGTTCAATAATCTGAATGTCACAGTACTTTTCTGAATTATATATAGTCCAAAAATGTAGATAGCTGTAACTTCCTATAATAGACAACTTCAATCATTATAACAAATGGAGATATAAACTCCAAATATCTCATAATATACTTGTATACTTAATAAGAGTTTAATAATCAAATCAACCCAGTTCAAATGGTCAATCCTCTCTTCCACAATAAATTTTATTTCAAAAACTAAATTATGAAAGACTGTAACATCAAAATAAATTAATCTAGTTCAGGCTTTATAATTTATAAATAAACTCGGAAATAACCATTAATTACAGAGCAACTTAATTGAGAAGGTACATGACCTAATACACGGTTCTGTTCTTAATTCTTAGAATATATGACTAAACTCCTTAAACAAAACAATTTTAGTAGTACACCAAAATGACATCCATCAATTGAGATTTCAAAGTCTATTAAGTATGGCTTCAGTACGTAATAACCCTTCATCAAACTTATTTGAAATTTCTCAAAACAAATGTTTGACCAAGTCAGTACCTTTCGAGTTTTCTCTCTCACAGAGTTTGGCTCTTCTCTTAGGTCTAAGTTACCATCTGCAATCATAGCTTAACTTTGTCTTCTCCGATAATACACCTCATCAATCTCACCGACTAACTCCTCAAATCTTTTTCTTCTACTTTTTCATCTCTGCTCATCGTGTCTTCTTCTCCAACTATCTTCTCTTTCTTAACTTAACTTCTTCTGCCCAGCCACTTCTCTTCTTCTATAGGTACTTGCATCTCTGTCAGCTTCATCCTCCTCGTTATACAAACCTCATCATACATGTATGTCAGAATCATCTCTACCTTTTTCCCATCTCTCGTCATCGGTTTATCCTTCCCTAACTCCTCCTATAAATCTCCTCTTCTAGCATACAAAAATTTCATCCTCATACAATCGCAAAAAAAATTTCCTTGTAATTACCCATAATATTACTTACTATACTGTTATGTCTACTCCTTCAGATCACTGTATATCCCCACCACTTACCCCAGTCAAACCTCTGCCACCACCCATCATACTACCAACAGATCCAATTGAAGAAATCATCTCTCTTCTACAATATGTTACCACTGGTACCCCAACCCTATCTCTCCATCCAGCTGATGCCCCTCTCACAATTAACCTCTCTGAATGTGCCCTCGTTGCTCGTGTCCTCTCTGATCGTCCTGCAAATCCTGAAATTCTTCAGGATGTTATCCTAAAATCATGGGGTTCTCAACACCCGGTTGAAATTACTCCACTAAAATTCAACGTCTTTATGCTTACTTTTCACAACCAACTGGAAAGGCGTCGAGCCTGGGAGAACTGCCCCTGGGCGTTACAAGGATCACATGTTCTGCTACAACCATGGAGGCCAAACATATCTTTAGAAGAAATGGACCTTGAATTTACATCTTTTTGGGTTCAGGCAGCAGGTCTTCCTTTCAATTTTCTTACCCGTGAGAACACTCTCATTATAGGTGGTATGTTGGGAGAAATTGAGGAAATTGATCTGATGGATAATGAAATACTGGGTCTTTAAGGCTCCTTGCGTTTCCGTGTTAAATGGCCGGTGGGCAAACCATTTGTTCAAGGTTTTATTCTCAACAGGGACCATCTGCCACCTCTACGAATTAAGCTCTCTTATGAGAAACTCAGTGTTTTCTGTTATAACTGTGGAATTTTGGGTCATGATCAGTATGGCTGCCATAAAATCCGATCTCCGGCGCCTGGGGGTAATATATATCGTGGCCGTTCTTTTGGTCCTTGGCTGCGAGCTACTCCAAATCGGGCTTTGTTTCGGGCCTGGGCTCTATCCATAGATAGTTTCGGGCTGGGTCCACCAACCACGTGGAATGTTCAAGGATGTGACACTGCTCTTGTTAATTATGACAGCTTCCTCATCTTCCACCTCCTGCTCGTGGACTGGGTCAAAATCAACATTGTATCAATCTTATTATCATCCAGTTGGCTCCTCATCATCCAGCTCACCCACTACCTAGCAACCCTTTGCTCCCATCCCCACTGCTTACTCATGACTTGACCACATCCCTTACTACCTTGACCCCATTCAAGCAAGATCTTAAACTACCCATCCAAGCCCAATATAGTCAAGCCCGTTTATGCTTCTAACACCTCAATCCATACCAATTCTCAGCTATAACCACCCCCAACCCACAATCCCAATGGCAAATAACCATCATTCCTCTCCTAGATCCACCCACATCTACTTCCCCAGACCCATAACTCACTTCAATCCAACAATTCTCCTCTGCACTCTTAAGCGCCCACCATCCCCCACATACAAAGAAACTATTCTATATTGCTGACTTCCATGGCCTGTCAGACACCTCGTACCTAGATGTTGACAATATTCCAACACCAAATGCACACTGCCCTCTAATCATCACTCAGCCACTGTCTGACTCCAATCTGCTGGAGGTTCCTGTGTCCATGCACTTTGAGGAAGGTGAAATTCTGCGTACTGTAACAAAAGCAAAGCATTCTGGTAAGCCTGGGAAAAAAAGAAAAAGAACACGTTACTGCTTCTCTGAAGGGTGATGAGACTGGCTTCTCACAGTCTCCAATGAACACATGAAAGTTTTGACATGGAATTGCTAGGGTTTAGGGTCGGCCCAGACAATTCGTTATCTTAAAGACTGATTGTACATAATAATCCAGACAT
This sequence comes from Ehretia macrophylla, assembly GCA_037974665.1. Classification (NCBI taxonomy): domain Eukaryota; kingdom Viridiplantae; phylum Streptophyta; class Magnoliopsida; order Boraginales; family Ehretiaceae; genus Ehretia; species Ehretia macrophylla. The sequence continues at coordinate 50,534,849 of CM075775.1, forward strand.
AGTTGGACTAGTAGATACGAAACTATGTCGTAGTAAAGCCCAAAGTTTTGCCAACCGTTTGGGCTATACGTTTTGGACTTGTATCAAACCAAGATGTCTCTCTGGTGGTTTGTTAATATTATGGAATAAAAACCTCTTGTTGTATGTTGTGGATTCTTCATCACATTTCATACACTGTGTAGTACATGATCCCCTAGAGCCACACTGGTTTTTTACTCTTGTATATGGATGCACTAAATCAGATGCAAGACAACAGTTATGGCAATATTTATCTACCAGTATGCATGATACAAACCTTTCTTGGTTGCTAATAGGAGATTTCAATGATATTGCTTATCAAATTTAAAAAACTGGACTTCGACCGAAGGTTGTTCCTCTCCTCGCCTCTTTCAATAATTTTTTAAACATGAATACATTACAAGACATTGAATCCAAATGAGGCTAACGAGAGGGTAATGAAGTTGTAAAGGAAAAACTCGATCGAGCTCTTTGTAATCTACATTGGAGGTATCTTTACCCTGACGCATGACTTGCAATACATCCTTTGTTTGGCTCTGATCATACTCCATTGCTCCTCTCCACATCAAATAATCATCAAACTTGCAAAAAGAGGTTCTGTTTTGAAGCTTTCTGGGCTGATGAGCCAGAATGTGAGCGAGTTATTCGTTCAGCTTGGTCTGCCCCCTACTCTGGCTCTTATGTGCAACAATTCTTAAAAGATTTGGCTCGTTGCTCTTTTCAACTGCAACGATGGAGTAAGCATTTCTTCCACAATAATGCGAAAGAAATTCAATCTATAAAACTTCAATTGTCACCATTACAAGATTTTCCGTATACTCTCCATAATCAGCAACTTGTAAATGAACTGAGTGATACCCTTGACCAGCTTTGGACTCGAGAGGAGAAATTTTGGGCAGTTCGATGACGGGTCAAATGGCTTAATTAGGGAGACCGTAATAAGGCGTTTTTCCATGCTACAACAATTCAAAGACATGGGAGGAACAAGATCCTTAGATTACAGGATTCTTCTGGTACCTGGGTGGAAGATCCGAGAGCTTTGAAGAACATGGTACTCTCCTATTTCCACTTGCTATATCTACCTGAAGGCCAAAAATAATATCAATTGGTCCTGCAACAAGTCCACCCGATTGTTCCCCAGGATTTCAACAATCTCCTTATCAGGCCTCCAACTCGTATTGATATTCGCCAAGCAGTTCGTTCATTAGGCAACAACACAGCACCTGGACCAGATGGATTTACTGGGCTCTTCTATCAGAAATACTGGCCGATAATATGTGAGGAAGTCTACAACCTGGTAGAAGATTTTTTTGCAGGGAACAATGTGCATCCCTCCATCAATCAGACTTCTATTACTCTAGTTCCCAAAATTGATCAGTCGGAGTTAGTTGTGCAATTTCTCCGAATCAGCTATATCAATTTCTCATATAAAATTATTTCCAAGATACTTGCTATACGGTTACAACCGTTCATGGATTCCCTCATATCCCCCCAACAATGTGCATTCATTAAAGGTCGAGCTATACAAGATAATACTATCATAGCTCAGAAGGTGAACCATTATCTAAAAAAAAAACGCCGATCTGCATCCTCGGTTGCTGCTATAAAGCTTGACATGGCCAAAGCTTATGATCAGGTAGATTGGGAATTTCTACGCCTCCTACTGATTCACTTGGGTTTCCACGCTACATAGGTCCATTGGATCATGGTATGTATTACTACTGTTTCATATAGTATCTTGTTTAATGGGGAGGCACTTCCTTTTTTCTCTCCGGGCCAAGGACTTCGACATGGCGACCCTTTATCTCCCTTTCTCTTTGCCATTATGACTGAGGCCCTCTCGCAACTGATCACTAATTCGGTTTCTCATGGACATTTATGTGGGATAAAATTGGCGCGCTTATGTCCGTCATTGACTCACCTCCTGTTTGCCGATGACTCCCTTTTCTTTCTCCGAGCCACTCAAACTCAGGCCCATACCCTACAAGAGATCCTTTATTAGTATTGTTTTGTCTCAGGACAGCGGGTTAATAAGCAGAAATCATCCATTTGTTTCAGTAAAAATTGCCCTGCAGATACTCAAATCCTATTGACGGAAATATTTAATGTTCCTCCTACTGAAACTCTAGGGTCCTATCTTGGCCTCTTACTTGATTGGGATAAATCTAAGATTCGATCTCTACATTGGCTCACGGATCGTACTAGCTCTAAAGTTTGGGGGTGGAAGTAGAAACTGCTCTCTCAGGCAAGTAAGGAAATACTGATAAAGTCTGTTTTACAGGCTATCCTTGTCTATGTCATGTCTCTTTTTTCTCTGCCGAAATCAACTTGCAAAATGCTCAGTCAGTTGATAACCAAGTTTTGGTGGGGTTCAAGTTCTGGTCTGGGGATCGCATGGCTCAAAATGGTCAATCTTAACAGACCCAAAAGCTATGGGCAGTTTGGGTTTTTGCAACTTTGAAGCAATGAACAAGGCTCTGATCAAGGGAAAAGTATGGCGCCTAATCTTTTCTCCTCAAAGCTTAGTGATGCAAGTTTTACAAAGCCTCTATTTCAAAGATTGCCATATCCTTAAATTACTCCAACCTAAGCATGCCTTATGGTGTTGGACAAGTCTCTATCAAGGAATTCTTTTCCTAAGGGAACACTCACAATGGAGCATTGGTAATGGCCGGTCAATAGATCTTTGGAATGACAATTGGATGGCTCCACAACCTATCTTATGTTGTCCGAGTAATTGCCACCTTTCGAGGGTCGCTGACCTCATTGACAGACAATCTCATCAATGGAACATTCCATTACTCAGACAGTTTTTCCCTTCTTCTATTGTCAACCGGATCCTCTCCATCTCTCTCTCGGAACAACCATATGAGGACTCCTTGATTTGGACACTTTCTAGAGATGGACAATATCAGGTAAAATCTGGCTATCAAACTCTCATGCATTGCCAATCACTTTCTGCCCAAAATGCTCCATTTTGCTCATCCTATACCCCAAAACAAGTTTGGATTGACATTTGGTCCGCTGGAGTAGCGCTGAAAATTCGTCATTTCATGTGGTGAATCTATAACAATGCCTTAGCCACATCTGCGAATCTGTTCCACAAACGTTGCAAACGATCTCCAGTCTGCCCTATTTGCCAGCTTTTAGATGAGACAACAGAACATATTTTTCTCCTTTGTCCATGGAGTCAAAGATGTTGGTTTGCATATCCTCTTTAGCTCAGACTGGAAAACGCGCATATTACTCGCTTTGACCAATGATTTTTCCAGATGATTGAGATCTGCACCTCTATTGGATACCCAAGATCTTATTCTCTCAATCTGGTTTGCCTGATTTGTTGGTCGATTTGGAAAGCTATAAATCGTGTCATTTTCGAAAATGTGTTTCCTAACATACAACGTGTACTTATGGAGGTACAGATACACATCAGGGATTTGGAAGACTACCACTTGTCGAGGACTGCACCTAGATTACAATATGATAGAACTGAAGCTGACAACTTGCATGTACAGGTGCCTTGCTATCTCTCCACAGGGATTATCAACTCCCTATTCTGCGCAGTTTCATACACGGGAAATAGTCACCTCAGTGGTTTAACAGTTGTTTGTGAAAATCCTAGGGGAGAATTCATGAGTGGAAGGGCGATCAAGGTACATTGTGAATCTCGTTATCATGCTGAATCATGATGACCTTTATAAAAGCATAAGGAACGGGACAAGAATTTGACAAAACTACACTCTATCCGAAAAAAACAAATAGATCTTTATTCTCTTTTTACCAAAACATTGAAAATTTACACCGTTTCCTTATATTTTAAAGAAACTACATATTATTTTCTTATATTTCAAAAATTTGCTAAAACTTTTCCAAGTCTTTTTCAAAGTTTGCAAATGTGCCCCACTTCTCAACTTTGTAATTTTTTTAAATTCAAAGTGAGACTTAAGATCATATGTAACTAATGAAACTTAAACTCGCAACCTCTTGCAAACACTGCAAGTGTCATGTCGTTAGAACAAAGGATCTTTAGCTCAATTTTGTAATTTTAATTAACGATCATTAAAATAACAAAAATACCCTTTAACATAAATAGAAAAACATACATTAAGGATTCAAACCCAAGCCTCCTTTTTCTTCTATTTCTATGACTACTATGCTAAATTTATTAATTAGGAATGGAAAATGGGGTGGGAGGGAGCTATCGCCATGCCCCACTCATTTTTCTTCTATTTCTATGACTACTATACTAAATTTATTAATTAGGAATGGAAATGGGGCGGGAGGGAGCTATCGCCACGCCCCACACCGTCACCTAAAAAGTTCTCCAACACCTGCCCCATCCCCACATTTTATATCCCCATCCCATGCCCTTGCCCTATCTCCAAATTTCCATGGGAAATGGAGATTACTTGTGGATTTTTTAGTATTATTTTAACCTTAAGATATTAAATTTAATTTGAACCATGTTAATTCAAAATATAGATCAAAATTACAATAATGATAAATATAAATACAGATCTTAAGTAAATGTTAAATATTAATTATATATTAATTCTTATGCTTTCAGTTATATAGTAAAAATAATATTATACTAATTGAGTCTTAAGTATTTAAAATTAATTTTGACTAAAGCATTGTGTATAAGAACTATATGTGAAAAAAGAATACTTCTATGTGTTATTGGGATTGCATTGAATATTATAATTTTTTTCTTATCGCATACCACATATAATAGTAATTGCATATCTTTAAAATATCATCATTAATTATGTTGTTTGAAATTATTTTGAAGTATAACTAGAACAACTAATAAATCTCTTAAATCTACTATGATCAATTCTGAAGTGGAGGTATTTATTGTAAGTGGTGTGACCCATTAAGTTATTGGTGAGCCAGTTAATTAAATTAATAGCCCACTAAAGTCCAAACCCATTAGGTTACTTGATGGTAGTAACTCGCGTGTTCTTATAAATACATGTTAATTGGTCTTCTCTCTACTCATAATAGAGTTGTAGATTTTCATCATATATCTATACTATAAAGTCTAGGGTTAAAGTAGAGAAATCAATTAATTACTGTCATGGTTTCGTTTTCCGCATTAAATCGTCTTCGGCATCAAGTAAGTAACCTATGCCCTTACTGGTTTTATTGTGATGATTACATGCTTCTGATAAATTTAATTGCATTATATTTATTGCAATAATTATACTTACATGTGGTATCAGAACCTAATATCAGAATGTGTAATCTCTCTTATGTAATCAATTTATTCATGAGTATTTATCTCCCTTTTATTGGTTTGAGCATAGTTCGCGAATCGTGAATCGTATCGTGAATCGAAATCTCATTTTTTTGAATCGTGAATCGTATCGAATCGTGAATCGTACCGATTCGGTCACAAATTTAAAACTAGATAATATTTGATATATTACATTTTCATAATAATTTTTAGTCAAAATTCTTTATTTTAATGGATATAAATATATATTTTTTGTTAACCATAGTTTAATAGTAAATATCAATGTCAATTAAAAACAAAATAATATAAAATAATCAAATAATAATAGTGTCCAATTAAAGTGTTATCACCAATAAAGTCTTTGATTTAATAATGCAAAGTTGTTGACTTGACTCTTGACCGTACAAAAGCAATGACTGAAAAGGCAAGGCTTTTAAGCATCAGCCACTGATCCACTCAATAAAAATAAACACTAAGCAAAGATAATAGTTTTCCAAGACTATTTTTTTTTTGTCGGTAAAGACTAAGGTCCAAGACCATTTCAAGCCACTCAATAAAGGCCCGTAAACAAAGATAAAATGCAAAGTTTCAAAAACAAAAGAAAGAGCCAGATCAGTGAGCACCCTGAGCAGTAAAGAACGAGTTCCGACCAAAAAAAAAGAGCAGTAAAAAAAAAGCAAGATCAAATGCAAAGTTTCAAAAAGTAAACAAAAAGCAAAGATCCGTGAGCAGTAAAGAAAGAGAAGATCAACAACACACTTATAATCGGTGAAGCTATTTGATCGATGAAGCAATTTGATCGGCGAAGCAAGTTGATCGGCGAAGCAATTTCATCGGCGAAGCAATTTCATCAACGAAGCCGTTGATCGTGAAGAAGATTACATTTCTCTCCCTCTCTCTGTTTTAGGGCTTTTAATTGGATGATTTTTAAGTGTTTTAATTTTATAATTATAGTTTAAAAGTTGATGTTTTTAACATAAATGGGATTTTTTTTTTGTTTGTTTGTTTATATTTTTAAAAAATCGACCAATTGTATGCTGATTGAAAAAATCTAAATTAGGCTCTTTCGTTTTTTTTTTTTTGGATTTTTTGGGCTTTTGTTTTTATTTTTTTCCCGAATCGTGCTGATTCACCGAATCGCACGATTCGCTACGATTCACTCCGATTCGCTTACCAATTCACTCTAATTAATGATTCACCAATTGATTCGTATCGTTTTTCATATGAATCGAACCGAATCGTACGATTCGTATCGCGAATCGTACGATTACGATAACTATGGGTTTGAGTCTTTGACTGTGATTTTCATGCACTGATGTTGAAGAGGATAAAATTAACGGCTTAATAATTTGTTAATTGGCACACCAGTTGACGGACCGTTGAAAGCATGAGTTGTGCACTTAGTCTCAACCATCAAGCTGCAACGTGACATGCTTAAGGGTTTTATGTTAGAGCATTGTTCATGATATATCTATTAATTTAATAAATTAAAGCAATTCATGACAACTTAGTTACAAAGACAATTTGTTTACCATGCATATCATGTATGAGCTGTGCGTGATAAAGTGTCTTACATTAAAGAATCATCCTAAAGACTCGAGTATCAAGTTGTAGCTCATCTCAAAGGGTTGTTATGATAAGGCAATGGTTGCGATGTGTTAACAATTTATTTGTTAAGGCAATTTATGACAGCTTTGTTTCAATGACAATTTGTCTCATGATGTGTATCACACAAGAGACCGTCCATTTTAATGTTTATTATATTCAAAGACTTTATAACATTGACTAAAGTATAAGGTTGGACCACTAGTCCATCTTTGACGCCACTGATTCTTTTGAAATTAAAAGACTTGATCCACTTATGTATGTTAGGGTTGCCTGGTGTGAAAAGTTTTACGTTTTTCAACTTATGCTCTTGGAAATTACAATCATCATATTCAGTGATATATGTGATTGATGCAAGTTGTTAGACTTATTATGTTGATCCAAAACATGATAGCTTTGTTCAATTACTGATTCATGGACGATGGTTAGTGTTATTATATTAAAGCAAATTATAACAAAGTCTATTACATGTGACTTTGTTTAGTGACGTGTGTCTCATGGTTTTAATTGTAAATATTATGTTGTGATGTGCATGTTTAATATTCTCTTTTCATTTATGGGCTCATATGAATTGGAGGAAAAAAAATCTAAAATTATGTTGTTAGTTTTTTAATTATCATTGAGTTTAAAATTCATATTAAGATAGTTTGTTAGTCATCAAAGTGATCAAACTAGAAAGTTCATGGATTCTATTCATTGACAATTATTATTAAATTTATAATCTATATTAAGTCGGTTTGTTAGTCACTAAAGTGGCCAAACTAGAAAGTTTTGGATTTTATTTATTAACAACTATTATTTAAATTTAAAATTCATATTAAGTTGGTTTGTTAGTTACCAAAGTGATCAAACTAAAAAGTTCTTGAATTTTAATAGTTGACAATTATTATTGAATTTAATCCAATTAAGTTGGTTTGTTAGTCACCAAAGTGGCTAAATCAAAAACTTTGGATTTCATTCACTGTTAACTATTATTGAACTTAAAATTCATATTAAGTTGGTTCGTTAGTCACCAAAGTGACCAACCAAAAAAGTTATGAATTTTATTCGTTTATAGTTGTTATTAAAGTTAAATCCATTTTATATTAGTTCGATAGTCACCAAAGTGGCTGAACTAGAAAGATTATGAATTTTATCTTTTGTCAATTATCCATTTATCTATGAAATACTTATTATCAAAATTAAGAAATTTTAATGGGTAATTTGACGTTTATTATTCATTGGACTTTTTGGGTTACACAAAGGTGAATTGTTTATCCTGTGAATAGTAAACATGATGAGACAAAAAAAAAAAAAAAAATTTGTCTACTAATGATATTATATTGGCATTTACTTTATGATTGTATATTTTAGTTTCTACCCAAAGGAGAGCTTTAATACATTGATAATTTATTAATTTTTTTTGAATTCATAATGTTATCAACATTAAGTATGTAGTCGTTACTCATCCATGATTATGTTATTTTATATAATATTTACAGTCTTTCTCTTCATTCGCATGCTTCATGTTTGACCGTATAATTGATTTGACTTCGCTAAATGGTGTAAATAAGTCAAATTTCACTTAAATATTTTGAATTTGGACTTAGCACTATGAATGACCAACCTCCTGTCATTAGGGATTCGAGCAGCGAGGAAGAGAAGATTCATTATAAAGTTTGAAAACAGTCTAATAGATTAAGCCTCATGTTTATGCGAATGACCATTTCACAAACTGATGATGTTAAACAATACTTAAGGTCTGCAGAAGAAAAGTTTCAATTCCGCATATAAGTTATTCACTGATATGCTCATTGCTGGGCTTACAACCATGAAGTTTGATAGGTCATGAAGTATATAAGAGCATATCATAGAGATGAATAATAATGCAGCAAGATTAAAGTCCTTGGGAATAAAAGTGAATGCATGCTTCCTAGTATGTTTTATCTTGAACTCATTACCTTATGAATATGAGCTTTTTCAAATTAATTATAACACTATTAAGGATAAGTGATTATGTAAATTAGCTAGTATGCTTGTTTAGGAGGAAATGAGATTGAAGAGTTAATTAAGTCACACTGTTAATCTCATGGGCCAAGAAGCTAGTAAAGAATTTAAAATGAACATAATCAAGAAAAAGAAGAAAAACGAGTCTGTTAACGATTCTTAGACTCGTTGGATAAAAGTTCAGGCTTGCAAGTGCCACTTTGTAATAAAGTTGGTTCATTTTAAAGACTGCCTGAATATAAAGTACGGTTTGGGGAAATAAAGGTAATTATCATTCCGTATGTTTCTAATCAATTTTGAGTGATGTTCTTCTTACTACCTGATACTTGATTATGTTGCTACCACTTATATTTTCAATATGTTAGAAGGATTTTTTATGATGTAAAACATAAATCCAAATTAAAGTTTTGTACATAGAAAATTATGTGAAGGTTCTAATTGAAAGTTTAAGGACTTATCGTTTAATCATTAAGGCTAGCCATCACATTATTTTTCTATCGTTCTATGTACCTATATGTTTTTTAGGAACTTAGTTTCTTTAATAAAGTTGAATGTTTTTGGATTTAATGTTAAGATTGAACATAGATGTTTTAGTTTATTGGAGAATACCATAATTATTGGATTCGGTATTCTTGGTGATGACTATGTAAACTGAAACTTAATAGTGTGTTCTCAGAATCTCTACTTATTAAGCAACATAATATTGGAATGTGGTAAGTTAAGTGAAAGTATTGCTTACTTGTAGCATAAATGTTAATTATATTTCTAAAGAATGATTATAATTATTGGTATATAATAAGATTCTTTTGCATCTAAGTTTTACTGATCTCGGCATATGCGAGGATAACATAAAGTGAAAGCAAACCAAGCACAGTAATAATTGAACCACAAGAAGAACACAACTTCTTGAAGTTACACACCCTAATGTTTAAAGACCTTTTGACATACCCTCTTTCAATGGAGAAATGTATTTCATTACTTTACAGTTGATTTCATATTATGATTATGTTTATTTGTTGAAATTTTGTGGAGTCAGTAATGTTAGATTCATAAAGAATGGTGAAGTTAGTATGAGTGATAAACCTCATAAAGTGAATATTGGAGAAGTTAGGATGAATTTTTTCCTTATCCATTAATGCTCTTTTTATCAGAAGTTGTTTCAAGTGTTGTTGAACGTTTTAACAACATTGAATAGCAAATAAAGGGGGAACCATCACTTATAAATGCTAACTCACAAGAAGTTGACACATATGAACCACATAGAATAACATTAAAATCTCAAAGGGAGAGAAAGTCAACTATTCATGGCGATTATGTGATTTATTTGTATGAGTCAAAATTTGACATTTGAGTCAATAAAGAAGTGGTTTCATTTTCGTTAGCCGTAGAAAGTATAAAGAGTCTAATAAATAGATTGATGCCCAGAAAGATGAGATGAACACCTATGCAACTAATTTAAGTTAATGATCTAGTCAAATTGCCAAGTTCAAAAGAGTTGGTTATGAAGGTTTCTTAAACCGAATGCAACTCTAATGGCAATTTTAAGTGATGAAGCACTAGATTAATTGCAAAATATTACATCAGAAATGTGGCATTGATTATAAAGAGATTTTTTCTTAGTCTCAAAGACTCTTTGAGGATAATCATGGTATTGGTGGCCCATTATACTTTAGAGTTGTACCAAATAAATGTGAAAAGTGTATTTTCTAATGAAAAATTTGAGGAAAAGTTTATATGGACCAACTTGAAGGATTTTCAATAGAGGGAAAAGGTCATAGGGTGTGTAAACTTAGAAAATTAATATATGGGCTTGAATAGGCTTAAATAATGGTATATTAAGTTCTATAATACTCTTGAAGCTTTCGGTTTTAAGGAACAAAATATTGTTTAATAAGTATAACGAAAGATTAGTGGAACAATTTTATGTTTTCGTTTTGAAGTTTTATATGTTGATGATATTCTTCTTGCTGCTAATGGTATTAACATGTTGTATGCAACTCATTTTCTCTCATAGAATTATGAAAGTGGAAAACATGGGAGAGACATCCTTTATGATAGGAATTGAAATATTCCATGATGGATCACAAAGAATGTTAGGTTTGTCTTTGAAATACTTATATTGAAAGAATTCTAGAGAGATTTAATGTGGATAAATTTGATCTCATGCAATCTCTTGATAATGTTGTGGAATGTGAGAATGATTATAGTAATTCTTCATTGAATTACGAGATAACTGCTATAACACTCCAACCCCTCACGAGATTGGGAACTCTATCAATCAACTAAACTCAACCCAATCCCAAACTCGGGTACAGATTTCAGGGAAAATGGATAGAGTCTCCCATGTATCGGGAACATTCTGGAAACCTATAAACATAATATAAGCCGCAATACAACTAATCTCTAACTCCAACAACTTCAGCTTTTAACTATATCCTAGCCTCAAGGTCGACCGAGCCTTAAGCAAAACATAGAAAACACACCCAAGTATGCTTATAACAATCCTTGAAACCTAATCTCCTTTAATCCGCTTATCATACCACTCTATATTAACCATTAGATTTTCTTATAAACTAAAGCCAAACAACTATTAACTTTCATTATCACACAAATAAGCATGCAAGATAATTAAGTAATAAGGTAAATCGTTAAATTATTACAGGCCAATGGTTCTTTAGACTTTAATACAATCTTCCACGACATGTTACAAATACATACAAGACCTCCATTTTACAAATTATACCATCACGGCAAGTAACCCTCCAATGCACAAAAATTCAGACAGCTTGTAGGCACATCAATTGCTTCATATTAAACCTGAAAGTATTAGTAACGAGGGTGAGCATACAAAACACGTATGCCCAGTGAGGGAGGTTTTCGAAACCATTTTCGTGCAATGCAATATATAATCACAGAATGAACGATAAAGCAAAATAGATAAAGGATAGCCAAATATGTTACACTTATAAAAAGGATATCGAATCATAACACTTATCCCTTCAAACTCTCAAACCACGAACCTCGATCTCGATATACCGGCATCCCTTACACCAATAGGTACTCCAGATGTACCCGATCCTACGACCCAACACCCCCTGACATACTCAATACCAAGCGAGCAAGGGACTATGGCCCGGAGCTAGAGCAACCAACCCTGACAAGCCCAATGCTGCCCGGAGAAGCCCATCGCTTCCGTCCCGAATAATGAGGTTACGCAACCACGATGCAATGCAAGTATGATGACAATGACAATATAATGAATAAACACATTTAAGGACAAGAAAGTAGGTTGTTCTCACACATGAATTTTCATTAACAAACATTTGTAACCTAGTTAACAATAATACTTCCTAGTAGACATATAACGAGCACATAACAATACAATTAAAGTAATTAAACAATAACTCATAATCTACACAATAACCATCATAATGAAAATCAATAAATCAGTTAAAATGCTAAGTATGATGCAACCCTCACCTTTACCAAGCTCCAGGACGCAAGATATGGCTCCAATTCGTTCTTAAACACCTACAATGAATTCTAACCATACTCTAATCAATTCAAGCGTTAATTTAGCATTATGGACATATATGACACAATTAGCAACTAGGTTAATCATAGTTTCTGAATACATTCTAGTTCACTTAGATACTACTAGACCTCCGAATAACATTATCACACAAGACTTCAATAAGCTAAGCATTAAAATAACCCAACTTCATTATAAACATGCACATAACTTTGATTCTCTTTAACTATGATGTTTATTCTCAAAACAAGTAGAACAATAGCAATAGCATATAAACAACTAAACGATTACAAAGGGGCATTAACACATTTCATATAGAACTTTACCAAAAGCTCAAGTATGACATAAAAACACATTTAAACACCTAAGGAACAGTTACAAGCTCATAGAAGCGTGAGACAACCAATTTTGTACTTAAACCCCTTTGTAACTCAACCCGTTTTCCTTTCAAACTCAAGCTATTGTTCTAGATTAGTAAGTGACCTATTCCACACTTCTAATTAACTCATTAGGCACCCCTAGGACCCTTGGAGTTGCAAAATTATCCGTGTTTAGCGCAAAAGTCTCAATTTCTCTCTTATGACTTTGTACTACACGTACCTCAACCGGAACTCAGTCGGGAGTTAGCAAAGCTTATTTAGAACCTACATGGCCTAGGAATACCAAATATGAAGGCCAATTCAACCTGAGTTCGCGATAGCCCCAAAACCCATTTTAAAAAGTTGCATATTTTATGTTTTTGTTAAGTTACAAGCAATTAAACCTTATGGGGCCATTACATTACGTTCATTAGCACCTAGAGCATCTATTTGGACCGTTGAATCAAGCTATAAAGTTCATTTTCACAAAACCCTAGAAAAAATATCACTATTCACCCTTACGATCAACCTATCGATTTCAACCGTTTAAAATACGAAACATTAGCTAAAATGCGGTCTCTACTACTTGTATACAACATACATTAGCATATTTGAGCATTGCATAAACATTTAATAGCAAATCTACAAAATCAAGAAAAGTGCCACATTTTTAAAATGCAAAAACAATCAGGAAATCCCTCACCTATTGTGCGTAGAAGCTCGGGGAAGGTTAGAGAACATTCTAAACTACGTGTACCTAGCTTGGCTTGGCTTGAAATGAAGAATTGGTGAGCAAAATCTTCCTCCTTTCTCCTATTGCTGCTGTCGGGTTTGGCACTGTTCATACCCTTGTTTTTTTTTTCTTTTTCTTTTGTTATGTTATGAGCACAAGTGTGTGGGTGTTGAGTATAAATATAAGTTGTGTTATTTTAGTGTGAGTATGGGCCATAAAAATGTGTCAAGCTAGCTTAATACAAGGCCAAAGGTGCAACTACGTGTTAGCTAGCTAAAGTATAAAGTTAGTCTACGTAACACTATTCACTAGTTTCAATAAAACATTTTCTAAACGGGCGCTTCCAACCCTAATCGCTCAAACGCACATTTTTCTCATTCCTAAAATAATTAATATGATTTAAGAAAAATGCTAATTTGAAGAAAATAGACAGTTGAAAAACATAATGAATAGTAACCATGTAAAGTAGCAAGTTATGCACAGTGAAAATGCGCAAATAGTGGATGCAACAGTTAAAAGGTGAACGGTGAAGTTCTCGGGCGTCACAGCTGCAATGAAAGTTTAAGGTATCTGAAAAGAACAATGACTACATGCTAACATATTAATGATCTAATCATTTAAAGTGATTATATTGGGATTCAAATATCATTGGATGTATTGATAGCATAAAGTCCATTTTTGACCATTTCTTCCTTTAAGCAGTGGGAGCGATCTTATGGAAAAGTGCGAAATAGACAATCATTATGTCATCCATTATAGAAATAGAATTTATAGCATATTATGAAGCTACAACTCATACATTATGGTTGCAGAAAATTAATTTTAGGATTTGGATTTGTCGACACTAATTGCCAAGTCGCTGAACATTTATTGTGGTAATTATGCAACAGTTTTCTTCTCTAAAATGACAAATAATCATGAGGTGCCAAATACATAGAGTTAAAGTATTTGTCATTAAAGAGAAGGCTAAAAAACAAAGAGTGTCTATCGAACACGTAAGTACTGATCTCATAACTGTAGATTTATGGCTAAAGACTTACAACTAAACCCTTAAGGGACATGAAGAAATGATATAACTTGGTTGTTATTATGAATGATATATGCATTTTTATGTTGACACTTTGAGCTCAATGATGTATTTCTGACAAACATTAAAGTTGTTCCTGTTTCATGATAGTGTTCACGTGACTTATGTTTGTTAAGGAAAACAGGAAAGTCTGTATAAGACATTACGGTGGACCATTAGGATTATGACTAAGTGTGGTCGATTGCTAATGTTGTGGTATATAGAAGGAAGTGCATCGAATAAATAATGTATGACCGCTATAACCCACATTTAGTAGTCTGTCATTCATTGGTAATTATGAAGGACATTATGTAAGGATTTAATCTCTTATGTGCGCCTTATGTTTATGATTGAATCCTGTCGTCCATAAAGGTTAATGGGTCAAGTGGGAGAATGTAAGTGGTGTGACCCATTAAGTTATTGATGACCCACTTAATTAAATTAATAGTCCACTAAAGTCTAAGCTCATTAAGTTACTTGATGGAAGTAACACGCATGTTCCTATAAATACATGTTAATTGGTCATCTCCCTACCTATAACAAAGTTGTAGATTTTCATCACATATCTATACTATAAAGTCTAGGGTTAAGGTAGAAAAATCAATTAATTGTTGTCATGGTTTCGTCTTCCGCATTAAATCGTCTTCTGCATCAAGTAAGTAACCTATGCCCTTATTTATTGTGATGATTACATGCTTTTGATAAATTTAATTGCATTATATTTATTGCAATAATTATGCTTACATTTATGTCAAATGATAATAAATCTCAAGTAATGGTATGCAATGGTCTTAATTAGAAGAATGATTATAAAATCCTTTTAATACCTTGTCTAATGTCATTTTTCTTCACTTTTATATTGATAATTTTCAATTTTCAATACTTATTTAGAGTAAAAATATAAAAATAACTATGCATGCATACGGGACAAGTTATATGGGGCAGGAAAATTATAATATCCACCCCCGCCCTGCACGGAGATTAAAAGTTAATCTCCCCCCCTACCCATTCACCATTTCCTACCCCAATCTCTGCCCCTTTTGAGGGAGGAGTAGGGACAGGGTGGGTACCCACAAAATTCGCCCCCATTGTTATCCGTAATTATTAATTAATCTACTAAAAGCACATATATCATTGCCCAATATTTTCTAAGAAAATACTTTTCTTCAACAATGGCTACCTACAGCTGATCTGAAGCTCAAATCTACTACGAGCTTCATGATACAGCATGTCATCACACTCAGAAGACTCTCTGACCCAATATATATATATAGGGCAGTGAGATTTAAAACACAATTTTTTGATAACTGAACTCTAATATTATATTAACTTACCAGATCATTTGAGTGTTATATACCATATTTTTTGGCATGCTAAAATAATAATATTTTTTTATTTCTCTCTCTTCTTTTAACATGCAAATTAAACATTCAGATATCAAATATCTCCAGGAAGAACAACCCTCATGTCTCCTCAATACGTTCATCTTCCACACTTAAAAAAAATATATGTTAGCTTAGATGACGAGCAAGGAAGGAAGATGCTTCGATGAATTTTCTAGGAGGAAGGAGGAATTTAAGAGTTTTTCTCAATGGGACTAAAATTCATAATTTTTTAATTATAATTTTTTTGTTGTTTCAGTAGAGACTAATTCATTTTTTTAGCTAAAAATATATAAATATTTAATTTTTTTTTAAAAAATATACATATAATTTTTAACCTTTTTTTTTTATAGTGGGGCTGCACCAAGACACACATTTGCCACTGCCTAGGAGTAAGAGATGAATTTTCAACTATTTCGCATCGATGTTGTATAATCGGGTGGAGGAAATAGATGAAGAAGAAAAGAAAGAAAAAGTAAAAAAGTAAGGTCATTTTTTACCCAAAAAAAAGACTTGGGGATGTTATGAAAATAATATAAAAGAGATGGAAGATAACCGAAAGTAAAGAAAGAAATATCATAGAAAGGAACATAAATAATATTTTTATTGATTATGTTGAACTTTTACAATACAAAAGACCCTATCAATAATAAAAATTTGAAAGGAGTACTTGTTTGTCATTAGGTTTTGCTTGAGTTTGTAATATGAAATTCAATCTAGCATATTTTTCGTGTGAGTTTGGATAATCATCAACCACACATTCGAATAAATATTCATTTTCATAATTCAATAACAAGGCGAAAATAATCCACAATTTGCATTATGCGTGCGTACATGCTTCACGTTCAATCATTGGAAAAATATGCGTGCAAAATACGCATTGGAAGATTATTTTCTTGGGGGACACATACATCCTTTCAGTGGATGGAGACAAAACTAAACAGTAGAGACAATAGAAGATTATGATGTATATATGAACTTCCAGCACAGAGACACGGGCTAACAAATTGATGCACACTCAACTCAACTACTGCAAAATGTTGAATATCGTATATCCGATGCTCTTCCTGATCTTGGTTAATACTGTGTCAGCCTCGGCCAAAAATGGTTTTGTCTTCAATGGGAATTTCAGTATGGATGGATTAGTAGAAGGGTCATCAGAAGAAGGTGCCTTATTAAAGCTCACTAACTCAACCAAGTACAGTCTTGGTCATGCTTTTTACTCCTTTCCATTTACTTTCAAAAATATATCAAATGGAAA
The DNA here is from genome assembly GCA_037974665.1 of Ehretia macrophylla. NCBI lineage: Eukaryota > Viridiplantae > Streptophyta > Magnoliopsida > Boraginales > Ehretiaceae > Ehretia > Ehretia macrophylla. Next base: position 50,552,030 of record CM075775.1, read on the forward strand.
TGCTTTCTCTTTCTCTACTTCATTTGTGTTTGGCATAGTTCCTGCTGATCCATCATATGTTGGCGACGGCATGGCCTTTGTCATTTCTTCCTCCAAAGAAATGGAAGGAGCATCATCAGCAAAATATCTTGGTTTGTTCAACCAAACTAATGTTGGAAAATCATCTAATCATATCATTGCCGTTGAGCTCGACACATACCAAAATGAAGAGTTCGAAGATATCGATGGCAACCATGTTGGAATTGACATCAATATCTTAAAATCAGTTAAATCCTCTCCTGCAGGTTATTTTGACGTTAATGGTAAGTTTAACAACTTGAGTCTTGCGAGTGGAGATGCAATACAAGCTTGGGTGGACTACGATGGTGTTGGAAAGCAACTTAATGTCACGTTGTCACCTATTGATCATGCTGAAAAACCAAGTCAGCCACTCTTGTCAGCCAAAATTGATATATCACCCTATATTTTAAATGATATGTATGTGGGATTTTCATCATCAACAGGTGCTCAAGTTGAATCGAGTTATGTGCTGGCCTGGAGTTTTCAAATGAATGGCAGAGCTGAAGATCTTGATCTTTCCAAACTTCCATCTCTCCCGGCCAATCGAAAAGGATCAAAAACAAAGCCAAAACTATTTGTAATACTATTACCTGTTATTGGATCTGTTTCAACTTTATCAATTTTTGTCATTATTTACTTGGTAAGGAGAAAATCAAAGTTTGCAGAAGTTTTGGAGGATTGGGAGGTTCAATACGGGCCTCACAGGTTTTCATACAAGGACTTGTATAAAGCAACTAAGGCTTTCAGTGAGAAACAACTCCTGGGAATTGGTGGTTTTGGCCAAGTTTATCGAGGTGTTTTAACAAAGTCCAAGAATGAAATTGCGGTGAAGAGGATCTCACACAATTCCAAACAAGGGATGAAGGAATTTGTTGCAGAGATTGCCACGATTGGAAGACTTCGACATCCTAATTTGGTGAGACTCCTAGGCTATTGTCGAAGAAAGGGTGAGCTCTTTCTTGTGTATGATTACATGCCTAATGCCAGTTTAGATAAGTTCATCTTTGACAACGCGAAACTGTATCTTAACTGGAGCCAGAGATTCAATATCATCAAAGATGTGGCTTCTGGACTTGCCTACTTGCACGAAGAATGGGTGGAAGTCATCATCCACAGAGATATTAAGGCAAGCAATGTGCTATTAGACGGTGAATTAAATGGCAAGCTGGGCGATTTTGGGCTTGCCAGATCTAGTTACCCTGGAAAGGATCTACAGACGACTCAAATAGCCGGCACGTTAGGCTACATAGCGCCTGAGCTTGCTCGGAACGGCAAACCAAACACAAGAACAGATGTTTTTGCTTTTGGTGCATTTTGCTTGGAGGTTGCTTGTGGACGGAGGCCCCTGGAGCCACGTGCACCGCCTGAAGAGGCAATTTTAGTGGATTGGGTCGCAGAATGTTGGAAGAAAGGCGAGATTTTGAGAACAGCTGATCCCAAGTTAGGGAATGATTTCAATGTGGAGCAAATGGAATTAGTATTGAAGCTTGGCTTGCTTTGCACACACTCGTCTCCAGAAACTAGGCCAAGCATGTCTGATGTTAAAAGATACCTCCATGAAGATGCTTCAGTTCTTGAAAATCTAAATGCTATTTTGACAGAGGAGAACTGGAAGGACCTTCAAGATTTTGGTGCAACATATCCCTCAACTTCCAAAACAAAGGAATCTAAAGCTTCTGTATCAATTTCCGAAATGTTCACCTCAATAGGTCGTTAATGTTGAATAGAAATCAAGTTTCATTGTATCATAACTTTTTGTGGATATCAAATACATAGATAATTGGATGCTAAAATGCTTACACACACAAACACAGACTAACATGCAGCCTAGTGTCACTGTGACATTGCTGCCTGATGCACTTATATGTGTTACTGTGTGAGGTTTCCATCATTCTTGGAAATTTATCAAATCAAATCCAACATGTTAACTATAGATAATAGTTTAAAATTTAAATTCTCATCTTTATTGATCCTGATTTATCGGTATGTGACATTAGACTAATTATTGTATAAATATTGGTTGTACATGTATATAACACATTTTTCTTTAAATTGTACTCTTTATTTAACGACAAACGTCTATGTTCGTTACCTCTCTTCCACACAGCACTCAAGTCAAGTTTAATAGGGGGTTTTAAAATATAAAACTTTCTATTTTTTGGTATTTTTGTACATTTTTAGAGTCTTATACCCTAAAAAGTAGCATTATTTATTAAAAAAGTACGTAAAATTTACCACTTTTGAGTTAAAAGATGCCAAAATAGAGCCCCAGACTCCAAAATATACAACAAATTTAGATTAAAAGATGTCAAAATAGAGCCCTAGGCTCTAAAATATATAGTAAATTTGTTGAACATTTTGGAACCTGGGTTCTATTTTGATATCTTTTAATTTAAAAGTGATAAATTTTAAGTACTTTTTTAATAAATAGTATTACTTTTTAAGATATAAAACTCTAAAAATACATAAAAATATTCAAAAATAAAAAATTTTATATTTTAAAGTCTCATTAAAAATAGCCTGACTGTTTATTCTTCAAACAGATTTTCCAAAACTTTCCCCTCTGTTCCACACGTCTTTTGTTTTTCTTTTGCAAATCTTTGGTCACATCAATCACTCCCTGTCTTAACTTTTCTCACACGTCCTTCACCTTTCTTCTCTATCATCATATGGCTTCCTCTGCTGCTCCTACCCCACTACCTACTCACAATGTCAAAAGTAACATTTAACGTGGCAGACACAAGTTACAAATTATTTTATTTTCACTGAGTTAACAGGCTACATTGATGGCACACTTCCAAACTTGCCTCCTCCACTTCGTCTACTTCAGAGAAAATTCTTGTAACCGGGCTCCCCACTCCGGACAACAACAAAGCAGCGACACATAACAGTGGGATCCGCAACATTTAATATGTATTAATTTATATGCAGACCAAAAAGACTATCATATCATTTCACATGTAACATTGTGGGCCATAGCATTTAATAGAATCAAATTGAAAAGTTTTCTGCAGATGTGTATGGCCAAATATTTATTCTGTCCTTATATTTTAGACAAAATTTCTATTATGCCCTCGTAGTATATATTAAAATATATGAAAAAGGACAACTAAATAAAAAAGAAGAAATATACAATGATCAAAATAGGCAAATGAATGAAGATAAAAGACAGACAAAATAACAAAAAAGGGCAAGTAGTAACGTAAAAAATTACTAAAGTGAAATCTAAAAGTTTGCATTATATTATACCAAAGTGAAATTTAAAGTTCACATGTTTTTGTACTCAAATTTGGAGAGCCCTCTTCCCACATCCTATAAAAAGAGCAATAAAAGAACATATTACAAGTGAAGTATCATCTACGTTTATTATTTTTTTGAAATTAATGGCAATGAAACTACCTTATATAAAATCATACATTTGGCCAAACTAAAACTTATAAATCCATAAGTGCGTCCAAAGAGTATGAGCATGCATGATTATACCGTAACATATTTTGTCATTTATAAAAGTAAAAAATTTTAAATATCTCTCGTAAATTAGAGATGGCGAAATTAAAGTAAATAATTAGGGAAAATTGTACAAATACTCCCTATTATTTACACGATTTAGACAACTCGTCCCAATTATTTTAAATGTCAAGCGGTTAGGCCTCATTATTTACAAAAGTCTTACCACTAGTCCCTAATATTTGCAAAAGTTTCACTATTAGTCTCTATTATTTTAAAAGTCATCTGGTTACTCTCTATTGTTTACAAAAGTCTCACCATTAATCTCTATTATTTTGCAAATATTTTACCATTAGTCCCTACCGTCAATTAACCGTTAAAAACTTATCAAAAAAATATTATTTGTGTTAAATGACATTAGCTATAAATATGAATGTGGATCCAGATTTCTCATTGATATATACTAATGTATAGCCTTGCATCAGTAGATCAAGTATGACTATTTGATTAATCGATGTAAAGGTTTAGGTCCAAGTTTAATTTTTCTTAGATGCACGCTGATATTATATCCCATGTGATATTAACCAAATCAGGGATAATAGAGTAATTAAACATTAAAATAAAATTAATATTTTAAAAAGTACTAAACATCAAATCGCTGAACTTGGTCAACATCATTTTATGGATCCCACAAGAATTTAATACAACCTGGGATAACTTAGTAAATATACAATGGCATTAAATTAAAAAAAAAAGAGTATGATAAATACCAGCCATTGATTTGAATCAACAACTGGGATTCATTGGCCTCGGAAAAACCGGAGCTCGGTCACGAGAACTACCCCTACTTCAGCTCTTCGTGACAGAAACATCTTCCATTCATCTGCATCATTTCAGTCGCGTGAAAAAAGACAAGCAAATCAATAAACGCGCAACACGTGGCAGCGATTATTGTGGGTCACGCATTTTAAAAAACGAAATGGCCATTCTACCCTTGTATTAATAATATGATTATGTATATAAAATAGTATTGAATGAAGACAAAAGTAGCATTGCAAAAGACTAATACACCCGTGAACAAAAAAAAGAAATAGCATTATAAAAGTCCAAAACACCCCTCAACGATAAATAATTAGCTTGTGCTCTCTTTTTTTTAAAAAAAAATTGAAAGTTGTGAGAAAAGATGAAAGTAGCATTTAGGTATGAAAAATTATTAAAATGGGTTTCGAATTGTGCGTGTTTGTGCTATCTTCTTAACGTTACAATTCCCAAAATGTAACAATATATGTTTGGCCTTAGGCCACTATTAGAAAAAAAATATATAAGGTAACGATTGGTACACTAGAATGAATTTGGGTACGAATGAAACGAGTCAAAGAATGGAATAAAATTGGGAATAGAATGAACTTGGGAATGAGAATGACATGTTTGGTATGTTCTAAGAATTAAAAATAGTAATGTGAATGACTTGTATAATATGACAGAATTGCCATTTTATTATTATAGTATTAAAAATAAAAATAAATATAAACATTACCATAAACAATATAAACCTAAGTAATAATAACAACGATAACAACAACAACAACAACAACAACAACAACAACAATAATAATAACAAAGTAAAAGTAATAAATAATAAATAATAATAACAGAAACAACAACAACAACAAATAATAATAATAATAAAAAAAATAAAAATAATAAAATAATAATAATAATAATAATAATAATAATAAATTATTATTAATAACAAAATAAAAATAATAATAATAATAATAATAACAATAAAAATAACTACAACAATTATTATTTTTATTATTAAATTGTTTTTATAATTTTTTTTTTTTTTTCTTTTTTTTTTTTTCATTATTATTTTTTTTATTTTCGTTTTTATTTTTATCATTATTATTTTACTTTATTATTATTATGTGTATTTTTTATTATTATTATTTTAATCACTATTATTATTTTTTATTTTTTATTTTATTATTATTTTATTTATTATTATTATTATTATTATTATTATTATTATTACTATTTTTTATTTTTTTACTTTTTATTTATAATATTATTATTATATTTTTAATAATAATAATAATAATTATTATTATTATTTAATCACTATTATTAATTTTTAATTTTGTTTTTATTATTTTTTTATTTTCATTATAATAATTATTATTATTTCATTAATAATTATTAAGGGTATAGTAGTCAATGTTATTCCCAAACACTTGGGAATGAGTCATTCCTATGTATTTGGTCTGAAATGGTTATTCCCATGTATGTGGGAATGGAATTCTCTTGTGAATGACATTCCCAAATTCATTTCCCCATACCAAACATGGGAATTAAAATAGAACTGAGAACGTCATTCCATTACTAACTCATTCACACATACCAATCACTGCCTAAATCTGAAATTTGACATATTATAAAACAAAATGTATAATATTTGTTACATTTAATTAGACGATTAAAAGATAATAGAGATGAAATAATTTCATAATGTGTACGTCACATAGACAATCATTGCATTCTTTGTGTATTGGCTCATAGTCCTCAATCCGAAGCCAACCCGTCATTATTATCTTGGGTACGTTATGAAATGAACAACATAGAATTTTACGGATAATAGGGTGATATCCCGACTTGCCATGCAAAATTTTGCACAAACTCTTAAGAGACTCTTCCGCCTTAGTGTTAGGATCCCTTATAAACGTAAGAACTTTAGAAGATATTTGCTTAACAATATTATTGTTAGGAAACATACTTGATAATTAAAAATTTAATTATGCAGCGAAATAATTACATGTATCAGTTCATGGTTATTTACGCAGATTTAAAGCATATAATAATTTAATCTAATTAAATTGACTAAACTCGGACTACTTAATAACCATATCAAATGTTTAATTACTACAAGCCCAATTAAATTAATATTAGGACAATCCTAAAATTAATTTAATCTTTGGATAAATATCACGTTACTCCCCTGTGATATGTGAAACAGTTATTCTACCCCTTATATTCGTAAAACTCTAAGAAAGTCCTATGTATTATTAAAAAGTTATCGCACTTTTCATAAATAAAAAAAAAAGTTCTCTCACTACCCCCTCTAAGCTATTAAATGATGTTTTTACCCTTTTATAATGCATAATTTTTTTTCTTTTTTTTTCTCTTTATCTCCACCTATTTTTATTATTTACCACTAAATAAAAAAATTAAAAAATTAAAAAAAATGTTATCTTCCCCAACATCCCAACCCTTTCCCCCGCCCTCTCACCCCCACCCCCACCCACCCACCACTTTATTGTGCCGAATTCAGGGCCCAATAACATGGAGGGTGAGGGTGGGGGTGAGAGGGTGAGGGGAGCGCATTGGGGAGGATGATATTTTTTATTTTTTTTATTTAGTGGTAAATAAAAAAATAGGTGGAGATGAAGAGAAAAAAAATGTGTATTACAAAAGGGTAAAAACGTCATTTAATAGCTTAGAAGGGGTATTACGAGCACTTTTCTCTAATCCAATTAATTCATAAATCTCTTTTGTGTGTGACCTCTCGAGTTCATAATCAATCAGTAGCGAATAATTAATTAAATTAGAACCCTTTCTAATTAATTCACAAATCGCAAGTGATACCTATCAATATATTGCAATTACCCAATTAAAGATGAAGTGCAAGTATACAAACCCTTTAAGTAATTTCCATGCAATCGAATCCTTCTGTCTAAATCATCCCGATTGAGTCAGAGACGTGGATAGGGTCGTCAAACTCTATTACTCAATCATATGTCATAATCTATTTAATAAGTAACTTATGATTAATGTGTGAAACGACTTCCACCATTTTACCTCAGTCAAAGATTTTGTAGTTACTCGATCAATAGATAGCACAAGATCCTTAATTGACAGATCCTGTATCTACACCCATATATCTCCATGACGGAATATATCATAACCATTGAATACATTATCTAATCCATTATTAAGACTAGCTTAATTGCACAAGCAAATTATGGTATCTCTAATCATGAGATAGCGTGGTGTCTCAAGTATGAGGATTAATTGTATGATTATAGTATGCAATGAATTATTGACTGATACATATAATTCATTGTATTGGTGGTAAAGTCCAGTCATTTGTTTACTAACAAGTACTGCTAATCGCCCAAACTAATATATCATATTATTTGGTTAGCATACTGTAATTCAATATAACCGGATAAACTAACGCCAAATTAATTTATCCTATGATCGGGGACAACTTTTACAATATATTTGTGAATATAGATTCTGTCACTAATATCCTTATTTCTGAGGATAGAATCTATAAATGGTGTTCTAAAGATTTTTATCTAATTAATATATATATATATATATATATATATATATATATATATATTGTACGTAATGACCATCTTACACAATTCAGTTTGATGGTACCCTCAATTTATTAATGACATGTCTATCTTTATAAATTAATAATTATTAATTCATCAATAAATTAATATTGCGCTAAGTTAATAGAAATTAGTGATCCCAATACTACTAATTTAAAGAGGTTATACTGTATCTTAAGAAATGAAAAAAAAAAATAAACAATATGCAATCGGAATAATATCTTTAGTAATGGAGTGTTCATATACCGTTGATTCACATATGGTTAAGTGGTTGGTGAAGTTTCATATACCATAAAATTATGATATGGTTAAATGGATGGCGAATATGGGTTGACATATAGCATTCCTCATATTATATTTTGACTAAAGTAGCACGAATAAACTATCTTAAGAAAGGAAAAAAAGAAAAAGCGAACAATTTGTAATTGAAATAATACTTATAGTAATTGAAATAGTACTTATAGTAATTGAGCCTTCATATACCGTAAATACAGGGATATGGTTAAATAGGTAATGAAAATGGTTAAAGAAGCCATTTCAGCACTACATATAATATATCCCAACATGTTATAATAATAAATTCATGTATAAAAATTAGATGTTATTGATAAAGGTATTTTAGTCATTGTACAACCCAAAAGGTTAAAGAAGACATTTCAGCATTGCATATAATATTTAGTGGGTCCCACATATTTTTAATAAAGTAAAGGGAAACATTGTCATTACATATAATAATTAATTTTTTTTTTAATTTGAGTAAATATCAACGACCAAGATTAATCATAAAAAAGGACGGCCAAGATCATCAGTGGCTGAACAACTGCAGATGGATCTAAGACCAACCCCTTCATGACTAGTCTCGTTTTGATAGCTTCATGACAGCCTGCATAACTTTTACTCTTTCTGACTCTCTTGTGCACCAAGCCACTGGACATGCTACGGCCTGTGCTCTCTGGAACTACCTTAAAAAATCCTATAAGTAACAATCCTTAGCTCGTAAATCCCTTCTTCGGGCTCAGCTACGTTCTTTTTGCAATGGTTCTCTCTCTGTCTCCGACTACCTTTAGCAGATTCATACTCTTTCCACCTCTCTTGCAGCAATCGATGACACTCTCACGGACTCCGATCTCGTGTTGGTCACGCTTGATTAAAGGGCATAGTTTTATCTAATTGGTTTCTTTTGTTCACCTTTATAAAGTGTATAATTGTCAAATAGCCACTGCTGTGAAAAAAGTTAACAACGGATAGACAAATGGAGATGTGTGCATAGTTTTAATAAGCAATGGGGAGTATTAGTAACTTTATAAAATATAAAGGGTAAAGGTGTAAATAATTGCTATAAGGGGGTTTTGTGACATTTACCCAAGAATAAATAATGATTCTAAACCATAGAAGAAATTCATACCAAGAAGTATCAAGGCTTTCGGGAGAAAGACAAGAATGTTAAATGCGATTGCACCGAAGATGCCAGGGCCAAGAATTTTGAATATCCTTTTCCCTCCGGAGGCGACGTACGATTCTCCGTGGAATAAGAGGTATTCATAGACTATAATAAGAAATAGATTGCCAAGAAGAGTATTTGAGCATGGTAGAAAACCATACATTTGCTCACACTCCTCTGAAGAATTCATCCCTTTGAGTAGTAAAAATGAATATTGTTTCTTCTGCATGCTATTAATGCCATCTGAAATCAATTCAGAAGAATTGTACTGTAATGGTCGACTAGTAACCCTGATGGCTGATAGGAGCAGAAGAAGACATGGAAAATATGCAGTTTCCTCAATCTTATACATTTTTCTTTTACTAGTAGAGAGAAAGGGAGCTAAGAACAATGGACATTGCACTTTTCTAAGCTAAGCCTGCTAATTTATATCTATAAATTACACCAATGAAGTCTTGTAGAAGTTTTGAACTTTATTTTATTTTATTTTAGTTTTTGATTTGGATATGATCACATTAGGATCATCCTATAGCTATAAACTCCCTAACATAATAACACGCTTTAACACATATTTCAAATGTGTCAAAAATCTGACAATATTTGTAACGGATAAGATAACTTTGAATTTGAAATTGTTTGTTATTCTTAGGTGAAAAGTTTCGAATTTTATATTGATAAGACCGTTGACTTTTGGAATTCCTAGATTCCAATTGATATGGTGCCTATAGTGCATTATATATTGAGCCTCATGTTTGGAAAAATTAAAAGTTGATGTTTCTTGCAAGCTAGTGCTTTCTATGATTAATTATTGGACTTTGTAACATTATTAATCTATTGGCATGCTGATATCACACACCTAGAGTCTTCAATCTTTCACCAACATGTCTTCTCCAATTATTTTATTTTGGTTTGTTCATATATGAAACATTAAGCATCTTACTACTAGACTTAAAGAAATATGACAAGAGTATAGTATATTATTTCCACTATCATTAATTTTCTCTCGAAAATCTAATCCTTCCAATAGGCAGAAATAGTAATAAAGAAAAGGATTCAAGATTTATGTTTATTGTAGGTTAAAATCATACAATTTAACACTTATATATAAATATTTTTTTAATAAAAAAATTAATTAAGGACATGCATGTCAATACTATTATAGGGTCAAGGAGTGCAGAATTATTTGAGAAATATCTTTCCTTATAAGCTTGTATAAGAACAAAATTTATCATTATACTATGAATAGTAGTTATGAAAATGATATAGTGAAAGATTTTATATTAAATGACAATAAAGATGAACCAAGACGTCTAAATCTTTTGGTCTAGATTTAGTAAAGAATAAGCCTCGTACTTTTAAAGAAATGGCGTCAATTCCTCAAACTCCTTGTTAAAGAGAGACTTTTAATAGCGAATTTGATTCGTCATAAATGCCACGGTGGATCTTCCTCCCGAAAATTAACCTTTAAGATGTAAATGAATCCATTGACAAATATAAGACTAGACTTGTAACCGAGGGTTACAAGAAATGTCTTAATTAATTTTGCAGAGTCATGTGTCATTGTTTGTCTCTATGTGGACGACATGCTGATTAATGGGAGCAATAATAATGTCATTGAAACTACCAAAAGTAGGAATGGCAACGGGTCGGATACCCTCTAAAATTTATAAAACCAAACCCGAACCCGTTTAAATTATATTTTACCAAACCCGTGACGGAAACCCGTTGCGTTTAGATTTTACTTACCAAACTCAAACCTGTTAAATATTCAAAAATCCGCGGATACCCGACCCATCCCGTTAATGAATAGAAAAAAGAACTTTTTTATAAGAAAAACTTAGAAAAGTTTTTAAAGAATGAAAAGAAGTACTAAAATAATGAAAAATTGCAATGATTAGAAAAAATAAAATAAATTTATTATCTATTATCAAACTTAAACTTAATAGAAACATTCAACAAAATCTTTATACTGAGAAGTTATCATCCTTCCATAATAACATGAAATAATCTGAAGAAAAAAGAATATAAAGTACTTGTCACTATTGTAAATTATCATTCTCGTTTGAATTATTTAACAATTGAGCGGTTGTATTAATTGAATTAGATAAAAAGAATAGGTAAACATAAACTATGAGGATTAACAATTTATAATAAGAGTTGGGTTGTAGCCCACAACTATTAATCTTGGACCAATATTAAAAAATTATATTTTCTTAAATAATATATTATTTGTAAAGGTATGTAAATATATAAACATTTTTATTAATTTATTTTAACTAAATTACTAATCGGGTTATCGGATTTCAGATTTTTTTAAATTGTTATTACCAAACTCTATCGGACTACCCGTTAGTAATCACTTGTAAAAATCAAACCCTAACGAATACTCCATCAATTTCGTAAACGGGTTTATAATCGGGTCGAATACCCATCGAATTCGGATTTAAACCTTACTCGTTGTCATCCCTAACCAAAAGAATCTTATCAACTCATTTTGAAATAAAGAATATTGGTGTAACAAATGTAGTTCAGGGTTTTAAAAGCACCAAAATGTTTGATGACGAGTAATGTCCCAATCTTATTATATAGATAAGACACTAGATAAGTTCAATAAGAGCGATGATAGTCTTGCTTAAACACTGATTGAAGTAAATGTTTATCTTTTAAAAAAAATACTAGTGAAAGAATATCTCAATTAGAGTATTCGAGAATTATTGGTAATTTAATATACATAATAAATTGCACAAGGCTTGATATAGTATTTGTTGTGAGTAAATTGAGTAGATATACTAGTAATCTTGGACAAACCCATTGGACAATTGTTATAAAATTGTAATCCAGGGCAAGCCTACTGGACAGTTGTTACAAAGGTACTAAAATGTTTTAGATGCACTTTAAACTTTGAGTTGCACTAATTTAGATATCCAGACGTAGTAGAGGATTAAAGTGATGTGAACTAGATATAAGATACTATAGATTCTAATGGACATGTCTTTACCTTTGGAGGTGCAGCTATTTCTTGAAAATCTACAAAGCAAACATGAATAGCCAAGTCCACGATGAAATCTTAGTTTATAACTTCAGATAAAACTATAGAGAAAGCAGAGGGCCTTCGACAATTCTTAGAGGATATTACAAATTGGCCAAAATATGTGTCAGCTATCTGTATACATTGTGATAGTCAATCAACGATGGAATGACATAAAGTAATATGTATAATGTGTTGGTATATGTCAATACCCACCTATAATAAGTATCGTTAATTTATGTGGTAGCATAAATTAATAATTCTGACTAATATGTCGATGAGGTCAAAAGAGACCGCAATGGCTACAAGAAAGAAGTTCGGAAATTTGGAATTACCTAAGATGACGTCGGGATGATGCAATGCTAAAATTAGCCAATTTGACCAAAGGAAACTTCCTAGAGGTTGACTTGGATACTAGCCACCCATGTGGTCAATTGTAGCCACCCATGTGATAAATATGGGTGGTCAAGACTTTGAACATGGCTGGTAAAGCCAACCAAGATGGAAAATATTTGATAGGAAGTCTCCTATGGCGGACTAGCTGAATTCTATAAATAGGCATGCATTAGTTCATCATTTTCATCCACAACAGAACTCCCAACACAATCCTAAGTTAATCTTTCTTTCTTGTATTCTTCTTGTAAGTCTAGAAGCCATTGAAGCTCTAATCTTGAGAGCGCACGGTAGGACAATTATCTTGTAAGTGTTATATTGAATTGTTATAACGAGTAGTGTTATCTTTCTACTTGATTGTTGTTAAGATGTTTCTGAAAAATTGGTAATATTCTTACATGGTATCAAGAGCTTAAGAGGCTCTTAACAACAATCTTGTCTAGTAAAGCTCAACAACTATGACTACTCAAGATGCTAGTTCTTCTTCTACCAGTTCTAGTTCCAGTTTAGTACCGATAATTCATATCCGTTCCCCTAAGAACCAGCACCTTGATGGCACGAACTATCTTTTGTGGAAGTTCAAAATCACTACAGTTCTTGACTCCTACGAACTCCTTGATACAGTGTTAGGCATAGATGCAGAACCAGTTGCAGTCTGTGCTGAAGATGACACAAAAAAGGTCACACCTCCAGATTCTCAGCTTGTCAAAGAATGGAAGAGATGAAATGCTGATGCACTTTGTGCAATTGTAACAAGTATTCAGGATTCCGTCCTTACTCTAATTCAACACACAACCAAGACAACTGAAGCTTGGAACATACTGAGAAATCAGTATGAAACAAGGAATCAGACTCGCATTCAGAACTTGGAGAAACAGTTAAGTGTTGAGAGATTAAGTGAAGATGAAATAGTTGAGTCATTTATCAGTAGGATGAAAAACCTACGTGATCAAATGGCTGCAGTTGGTATTGCCAAATCAACTGAGGAGCTAGCTCGAAGATGCATTAGAGTGTTGCCTCCAAAATTTGATGGCCTTGTCACAACACTCAATCCACAAGTTCGCATTCTTCCTTTGACGTTTGAAGAATTCACTGCCATGTTGATGGAGGAAGAGATGAGGCTAAAAAGCAGAGAAAATCAACTTGACTCTGCCTTTGTAGCCAAAGCGAGAAGTAGCCAAGAAGAAAAAAAGAAAGGAAAGAAGAAGACGTTCTTTGGATCGTGCTACTACTGCAATAAGAAAGGCCATGCTGTCAAAGATTGTAGGAAACGAATCCATGACGAGAAGAACGGAACTCTAAAGCCAAATTGGAGAAATAAAGAATCTGCCAATATGGCTGAAACAGAAGTACATCTATTTACTGTAACAGATGTATCGGAGGAAAAGTGTACTAACGCACATGTACATCAAACAAGTGCATAGGTATTAGATAGTAGAGCTTCCCGACACATGACCAACAAGAAGGAGTTATATGATTCCATAAAACCTTTACAAGAACCAATGAATGTTGTCCTCGGGAATAATGCTAGGTGTCTCGTTAAGGGCACCGGAACCATCTCGTTCATGTCTAAAGATAGAGGAAGCAAGAAGCTGTCCAACGTACTCTTTGTAGCCCAGATCACCAGAAATTTGCTATTTGTAGCTGCTATTACAGATAATGATCTAGAAGTGTGGTTCAAGAAGACGAAAGCTTTGATTCTTGACAAGGATCAAAATATCGTAAGTAAAGGTATTACCTTTACAAAATCAGCTCTCTTTCTGCTGTCGTGGATGCCAAAACAAGTCAACTTTGGCATAAAAGGTTCGGGCACATTTCATATCCTGTGTTAAAGGAAATGCAAAAGAAGAAGATGGTGGCCGACTTGCCTTCAATTGAAGAAATTGAAAGATTATGTGAAGCTTGTATGCTGGGCAAGCAACATAGACAGTTATTTCCCAAAGAGAGTCATAACTGATCAAAGGCTCTCTAGAGTTGGTACATGCTGACCTCTGCGGAAAAATGACTACCACGGCGTTGGGAGGATCTTCCTACTTTATGCTGTTAGTCGACGAATATAGTAGGAAGATGTGGGTGTACTTCCTTCGGGACAAGGCTGATGCTCTTGAAAAGTTTAAAGTGTGGCACAAACTTATAACAAATGAGAACACAACTCAGTTGAAGAAACTTCGTACCGATCATGGTAGAGGGGGGAGGGGGGAATTCTGTTCTACAGAGTTACCAACTACTGCAACAAGCTTGGGATTAAGCGCCAATTGACTGCTCCATACACACCATAACAAAATAGAGTTGTGGAACGAAGAAATCGAACAATTGTAGAAATGGCTCGATGCATGTTGAAAGGTGCTGGCCTACCTAACACATTTTGGGCTGAAGTAGTCAACACAGCGGTATACATCCTTAATCGGTGCTCAACCAGGGCACTCAACGATAAGACTCCTAATGAGGCTTATTATGGTACGAAACCTTCTGTGTCTCATTTAAGAAAATTTGGGTGTGAGTGTTTTGTACACGTCCCAAATGAAAATAGAAAGAAATTGGATGACAAGAGCAAGAAGGGCATTTTCTTGGGATATAGTGAAGAGTCTAAAGCATACAGACTCTATGATGTAGAGTCCAAGAAGGTGATCATAAGCCGAGATGTGGTGTTTAATGAGCGACCATGCTTAATGGAGGATAACGGTCCTGTCATTTCGTCATCAACCGATGAAGTAATCTACCAAGTGCCTGAACAATGACCGTTGAACAATGAAGGAGTCTCTAATGATGAAGAGACTGAAGACCAACATGTTGTATCCACAAGGAAGCCACAACCGAAGTGGTTCCAACAGCTCTTTGATGGAAGAAATCCAGGAGTTACTGATGATAGTTCACGTCCTGATGGACTAAGATGATTAAAGAGAATAGAGGAGCAGAACAGATCAGGACAACAGCTAGTAAACATGGCTTTGATGACCCAAATCATCAAGATGGTAAAAGAATCGGTAACTGTGGAGGAAGCCATGTCAGATCCAAATTGGAGAGCAACTATACAAGCCGAGTATGATAGTATCATGAAAAATGATACTTGGGAGATCGTTGAAAAGCCACCGAACAGAAAAATCATTGGCACCAAATGGATCTGGAAAGTGAAGTACAAGGCAGATGGAAGTCTTGAAAAATACAAGCACGCCTTGTAGCACAAGGATTTTCGCAAGTCGAAGGTTTCGATGTTCGCAAGTCGAAGGTTTCGATGTATATGAAACTTTTGCTCCAACAGCAAAAATGTCAACAATCAGGCTAATTATTGCAACTGCCGCGCATTATGGATGGATTGTACATCAAATGGATGTCAAGTCAGCTTTTCTTAATGGGCAACTTGAAGAAGAAGTCTACGTTGCACAACCCCCTGTCTTCTAAATACCAGGTGAAGAAGAAAAAATTTGCAAATTGAAAAAGGTTGTATATGGGTTAAAACAAGCACCACGAGCTTGGTACAAACATATAGACTCTTTCTTCTTGCAGCATGGTTTCTGTAGAAACAAATCAGATTCTAACTTGTATGTTCTAAGTGAACAAGGAAATAAGGTAATTGTAGTCCTATATGTGGATAATCCTGTAATCACTGGTAACCATGAAGATAATATTCGGAAGACGCAAGAATGGTTGAGCTAAGAATTTGAAATGACAAATCTTGGTCTTCTTCATTATTGATTGGGAATCGAGGTATCGCAAAAACCTCATATTATCTTCATCTCGTAGCAACGATATGTTTGTGAGCTCCTAACTGCATTTGGTATGTCCGAGTGCAAACCAATTGTCACCCCGATGGAAGTGAATACAAAGTTATCAATTGACGATCCTTCAGAACAAGTTGATAACAAGCTCAATAGAAGGTTGCTGGGAAGTTTAATCTTTATTTGTAACACAAGACCTGATATTAGTTATGCTATGGGAGTTCTTAGTCGGTTTTCAAAAAAACCGAGACAAAGTCACTGGCAAGTAGGGATGCGAATCCTCAAATATCTCAAAGGCACGTTGGAGTATGGGATATCATACAAGTCTGGAGATACTTTATCTGGGTACTGTGACTCAAACTGGGCTGGTGATATTGATTCAAGAAAATATGTTACAGGTTACGTATTCATATTCGGTGGTGGAGTCATCTCATAGGCTAGTAAGAAGCAACCCACCATTGCACTTTCATCAACGGAGACGAAATACAAGGCTGCTTATATAGCATCCTGTGAAGCTGTTTGGCTACGACGCATCATGATTGATATTGGCATTCCAATAGAGGAAGCAACAATGTTGAAATGTGACAGTTAGAGTTGTATAGCCATGTCAAAGAATTCGGTATTTCATGCTAGAACAAAACATATAGAGATTTAGTATCACTATGTGAGAGAACTGATCGAGCAAGGTGAAATCTACATGGAGTACTGCCCTACAGAAGATAATTGTGCAGATATCTTCATCAAAGCGTTAGGGAACGTCCAGTTGAACAAGCATCTTCAAACATTGGGTGGTGGCCCAATAGCTTAGTCAACATGAGGTGAACATTGAGGGGGGGGTGTTGGTATATGTCAATGCCCACCTATAATAAGTATCATTAATTTATGTAGTAGCATAAATTAATGATTCCGACTAACATGTCGATGAGGTCAAAAGAGACCGCGATGGCTACAAGAAAGAAGTTCGGGAATTTGGAATTACCTAAGATGACGTCGGGATGATGCAATGCTAAAATTAGCCAATTTGACCAAAGGAAACTTCCTAGAAGTTGACTTGGATGCTAGCCACCCATGTGGTCAATTGTAGCCACCCATGTGATAAATATGGGTGGTCAATACTTTGAACATGGTTGGTAAAGCCAACCAAGATGGAAAATGTTTGATAGGAAGTCTCCTATGGCGGGTTAGCTGAATTCTATAAATAGGCATGCAATAGTTCATCATTTTCATCCACAACACAACTCCCAACACAATCCTAAGTTAGTCTTTCTTTCTTGTATTCTTCTTGTAAGTCCAGAAGCCATTGAAGCTCTAATCTTGAGAGCGCATGGTGGGACAATTATCTTGTAAGTGTTATATTGAATTGTTATAACGAGTAGTGTTGTCTTTCTACTTGATTATTGTTAAAACGTTTCTGGGAAATTGGTTATATTCTTACATAATGATGAGTTTAGACATATTCGTCGTAGACATAATACCATTAAGAAATTACTTTCTAAAGGGAATATCTCAATTGATCACGTAAAGTCGAATGATAATATTATAGGTCCACTTAGAGGCCTAAATAAAGAACAAGTATATAAGTTGTTGAGGGAAATGAGTCTTAAGCATATATTTAAAGAGCTACCATAATGGAAAACCCTACTTAGTAAATAGGAGATCCCTAAATCTAGGTTCACAGGGAAAAATTGAATCATGCACAACTTAGTTGGAATACTATAGGAGTGTAAAAGCTTCCACCTATTCCTGTGACAAGTGGACAGTGCTGCCTGTAAGAGTGTGTGTAAATATATAACAGAAGATAAAAAATTAGAAAATTTAAAAAAAGAAGTAACAAAAGTCAAGGAAAAAATAAATAATGATTCTACACCATAGAAGAAATTCATACCAAGAAGGATGTCAAATGCGATGGCACCGAAGATGCCAAGGCCAAGAATTTTGAAGATCCTTTTTCCTCCACCCATATGGCTGATAAGAATAGAAGAAGACATGGAAAATATGCAGCTTCCACAACCTTATACATTTTTTTTTACTAGTTTAGAGGAAGGGAGCTAAAAACAATTAATGGAAATTGCACTTTTTGTCAACTAATTTGTATCAATGAATTACATTAGTGATGTCTCACAGAAGTTTCAAATTTTATTTAATTTATTTTTGTTTGATGACGAGGAATTGATCAACAAAATGCAGCAGCTCGTTTCAACGCATATTTTAAATTAATTTTTTAAAGGTTATGCAGTATTTGTCATGGAAAGACATAAATTAAATTTATAACCTTTGATCACAATAAATCACTATCCAACAATTCTATCTAAATTTTCAAGATGAAGTTTTGAATTTTATACATCGGACTGGTGACTTCTAAAATTCCTAGATTTCAATTGATATGGTGCCTATGGTTGAACCTCATGTTGGGAAAAATTAAAACTTGACATTTCTTGCAACATAGTACTTTCTAATGATTAATTATTTGGTTCTTGTAACATTACTTATATATTTGTTGGCATACTGATATGACACATCTATCGTCTTCATTCTTTCACCAACCTGCCTTCTCCTATTATTTTATTTTACTTTATTTTGGTTTGTTCGTATATCAAACATTTAGCATTGGTTGCAAGCAACATCATTCCTAGGACTGGACTTAGAGAAATATGAAAAGAGTATATAATAGTGTATTTTCCTTCAAAAATATAATCCATTAGGCAAGAATAGTGATAAAGGGACGGTTCAACATAAGTTAATAGCACACTATTAATACTTATATATAAATAATTTTTTTAATGGGGCTAAATTAATTTTTCAACCTAAAAATACTTTAAGAATATACATATTTTTGGGGCTTGTGGTTATGTTCAGTGTTAGTCACTAAGGTTTTTAATGTGAAATGGAATTTTCTTTTGAAATAAGCGTTAAGGTTTGACATGGTCTTAAATTATTCCTACATATGTTAGAACGGTAGATAATCTGAAAAAGAACAGACAGTAAATAAATGTGTTAGGAATATTGCTATGATAATTACATCTTTACTGACATTTCAGTACGACTTTTCCTTCCGCTAAATTACAGAAATAGAGTTTTGACCTTGGAACTTTTGTAACATCGTATCTTGATACTAAGCCTCGTCGAGGTCAATGGTACCGATCATTCCCGATGGCATTAATCCTTTTAGAAACTGCATCTAATTTATTCTATGATTTATATAAAAATTGATCTTCCTTTTTGACGATATAATATTGTGTTTTGTTCGCAACCACTACTATGCCAAAAGTCTCAAAGGTTCTTCTTTTCTTTCTTTTTTTTTTCCCTGTCCCGTTATTTATGTTAGACATTGATGAGAGATTTCAGTTTTTTAGAATGGTTGACAAAAATGAAGGTATAGGTAAAAATCCTTACAAGCCCAGAGCTAATGAAGATGGGCCACCTTATCCAACAAGAAAGGGAAGGTAGGGGCTTGTAGAAGTAGCAAAGGCCCAATGGACCACGGGTTGCCAAGATTTGAAAGGAAGACAAATATCCATAGGTCATGCGATAAGTAGTAATACGAAGTCCTTCCATGCAAGATCTCATTTGGTAAGGTGTCCTATATGCACTGTTTAGAACGACCATAGAGCCTTGGGCCAAGGGTCTAATAGGCCATCATGACATGAGTATGGACAGCTCGAGGTGGAAAAGGCCAGATAGAGCCAGCAACCGAAAAAGGAATGGAGGCAAGTGCTCGATAACTCAGTTATACAATGCTTGTTCAAGCAACTTTGTACAACTGAATGTAAGTGTCAAAAAAAAAAAATTAGCCAAATATATCAAACATACATATTCAAGAGTTCATACTTGAATAATGCACAAACTCCATGTTATAATATACATAGTCACTTAACACTCATACTTACCTGTGGCACTTTCTTAGTATTATTTGATAGTGCTTATAAGAAACCGTACAAAGTTAAATAAAGTATTACGTATAGATATTATGTATAGAACTTCAGGTTTTCCATTTTTTTTTGTTTTTTTGTTTTTAATTCAAGGGAGCTTAAGTCATTTTATATCACTTAGCATGTTACATATGACATTATGACTTTATTAATTCATGTCAACACAAGTAATATATATACCCAATCATAATTTTAAAAAAATATACACTACAAGAAAACAGCTCTCGGGATATGGAATCTTTTTAGTAGTGATTTTGGCTACGAATAGGCCACGAAAAATAAACTCTATAGCATTTCCGTGGCCAAATTAGATGCGATGAAGTGGCAACAAACATTTGTGTTATTGAAAGAAAAATTAAAATATAAAAGTCCGTATTCAATCCATAGCAAATTAGCTATATATGGATTGGCTACGGATAATATATGTTATTGAAAGAAAAATTAAAATATAATAGTTCGTAGCCAACCCGTAGCAAATTAGTTACGGATTCGTTACAGACAATATATGTTATTGAAAGAAAAATTAAAATATAAAAGTCTGTATCCAATCCGTAGCAAATTAGCTATGGATTGGCTACGGATAATATATGTTATTGAAGAAAAACTAAAATATAAAAGTTTGTATCCAATCCGTAGGTCATTTGTTACGGAATGGTGACGACGGTTTAATTAAATAGTACTAAACTATTAATATTAGAAAATAAATAAATATGAAGGTCTATGGCCATGAGCTACGGATTGGCTGCGGACAAGTTGAAGTCCATAGCCAATCCGTAGTAACAGGTGATGGAATGGCTACGGACTTCTACTTGTCCGTAGCCAATCTGTAGTCAATGGCCACTAAGTGAATCCATAATTTCTCTTAAACATTTTGTTAATGTTAATTAGTGTTTAATCTAATAGTTAAAAAAACTCTCATATTTGGTTTGAACTTCATAAACATGAACGATAGGATGATATTAACACGTTTTGATATTGTTTTCCTATTTATTGTCAAGTTAAACATAGATTGTAGACCTTTAAACAAAATCAAAGTACATGCCCTTTAATGTTAACTATGGAAGTGTGATTCGATCTACAGTGGAGAAAAATGTCACATGATTTGTAAGATTTTCAAATAAAAATAAATTTGGTCCGTATTTCATTACCATGCATATTTTTATAAATAAAAAAATCTCATACGAATTGATTAACCGTTTAAATCAAACTTAACATGTTTTCATTAAATATTGCGTTAATATTAATGAGCGTTGAATCTAATAGTTTAAAAACTCTCATATTTGGTTTAAACTTCATAAACGAGAAAAATATGAAAATGTTAACACGTTTTTATACGTTTTTCCTATTTATTAACAAGTTAAACATAAATAATATTAAATTTTCGTAACCAATCTGTGGTCATTGATTACGGATTGGTTACGAACTACTATGTGTCCGTAGCCAATCCGTTTCTATATGTCCATAGCCAATCCGTAGCCAATAGCTGCAGATTGGCTACGGACTTTTAAACAAAAACAAAGTAGATTGCTTTTAATGTTAATTATGGAATTGCTTTTCAACCTACAACGGAGGAAAATGTCATGTGACTTGCAGCTTTTCCAAATAAAAATAAACTTGGTGCATATTTCGTTACCATACGTATTTTTATAGAAAAATCTCATCGGAATTGAATAATCATTTAAATCAAACTTAACATGTTTTCATTAATCATTGCGCTAATGTTAGTTGACAGTGAATCTAGTTGTTTAAAAACTTTTATTTGGTTTGAACTTCATAAACGAGCAAAATATGAAAATATTAACACGTTTTTATACGTTTTTTTTTATATTTATTAACAAGTTCAACATAGATAGTATTAAATTTCTGTAGCCAATCCGTGGCCATTGGCTACGGATTAGCTACAAAAATTTAAATTAATTATAATTTTTTTCGGATAAAAAAACAAAATTATGTGGCCCTTTCCGTTGGGCGATGAAATTTCATTACCCTCGGTGGAAGAGGGGCGCCGGTTAGCAGGCGCCTCCTTCCTACACAGTCTACGGAATAGCTACGATCATTCCGTCGCCCGCTTTTTTGGCTACAAAATGTTTGTAGCCATTCCATTGCCCGCTTTTAGTTTGCTACGGAATGGTCGTAGCCACTCCATCGCCCACATTTCTTTTTCACCTACAACTACGAAAGTTTTTAATTTTTGTCATTTCCCTCTCTTCTTTCTCTCTACGAAATTTTCTCTTTTCTCTCTCTCTCTAAGGCACTACCATCACCAAGTGTACCACTACCTCCACCACCTCTACCACTACCACCAAGAGCACTATCAATACCACCTAGGGGACCACCACTACTACCAAGAGTACCACCTCCATCACTACTACCAAGGGCACTACTAACAGCACCAAATGCACCACTTCTATCACCAAGAGCTCTACCACCACCACCAACACCACCAAGGGCACCACCAAGAGCACCACGACTATATCCTTATCTCTATCTATAGGTAAATAATTTAGAGTTCATATATATATATATATATATATATATATATATATATATATATATATATATTATTTTTTTTCAATTTTCTTTTTTTATATTTAATTTTATGTTTTATGATTATTTAAATTTATTTTTTATAATTTTATTTGGTGAATTAATTGAGTCATGTGCTAATTTAAAATTGAATATGTTGTTTTGTGGCTTTCCAATCTATAGTTTTATTTCTTTTTAGCATTTGAATAAATAAAATAATGGAGTCATGTGCTAATTCAGAATTGAAATAATGGAGTAATGTGCTAATTTAGAATTAAGATAAAAGAGCCATATGCTAATTTAGAATCAAAATAATGGAATCATGTGCCAGTTTATGTTTTTTAACTATATACAATGGTTGTAGTTCAATATGTATATGTTGATGCCGATGTATTAAATATGAAATATTATTTGGTTGGTAGTGCTATTCTTTTGTTACATTGTGAGAATTGAATATGCATATTGTAAGATAAAATTTGTTGTTCTGCATTTTCTCAATCCATATTTTTATTTCTTTTTAGCATTGAATATGTGAAATATTAGAGTCATTTGTTAATTTAGATTTAAAATTATGGTTTAATATGCTATTTTAGATTTAAAATAATAGAGCCATGTGCTAATTTAGAATTGAAATAATAGACTTATGTGCTAGTTTATGTTTAGTATGGATCATGCTTATTGTTCGATATGTATGTGTCAATGTCAATAATATGTATATGTTAATGCCGATGTATTAAATATGAAATATTATTTGGTTGGTAGTGTTATTCTTTTGTTATATTATGATAATTGAATATGCATATAGCAAGATTAAATATGTTATTTTGTAGTTTCCCAAACCATAGTTTTATTTCTTTTTATTGTTGAATATGTGAAACAATGGAGTCATGTGGTAATTTAGAATTAAAATAATGAAGTAATGTATTAATTTAGAATTAAAATAATAGAGTCATGTGCTAATTTAGAATTAAAATAATAGTCATGTGCTAGTTTATGTTTTTTAAGTAT
Source organism: Ehretia macrophylla (assembly GCA_037974665.1). Lineage (NCBI taxonomy): Eukaryota > Viridiplantae > Streptophyta > Magnoliopsida > Boraginales > Ehretiaceae > Ehretia > Ehretia macrophylla. Next base: position 50,575,984 of record CM075775.1, read on the forward strand.
GTACCATGCTTATAGTTCAATATGTATATGTCAATACCGATAATATGTATATGTTAATGTCGATGTAGTGAATAAGAAATGTTATTTGGTTGGTGGTGTTATTCTTTTGTTATATTTTGTGAATTGAATATATTATTTTGTAGCTTTTCAGTCCATAGTTTCATTTCTTTTTATCATTGAATATGTGAAAATAATAGAGTCATGTGCTAATATAGATTGAAATAATATAGTCATGCTAAGTTAGAATTAAAATAATAGAATCTTGTGTTTACTTATGTTTTTAAGTATGCATCATGTTTATAGTTCAATACTGATAATTGGTTAATAGATTCAGCTCGCACGGAGTTCACATTGGTTGGGAAGCACTTTCAGTTTATTGTTGTTCTTTATTGTATATTTGTTTGTTAGTGTAATAGGAGATGATTTTTTAAGAGTATGAGAACGTATTAAAAGATAAAAAAGAAAGCTTCGCAGGCAATGAAATCATGTGAGCGAGATGATTAGAAGACAATAGCAGATCAGTTTAGATTTTTTTGTAAATTGGAAATATTTTGTTTATACAGAATTTGTAATTTTTTGTAAATAATTTCACTTTGTTGTAAATATTATTTTTTTTGTAAATTTTAATTAGTATATTTAATTTTAATTTTTTTATCTTTTATATTTTAATTTTTAATTTTTTTAAATTAAATAATTAATTGGCTACAGATTAACAATGGATATGTGGCTACGAAAACGCTACGGATTGGCTACAAACCTTGAATTGGCTACGGATACGTGGCTACCGAAAGGCTATGGATTGGCTACGGATACGTGGCTATGGAACATTTACGACCAAGTTGGTTACGAATTTATTACGGACGTTAATAATTAATAAAAGTGTGAAAAAAAATAATTGGAGACGGAATGGTTGCGGGCATTTGGCGACGGATGTAAAAAAAAACAAAATACAAATTAATTTTTGGATTTAATTACAAATTGACTATAGAATTTTAATTTGGCTACGGGGCCGTAACCGATGAACGAAATATTACGGAATCGGTCCGTAGCCTCATGCCTTTTTTTCTTGTAGTGATAATTTTGTCCTGAATTCAACTTCTATATTTTGTGTGCTCTTTTTGTGACAAATAAAATCATGCTTTGGAATAACGTTATACTTTGAAAACTCAACATTCAGAATTTGTACAAGCAATTGCAACTATAATTTCTTTTTATATTCCTAAGAAGAATATTAATTTGTAGTGGCAAGCTAAGCACATCAGGCATCTCAAAGTTACGATTTACAAAATCAATAGTAAGAAAACAAAATTACATTGCCCCATGTTTTGCCACGTCATTATACTAATATTTGGTAATTACAAAAAAAATTCTAAATTTTAACAGATGATGAAAAGACCCTTCCTTTCTTATCTCATTATCTTCTCTCCGAAACCATTCCTAAAACCTAACCCCTCATCATCATAACAGTAATAAAACCTAGCAGATGGCGAGATTTTTCCTTTTTCGCCTCTTGTCAAACACTGTCATGAGATGCTACCGGCATATAGGAATGTGTTGGATCTTCCAGTGGTCCGGTCCTTCGGTATATGTTCTTTGACGAAATTCACGTGGCATTCGACTTATATCAAGTTCTTGCAAATTCCCAAGCTCTTGCAATCCGTCTGGGAGCATTTGTAGTCTCTTACATTTTGAGATCCTGAGTCTGCGAAGGCATTTCATGGACCCTTTGGGTATTTGACTCCATGTGGTCAAATCTCTAGCACCTAAGATTTTAAATTTCTCGAGTGTTGGAAAGCTTTCTTGTTCACAAATTAACTGTTTTCCTTGATAAGAGCTACGAAGGTAGAGAACTTCCAGCCTTGGCAGTTGTCCCAAAGTAATGAAAGAATGTTCATCGAAATCACCATGCCACAACTTGATTTCACGTAGATTGTCGCGAGAGGCAATGAAATCTCCTACTCCGGTGAAGCCCATTAGTGTGAGCTTCTCAAGATATGGAAAAGCTGAAAGGTTTCCTAGTTCGATCAGTGGTTCTCTCTTAGAATGACATGCCTTCAGTTTCAAAGTTTGAAGATTATGCATCATTCCAATAGCAGTAAATATATCTGTCCAGGACTCTTCTCCATTGAAAGATATATTCAATTTAATGAGTTGTGTTGTGCGCCTCAGCTCCCTTGCTTGATTATGATCTAAATGTACTCCAACCAAGGATTGGAGTTGAGTAAATTCGAAAGTGATATCTGGCATTTCCAGATAATCATCTTTACCCAACTCTTTTATGAGAATATGTCTTATTTGCTTGAGCTCTGCTATCCCTGTAGGGACATGTTTCATCCACCTATTATTTCGAACATCTAAGGTTTGCAGGTGGCGCAGTTTCTTCACTGAATCTGGAATATTCCAAAGCTGAGTCCGTCTCAAACTCAAATATCTCAAATGAATGAAATCCCCAACTTCATCAGGTACATTGTTTAGATTATTAACACCTTCTAGGTCCAAAGTCCTTATCAATTTGATTTTATGTAACATTTGAGACAATGATGAGTAGAACATGTCACCGCTACCTGCTAGAAGTGAACGTACCTTTAACTTGCCAGTGTGAAGTTGAAAGTTGGGTTCTTTTACATGAATTGCCCAACGCCGTTGATCTTCTACCTCAGTGTTTTGATAGAGTAATTTTCCGAAATTCTCCCTGGCTATCATGGGAACAGCAACTTCGCACAAGAGATCATGCATTTGGAAACCTTTAGACTTGTACTTGAATTGTAACATGCTTCTGTTTATGAGCTCATCGAAGTAACCTCTTGCAATGGCTTCTGGTGTCTGCCGATCATCGTGCTTGACAAAGCCCTCAGCAATCCACAAACGTATCAATTTATGGATTCTAATGTGGATAGACTTGGGAAACATTGCACAGTATAAGAAGCAGGGTTTCAAATGAATGGGTAAATGATGATAACTCAATAACAGGGCTCGATTTAGTCTACCAAGATTATTTGGCAACTCCGAACTAAGGCCTGTGATGACATCGTTCCATTTTCGTGGATCATCATCTTTTGTTGCCATCAACTGAGCAATTGCTAAAATTGCAAGAGGTAAGCCCTTGCATTTTTTAAGGAGTTGACGTGCCGATCTCTTCAAGTAGCTGGGACAGATTCCTTTTGGGTTGCTATTATAAAACGCTACTTTATAGAATAACTTCCTGGATAAGTCACGATTTAATTTCTTTACCGGGAGATATTCTTTCCCGATCTCAACGAAAGACTCACGAGCTACAGTTTTCTTACGACTGGTAACGATAATTGAGGACATATTATCTACAGGAAGTCCACTTGGGATGATGTTCTCATCTCAAACATCATCAAGGATAACAACATACCTTTTATGATCCAAGATTTTGGATATAGATTTCCGGAGTTCATGCTCGTTCATCTTGTGAAGATTGTCCGGCACCCTATCACCCATGGTACTGGAAAATGCTTCCACCATCGACCTCAAAAGATCAATTGAAGAGGGCTGCTTCGCGTAGACCCAAGCACAGCAGTCTATTTCTTTATTCTTCTCAACTCTCTGATAAACGTTTTTAACCAGAGTTGTCTTCCCTGATCCGCCAGGCCCCCACACTATGATCACCTTCATTTGATCCCTCGGCTTCTCAACAAGATCTCGTAGCTTGGCAAAATCTTCGTCCATCCCAACTAGATCCACGTTCTCCATACGATGGTCCCTAGCTTCTTCGTCTTCCTCAGGTGCGGTTTGGCCCTCCGCTTGTTGAACCAGATCTGGCTTTATGCTCTTGACCTTCTGATGGAACTGGCCCTCTCGATGAAATAGTGCATGGAAGCCCCGATGTTGTTGACTTCACAGAAGTTGATTGGTTTGTTGGACTCCAGAAGTTCCATCTCCGGCTTGAACTCTTCTAAAGCATCTTCGATGTCGAATGCTGCGTGTCTGGCTTCTTCCACTTCAGCCAGACTGGTATTTGGCTTTGGATTGAAAGTCAATTGTTTCAACTCTCCAAGTTTATGCGTGAGCTTTTCAATTTCATCATTGATCTCCCATTGAAACTTGATTTCATCAATAGTTGCTTCCTTGAGTTTGTTAACCAGGGGTTCAATCATCTTACAAACGCAGTCAGCGATCTTACAGAAGCAGTCCATGGCTTTTGGCTTTGGATTAAAAGTCAATTTCTTGATGTGCTTCACAACCTTGTTGCCTTTTATAACCAGTGATCTATGAATTTATTTTTGTTTTTATAATTCTCTTCTTGGCCGTTTCTTCCTTAATTCTTCATGGAAACGCTCAGAATTGGATGTAAATTCCATTTTCCCCCATGAATTTTTACCTAAAATCCGAATTCTCCCATTAGCTTTTAATATTATCCGGATTCACTCATATTATTAAAGCTTGCCAAATAAAGTCTTATGACTGTAGGGTATTTTTATTTTTTTTACTTTTCTAAAGATAAAACTAAAAATGAGAAAAACTAACCCCCTTCCATACACATAACACTCCCGCGTTTCTAGATTGTCTCAACTCTCAATTAGGGGGAGAGAAAAATGTACACGCTATTTAGGTTTTTGCATATGCCTTTATCTTAACTTATTTGAAATGAAATTAATCAATATTTTCAAATATACAGTTTCAAAATGTCTCCACCCAATTCACATCCTATATATGTGTGCAGGATAGTATAAAATGCAAAAACAATTTTAGTATTTCATTCAGGCCTATTATGCCACCTATTTCCACTAAAATCATTGTAAGATTTATTGCTGAGAATTTTCATCTAAATTTTGTCGTTTTTAATTTTATCTTTAAAAAAAAATAAAAAGACCAAAACGCTCTTAGTTATAAGACTTCGTTTGGAAGTATTTATGGCATGGAAGGATTTGGGTAATATAAAATATAAAAAGTTAGTGGAGGAGTTTGGATTTCAGACAAGAATTAAAATGGGATTTACTCTACCATTAAGTAAAAAATTTCAATCATGTTTACGCTGATTGCGGGACACGTAGCCTGACTTTATGACAAAATTGTTCAACTTGCTCCATAGCATTTTTTTTTTTTTGGGGAAGAAATTTGTATTAGCACAACAACAAAGGATATAAGAAAAGGGCCAGCTTGCTCCATAACTACAAAACATAATTTTGCTGTTTGTTGTTGATCTTTTTTGTTTGGTAAATTTTCCAAATGATGACTAATGTTTATATTTTTTTCAACTTTATCTTCATTTTTTCAAAGTGACATGTTTAGTTCCTAAAAATTATATATAAAAAAATAATAATAATGTAGTCCCTAATATTAATACATTTTTTTAATTTCATCCCCATTGTTTTAAAAGTGATCTATTTAGTCCTGAAATTTTGCAAAAAGCTTTAGTTAATTTAGTCCCAGTCGTGAGATTTTAATTGTGACCAATACATAAAACTTTGGAGAATAAATTAAAAAAACTGAAAATATTGGTAACTAATTGAAACTTTTTGCAAACATCTAGATTAAGTGCATTACTTTGAAACAATAAAGAAAAAAATGAAAAATAAATGTAAACATTAAGGACTAAGTGAGTCACTTTCAGAAATAGAGAAGAAACTGAAAAAAATGTAAATGTTAGAGACTAAATACGTCACTTTTAAAATAATAGAGATAAAATTTAAAAAAATTACAAATATTGAGTAAAATTTCTAAAATTTAACCTTTTCTTTTTGTTCCCTACCAACATTTCTTGGGATTAACACAACCTTAGCTGACCATAGTTAAGGAATGTAGCCCGCCAAGTATGTTCTCTCATAACTCCAAATTTTATTTCTAGTTGAATATGAATATACTACTAAAAAGGAAAATTACTTGGCTGCTTCAAGTGGGAAAGAAACCACAGAGAGATTGATCCATCATACGTCCCTATTCATCAATAAAAACTATTTTTTTTTTGCCCAATTGAATGATTGACCCATCACATGATGTCCCAACTAATCAATTAAACTATCTTATTCTTTTTTACTAACCCCTCTTATAGTTGGGGGAGACGATAGGTGAGAAGCCAAGTCAAAATCAAGGTGCAAACCTTTTATAATTAGGAGAGAAGGGTGGGTTAGAAGTCAACATCCAACTAACAATTCCCAATAAGCAGTTGTTGCCAGCATAATTAATTTATGCATCTTAAATGATCTTTATTGATGCATTTCAAAAAATTAGATTTGTGAGTTAACTAATAGTAACGACCAAAAGAACAAAAAGTTAGCTAATGGTAGCTTCCAATGTCAATATGATCGTGCCCTGTGTGGAGTACAGAATCTACAATCGAAGATTCTGATGACTAAAGCTAGCCAACAACACCCCCTTCCCCACACGCAACACCCCCACATATGTAGATTATGTGTCAACTCCTAATTAGGTCCAAAAAAAAAATGTATACTGTATTAAAATCTTGCATATATAAGCCTATATTTATCTTAGATTATCCGAATTGAAATTATTCATTATTTTCAAATTTTTGTAGTTTCAAAATGTCTCAATCCAATTCATATCCTATGAGTGCAAGATAGTATGAAATGCAAAAACGAATTTAGTTTTTAGTTTAGACCAATTTTGCCACATATTTGCACAGAAATCATTGTAAGAGAAATCATTGTAAGATTTATTGCTGAGAATTTTTATTTAATTTATTTATAATTTTTATTTTATCTTAAAAAATAAAAAAAGAACAAATTACTCTTAGTCATAAGATTTTGTTTGGCAAGTTCTTATGGTATGAGAGAATTTGGGCAATCTAAAACATGGAGAAGTTTGGAGATATATATATATATATATATAGTTAATTTAACAATTATATCTATATTAAACTCAACATAATATTCTCATTTTAATTGGAGTTTGGATATTTTTCTATTATGTCGAGGCTGAGTGTGGGACATAATTTCGCCGTTTGTTGTTGTTGTTATTGTTTTCTTTTTGGTAATTTTTTCCAAATGGTGTCTAATGTTTATATTTTTTATTTTTGGGCATGGGGGATGGGGATGCGGATAGGGCAGGGCCGGCCTAAGCTAAGGGTGGCTTGGACCAGTGTCCAAGTCCTTAGTTTGAGGGCCTCAATTTAAAGGAATTGTATCTCAAAAAGTAAGAAAAATAAATTTTATATACATTTATCTTTTTGTTAATTTGTAATATTATGATATTTTATAATTTTAATTTTAGTGTTTTTTTTAGCTTACCAGCTAAGAGTTCGAATTAATTTATATTCTCTGTCCCATCGCATTAAGAAACTAGGATTATCTTCTGGCAGCAGCACAGGTGGTGTGGCATGTGGGTGCTTCGTTGGAAAAGCTTCGTTAGCCATTATCTTCTGTCCTTTACAAATAATAATATCTTAATGTTAACATTTAAGCCACATTTTACATTGTTGCTATTTGAGATTCAAACTCGATTAGAGGTTTTGGCAGTCAGCTTTGAATCAGTCTAAATAAATGTATCGAGATGTCCATTAATCTTCGTCCTTCACAAAGATGTCCATTCTTCGTCCTTCACAATGCCTCATTATAGACAGGAGCGAATGTAAAAATTTTGTTTAATGAGAATTAAGAACACATAATTGAATATTCTTATATGATTTTTTTTCTCTGTCGGGTTTAATTATTTTTTTAGTTTAACAACTGCTTAGAAATACATAATATTTCAAAAAATACAGTTCCACCATAAACACGTTGATCACATATTCAATGTGATATGCTATCTCTCTGATTTGTTTCACTCTCACTTTAGCCAAAAACTGGTATCTTGCTTTCCTTGGATGTATCCTTAAGAAAGCCTTGCATGTACTTAAGTTGATCTATGAGCTCCTTAATTTCATCATTGATCCTCAACTAAAACATGATTTCTTTATTCATAAGCAGCATCTTTGTGTTTGTTAACTACGTACGAAATCAATGATCATGTCAGCCTTATCTTGATGTGCTTTATTTACTAGGAGAAGTGAATCCAACTTTCTTGATGTGTTTCCTCAGCGTCTTTCCTTATTATTCTCCTCTTGGCCAAAGATGAGAAAGATAAACAAACAACAGTTTTCTTTTATTAATTTTAAGTCTTTGTTATTTTTATTTTTATTTTTATCTCTTTGATCTCTCTTTCTCACTTTTTTTTTGTTTGATTAATACTTTGATATAGTGGTCTCTTATCTTAAAAGTGTAACATTATAGTCATTTACATTTTGAATATATGACACAGTTTGTCCTTTTTTACTTTTTGGTTTAAAGTTTGACGACATAACCCTTTTTAACTAAACTCAGTATTAACCATTTTTTAACTTAAACTTTAATATTTACTTGATTTTGCATGTTTAGTTTGTGTTATAATTTAGTACTTCACCGATTTGATATATATATGTGGGTGAGTATCTATGGTAAAGCAAGTGGAAATGTTCATGCACTTGACTCCTTTTAATTTTTTTTTTTAACTTTAATTTTTTTTTTTGCACCTTACTCCTTTTTAGTTTTTTTTAACTTCAATTTTTTTTCCTACCATTGTCATTTTAATTGTTTACTTTTTTGTCTAGTCATTCATTATTTTTTTTTAACTTAAACTTTATTTTTACTCAATTATTTGGTCTAATTGCATTATAATTTAGGGCTTTATTGATTTTGTAGTTTTTATGCATATGAGTGTGCGAGTTTTAGGGCGGAAATGGCATTTTTCTTTTTAAATTCAAGTAGAATATTCACATTGTTTGTCGTTATATGCATTATTATCATTTGAGTTCCAAAAAATATTATTATCCTTTAATTTGGGGCCAGTTGAGGTGCTCATGTCAATGATCTATATTACATATTGTTTAATCAAATTGATAATGCACAAAAATTTATACAACTTATAGAGATGGTGGTTATAAGGATAGATGGGGATTGAAAATTGAAGAGAACATAGAGATGAAAATAAAAGGTTGAGAGAGAGAAATAAAGAATAGACATAAACCACTCTTTTTTCATGAAAAATACTTTAAAACAATATGATCGTCCTTTCATTATTTATTATTCATGACCTTGATGTGCGTGTGGGGTCACGTGCTTGTTTGATTCGCATGGTCAGGCTGGATCGCTATCCAGCCTGACGTTGATCAAATGCAATTGTCAAAAATATGAGAAGTCAATGAAGGAAATTGGATTAACAAAGTAGGTACTAACAGTTCCACCGATCAATTAGACTACCTAATACGATGTACCTAATCAATTAAAATAACAAGAATATTGCAAACATTCATCATGGCGCACTTGCAATTTTCTGGAAGCATTTCTGTAAGTATGCTAGAAATTATTTATTTTAGTTCCTCAGCTTAATTCTGATAAATATATCTCTAGTTTATGAAGGTATCATATTTGAACATAGGAGTCTTATACTCCTACATTCTTTGGAAGAAAATGAAGAAAAATGCCATTGTAATTAAGCGAACTTTTGGCTTTTACTACTTTGTTGTATGCATCAATCACGTTCCAATATATCATAACCATCAATAATGATGAAACAAATGACATTTACATATTGTTTGATCAACTTGATAATTGACGCAATAAAAATTTTTACTTCTTCTTCAGGGGACAATTATGATAAGGATAAATGGGGATTGGAAATTGATGAGAACATGGAAATGAAAACAAAGATTGTGAGAGATTAAGAAAGAATAGGCATGAAAACCACTCTTCTTAAGCATTATATCATACTTCTAGGTTCTTCAATGTCCGCTGATCTTTCAGATGATCAAATGTAGTTGTCAAAACTTAAAAAGTCTAAACTTTTTTTTTCGTAGAATAATTGATACTGTAATGTCACGACCCAAGTCTAACATTCAAATCCAGGCTCGTGATTGCCACATACTTAAGAAGGACACTCTTCTTAAGTTGCAAGGCCCTAAGTTTGCAAGAAATAATGGTGAGAATAGAACAATAATAACTTCGATAAAAGATTATTGAAAGTCTCAAACTCTAGGAATAAAGACCTCCAATACATAAATTTCATAAAGTCATCCAAAGAATGAAAGTCTAAAATCATCCAAATCATAATTAAAGTAATAGTTCACCTAAGTACCGTAAGGTGTAAATAGGAATCCAAGCATCACCTCCTCTCTAAAGTTCTTTGTATTATCAGGGCTCTACCTAACAATCCATCTACGCCAAACTACTCCTCACCTGCGTCAAAATTAGAGAAGCAGAACAAAAAAAGTAGAATAAAATGAGTACTAGCTCAATAAATGGTTTATGCCCAAAGGTGCACAATAAATAAATAAATAGCATAGGACCTTGATAATGAATGGGATCACAATACTTATGCATAATAAACCTTTAAAAGAAAGAAAAAAAAAAGAATCAAAATTCAGTAGGTGGCATGTAAACTAATTTAAGGTCCAAGTAAATCTAAATTTATCATGCACCAATATTTCTTTGCTTTCTAAATGATAAGTTAGCTTGGACATCAGTTATACCACTTTGTCTGGAGTCCCATTCTTCCTATCCATTTTCTTCTCAATGTCCTTGCCTTCCTAGTTTTTTTTTTTTTTTAAAGACAAAATTGCTGTAGATTCAAATTAAAACAAGTCTATTAGAAATCACCCAATAAATTTAATGATGAAAGGCTCAACGCTTTTAGACTAAAAGCAAAACACCAAGAGGTATACCTACTGACTAATTACTAATCATTCCTCCTAAACTATGGTTCCCTTTTCACTTACATAGATACCGTCGAGGAATTTTCGGATATCTTTGTTCTTCACATGGCATTTCTGGTTAATCAAGGCACAAGACCGAGAAACAAGTTCAATGTCATTTCCATCCAATACCAATTCATCCTTCACCTTCTAAGATCGAAGAATGCTAACACCTTCAAGCATATCCACTTTCCTTACCCTCTTCTCGCCAAGGAAGTTACGGATCTCAATGGAGCGACTGTTGTTAGTAATGGAAGCATTGATCGCAGCATTCAGTTGCTTGTTGGACTCCAATAAGAGCAAACGATCCACAGGTACAATATCTTGAACACTTCGCCATTAATGAGCGCAACAACAAAGTAGGATATACAAACAAGTTGCAATTTGTGCGTGTGGCTGAATTGCAAACGATTCACATACGATTCACGTTGATTCATGATTCTCTCATTCGATTCGTATCGATTCTTTGCTGAATCGTATCGATGCGAATTGTACGATTTCGACAATAGAGTGTATGACACATGACAATCGTCACACTCTTAGTACAAGGCTCAAACTTATTTTAAATATTTTGTATGTAATATTTTTAAATCTCCAAAAATTAAAAGTCAAATATTCTAATTTCAAAGTCTATATCCAAACCACGTGAAAGTTTCAAATGCATATATTGATACAAAGAGAAGCCCAAAATCAAACTACTCCAAGAACATCAAAGATCAAATACAACTCCTTGCTAATAGTCTTGTTTCATCTCGCAATCTATGCATGTCTTATGAATCTAAAAAGTTATAACAAAGAATGAACTACACAGCCCAGTAAGTATTCCACAACTTTTCTAACATGTTGACATGACTCAAAAAGTATTTTGACAAATATTTCTTTCATAAATGTATTAATATATTCCAAGTCAGAAATAGATTAATCCTCGCATGTTAGCCTAAAAGGTTTCTAAATCTTGGTTTTGGTAATTACAAACTATAAATGTGTTTAATGAGTTTGTTTAAGTGTGTATAAGTAAAGATGATTCAAGATTGACTCCGATTCCAAGTTCATCAAGCTGAAGAAGGAAGAAGAACATCCATCAACTCAAGGAAAAGATTCGAAGAATGAAGATGAACTTATAAGGATAGAGACGGAAGTCATAAGGGGTACCGGTTGGGACTTGACTGTGGTTTGGGTTTTACAAATGGTATATGTTCGATGATGATTCTTAAAATTTGTTTTTGAAACAATTGAAAAGGCTTTACAAAAAATGCTCAAAAGAAACGTTTTCAAAAACCCAACCCTTGTAGTTTTGAGCCCACCGGACAACCCTATGGCAACCGGTCGACCGATGGCCAAAGGGTCGTCCGCCCGAGACCTGTCCACCAGACGAGGGTCTCTCGACCTGTCGATCGATGGAACAGGGGTCGACCGGTCGGGCCAAAATGCTAGTTTAAAATATAGCCATTTTATGAACATTAGAGAGCCTTAATTACACATTTTCAGCTCTATTAAACTATCTCAACTGAAAAACTTTCAAATATTGATTCAAAGCAATTACTCTTGAGTTCTTTCATTAATTTCATCTTTGAATCATCATTGAGCTATATTTGAGCAAGAATTTGTGAGCAATATTGAGAGAAGAATTCATTGTATTCATCTACCCTAAAAGAGGGTTTTTATTGTGAATCTCAAACACTTATCAAAAGAAAGAGTTAAACACTTTGAAAGGAAGGATTTCTTTGTCAAAGGTGTTGGGGTTAAAACTTTGTATTAAGAAGAATTTTTCTATCGTAAAAGCTTGAACTACCATTGTAGTTAGTTTGTGGATTCCCCAACATTTGAAGAGCCATAATAGTGAAGATTGTTGAAATTCTAAACAAGGAGTTTAGGTCATGGACTTAGGCGGGGGCTGAACCACGCTAAATCGCAATTTGCAATCTCTTTATCTGAACTCTCTCTTTGCATTATTTTCTGCACACCAAGTGTTTGATAAATTGTCTCACTCACATTTTATATTGCTAGAGTGCATATCTATTTAATATTGTTTTTGATTAATCATTACTAGTATATTTTCTAATCGAAAAAGTAGTATTATTGCTTATATAACCTAATTCACCCTCCCTCTTAGGTTTAATTAAAAGACAACAAGTGGTATCAAGAGCTAGGGCTTTACATATAACTTAACATCTAGTAAAGTTAAGATCATGGCATATACTACTTCATCACCTCACATTGAAGGATATTCAATTGATAGACCTCCTATGTTTACAAGAACTAATTTCATGAGGTGGAGAAATCATATGGCAATATACATTCAATCCGTGGACTATGCATTGTGGCATATTGTTGAGCATGGGCCATACGAAGTTGAAGATGAGTCAACTGAGCAAAACATTGCCTAATTGACCAAAAATGCTCAAGCTATGCATATTGTCTATTGTGCTTTCAATGATCAAGAGCTTGAACAAATTCAAGAATGTACATTCGCTCATGAAATATGGAATTTTCTTGAAAAGCTTTATCAAAAGGAAGAAGAAGATGCTAAAGAAGAAAATGAAACATGTATTGGTACATTTAATGAAAAGGGATGTCTATCTCATGAATCAAATTGCTCCTCATTTATGAATAATAATCTTGCAGTTGATGAACTAGAAGAAGCCATCTCGAAGATTCAACATGAATTGATAATTACAATTTTAAAAAATAAAAACTTGATTAAAGAAGTTGGATGTGCCTTATTGGAGATAAATGAGATTAACAAGAAAAAGACTATAATTAAAATAGATGGTATTTCCTTGATTGATAAAGTATTCGAAAATGAGATCTCATGGTCAAGAAAGATGTGCAATGAATTGAATGAAGAAATAGAAAAAGAAAAATGGGATATTATGCGTAATCCACAATACATGGTATGCAAATTAAATGCATTTGGATATAAGCCATGTCTCATTCAAAAGATATTAAATAATTGCTTTCTCAAAAGTTTAAATCATGATGTATCACCTTGTGCTTGTACACACTGTGATAAAATAGAGCAACTTGCTTCACTATTTCATGATATGAAACAAATTGATGATGGAACAAAAGTTCCATGGTGGCTAAAATACAAATGGATTGTCAAAGTCATAACAAATGTAACTCACCCTCAAGGACCCAATCGAAAATGGGTACCTAGATCTTGCTTTATTGTAGGAATGTCTAGCAACACCAAAGAATATGGTGATGCAACTTATAAAAAATGCAAGATCACTGAGATAAAAAAGCACGGGTAACATTGAAATTATTTATTTCTATATGTGTCTCTTGAGAATGGTTTAAAATTCAACTCGATTAATCAACTATGTGTTTTTCTTACATATTTGATTGAAAATGATGATGCATTATTTGATTGAATGAAAAGGCTCATGCTAAATGTAGTAATCTTGACTAGAATATTCATTTTCTCAGAATTCCTTAAATTGATCAAATTAAGTCATTTTAGTGAAAATAAATCTGAGGTACCACCAAAGAAAGTTAAAAGAAAACATTGAGAAAACTAAGAAACGGTTCTTTGTTGTGGAAGATGACATGAACATTTATGGAGAAGATTATGAACTAGTCTCTAGTGGTGAAATATGGAATTCAAAAGAATCTTCTCATCCATGTAACCTTTGAATTAATTTCTTTTGTTTAAATTGTGTAGTATAAAAAAAATAAACTGATTGAATGAGTACTCATGTATGAATGTCATATGAAGTGTTTAGAAAAATGAATATTTTACAAATGAATTTTATATACTTGGTTTTGATATTATCAAATTAATGTGATTGAAATGTTGCAAGGTGTATGATAAAGATGATAAAGTATTGTTTGTTGGAAATAGATGTGATAATGTGTATGTGATTAATTTCCATGAATTAAAATGTCAAAATGTGACATGCTTAGTTACCATTAATGAAGACTCATGATTATGACATAGAAGACTTGGTTATGCCAATATGGATTTACTTATTAAACTTTCTAGAAAAGAACTTGTCGTAGGTCTTCCTAAGACTAGATTTTAAAAAGACCATTTATGTGATGCATGCCAATTTGGAAAACAACACAAAATATCTTTCAAAACAATTAGCAAGGTAACCACATCAAGAGCTTTACAAAAATTACATATGGATCTTTTTGGTCCAATGGATGTGGCAAGCCTAGGTGGATTTAGATATGTCTATGTTATCATTGATGATTACACTAGATTCACATGGGTGAGACCCCTAGCACATAAAAATGATGCCTTCAATGAATTTACTAAACTTTGTAATAAGGTGCAAAATGAGAAAAGCTATTATATAAATTGTATTTATAGTGACCAAGGCACCGAATTTATAAATGCATCTTTTATGGACTATTGTGAAGTACGTGACATTGAACATAATTTTTTGGATTCTAGAACTCCTCAACAAAATAGGGTAGTAGAAAGGAAGAACTGGACTTTACAAGAAATGGCAAGAACAATGTTGAAAGAAAACAACTTGCCAACATATTTTTGGGGTGAATCCATAAATACCGCATGTTATGTGCTAAATCGTGTGCTAATTAGACATTTTCTAAAGAAAACACCTTATGAATTATGGAAAGATAGAGCACCAAATGTGTCTTATTTTAAAGTATTTGGTTGTAAGTGTTTCATCCTAAATACAAAAGAACATCTTGAAATTTTGATTCTAAATCGGATGAAGGACTTTTTTTGGGTTACTCTTCAAGAAGCAAAGCTTATAGAGTTTTTGACAAAAGAAATATGCTTATTGAAGAATCTATGCATGTGGATTTTGATGAAACTAATCATTTTGCCCCGAGAAAAAATGATGATGATGATGTAGGAATTCCTGAAGTAGACATTCAAATCCTACCTACAACTATTGGCAATGAGGGAATCTCAAGTGATCGAAAGGAGACAAATGTTAAAAAGGGTCAAATCTCAAAGGATGGTGAAGTTCTAACAAATCCACAAGACAATGAACAACCAATGCAAAATGTCTAAGAAGCCACAACAAATGATGATCTGCCAAGATGTTGAAAATTTGTGAGGGATCATCCAAATGATCAAATTCTTGGTGATCCTTCAAAGGGAGTAAGAACTCGTTCCAATCTAAATGCTTATTGTGAACATGTTGCTTTTCTTTCTCAAGTAGAGCCTAAAAATGTTAAAGAAACTTTAGATCATGAAGATTGGATAATTGTCATGCAAGAAGAATTAAATCAATTTGAAAGAAGTAAAGTATGACATCTAGTTGAAAAACCTAAGGATTATCCTATAATTGGTACAAAATGGATTTTTAAGAACAAACTAGATGAATTCGGGGTTGTAACTAGGAACAAAGCTAGGCTAGTGGCTCAAGGGTATAATCAAGAATAAGACATAGATTATGATGAGACATTTGCTCCCGTAGTTAGACTTAAATCCATTCGTATGCTTCTTGCCTTTGCATGTTTTATGGACTTTAAATTATATCAAATAGATGTAAAAAGTGTCTTTCTAAATGACTATCTCAAGGAAGAAGTTTATGTGAAACAACCACCCGGATTTGAGGATTCTAACTTGTCAAATCATGTATATAAACTATATAAGGCATTATATGGCCTTAAGCAAGCACCTAGAGCATGATATGATAGGCTTAGCAATTATTTTCTTGAAAAAGGATTCACTAGAGACAAATTAGATTCCACTCTCTTTGTTAAAAAAAAACGCAAAGATATATTGCTTGTGCAAATTTATGTTGATGATATAATCTTTGGTGCTACTAATGAATCTCTTTGTGAGTATTTCTCTAAGTGTATGCACAAAGAATTCGAGATGAGTATGATGGGAGAATTGAATTTCTTTCTCGGACTCCAAATCAAGCAAACACAAGAGGGTACTTTCATCAATCAAGCCAAGTACACTAGAGAACTTATCAAGAAGTTTGAGTTTGAGTCAGCAAAAGAAATGAGTATACCAATGTCAACATCAATCAAGCTTGACAAAGATGAGGAATGTAACAAGGTAGATGAAAAGCAATATTGAGATATGATCGGAAGCCTTCTTTATTTAACTGCCTCTATACCCGATATTATATTTGCTGTGTGCTTATGTGCTCGTTTTCAATCTTGTTCTAAAGAGTCTCACTTAAATGCAGTAAAAAGAATCTTAAATATCTTAAGGGGACTATAGATTTAGGATTGTGATATCCGAAAGGCACATCATTTGAACTTATAAGATATTCGGATGCGGATTATGCAGGAGATCGAGTAGATAGAAAGAATACTAGTGGATGCTGTCAATTTCTAGGACATTCATTAATCTCTTGGTCTAGTAAAAAGCAAAAAAGTGTAGCTCTCTCTACGGCCGAAGCTAAATACGTATCTGCCAGAAATTGTGTTACACAAATTCTTTGGATAAAACAAAATTTGCTGGACTATGGCCTTGTGTACGATAATGTGCCTATTAAATGTGATAATACAAGTGTCATTAATCTCACTAAGAATCCCATCCAACACTCTAGAACAAAACATATTGAAATTAGGCATTATTTCATTCGCGATCATGTTCAAAAAGGGAATGTTATACTTGAATTTGTTAATTCCGTGCATCAATTAGCGGATATTTTTACTAAACCTCTGTATGAGAATCAATTTTACATGATTAGAAGGGAATTGGGCATGCTTAAAATGGTTAACGTTGTAAAAACTTGAAGTTTTCCTCGTGAGATGCACTTCCTGGCAGAAAGTACACCACCGGAAGAGTGGGCTGCCACCAGACGACCGGTGGAGCATACCCTCGTCCGGTGGACGTGCCTCAGGGGGACGAGGGTTTGGCACCGGTCGACCGGCACGCCTACCCTCATCCAGTCACGGTACTGATGGGCACCAAGCTTAAAACCCAAATTTTTAAACTTTTTCAATTATTCTTTTTCTTTCAAACTCTATCCATCTTTCCCATTCAAATCCCATAAACCCTTATCAATTTTTTCAAGCTTTAAACATCATCTATTTACTACAAACGGAAGATCAAAGCTTTTCAAATCCCAAAATTGACTCCAAAGCTTCTCTTTCTCTTCAAATATTTGTCAAAAATCTTCAAATTTTCTCTTGCCCACCAAGTGTTCGACAAAATTACCCAACCAAACTTTCTTGCATTCTCTTCCAATTTCTCTTGTCTACTCATGGCCTCTTCATCCAAACAAGCATCCAAGAAGAGAAAGACCAGTTTTAGGCCTCATACCATTGACCCATGGGATCCTATGCACGTCATCGCACCAGGTGATTTCTCTAAAAAGAAAATACTATGGGGTAAACTTGTCAATCCTTCAGATTTCTTGAATAACACTCGTCCACATAAATTGCTTAGATATCAACGGTGGCTTCCTCTGTTTGGACTCGAGGACATCAATTGTGATCAATTGGTTCGTGAGTTCTATGCTTATATGGTAGAAGGTGAACATGAGGGTGTGAGTGGGCTAAAGAGCCGGGTCAATGGAATTAACATATTTGTGAGTGAACGGGACTTGGTTAACTTGCTTGGCATTTCAACTAGTGGTCCAAAAATCTACTTCCCTACCAACTTACCAAAAGGACTACATGACAACGCTCCAACAGAGATGTTTACTACTTTTGTGGGAAGGCTCAGGAAGGTCGGAAGACTTCATGTCTAAAAGAGATTACCTCTATGCTGAAAAACGACTGCTCCTCTATATCTTGAATCAAGTTATCATGCCTCGCATTGTAAAGGACAGGTCTATTCTATTCTTCACAAGTTATGTGATGCATCTCATGTACAAAAAGGTAAAAATCAACCTCCCACACATTATGCTTAGTCACATGTTGGCTTTCAAAAAGAAGTCCCTACTTTATGGGATGATCTTGTGTCATCTTTTTCGTCTAAGAGATATTGCTCGTGTTGGTCAATTTGAACCTTTGAATGCTTCCACCTATCTCCTTGACAAATATTGCCTTGATAGACAATACATGGCTCATGTCAATAACGACATCATCTACATTGAGCAACGTCAATTCTATAAGATTCAATCTGAAATAGTTGATGATCTAGAAAACTATGACGTTGGGGAAGAGGGAGATGAAAGTGAAGCCGCAAGCGAGAGTGATGAAGGAGATAACGAAGGAAGAGATGCCGACATTGGGACTTCACGGGCTGATATTGAAGGTGCAAGCTCTTCTACAAAGAGAAGATCTCGCCCAGCCACTCTTGAAGAAGTAAATACCAAGGTTGATAATTTGACTTCGAAAGTTGATTAGTTATCTTTGACTGTTGGAGAAGTCAACTCCGAGATGAAAGGCATGAAGACGATGATTGAAAAGCTTTATGAGAAGTTTATGAAGGACTAAGTCCGTTTCCTTGAGATGCATAAGATGATCCCCTTTCCCCTATCTCATGGACTTTGCAATTTTTTTTAAAAAAAAAACATATTGTTTTACGTTGTCATGTACTCTATCTAATTGTTTCAGTTTTTTAATTTTCTTTGTTCTTCCAATCTACTTCCATTATCTTGTTCTTTTGGCTTCAATTGCTATATCTTGTTTTACTTTGCTTGCTAATACCAAATAGGAGGAGATGAAATGTGGATGTAATTGATTTTCTTTGTTTTGCTAATGACAAAAAGGGGGAGAAAAAAATGTAAACTTGAGCTTAAAAGAAGACTCATACATTGAGGGGGAGTAAGAAGTTAAAATATGCACAAGTTGAGGGATAGTTTTGAACAAACTTAGATCTTACCTATTTTAGGTTCAAGCAAACTCAAAATGCACTAAATGCTAAATGCTCTCAAACTCATTTATGCTTACATTGTTATTATTTGGGATAAGTTTTGTCATCATAAAAAATGGGGAGATTGTTAGCCTAAAGGGCTTCTAAATCTTGATTTTGATGATTACAAACCATAAATGTGTTTAATGAGTTTGTTTAAGTGTGCATACGTAAAGATGAATCAAGATTGACTCTGATTCCAAGTTCATCAAGCTGAAGAAGGAAGAAGAACATCTATCAACTCAAGGAAAAGATTCGAAGAATGAAGATGGAGTTATAAGGATGGAGACAAAAGTCATAAGGGGTATCGGTTGGGACTTGACCGTGGTTTGGGTCTTGCAAATGGTATATGTTTGATGATGGTTCTTAAAAGTTATTTTTGAAAAAATTGAAAAAGGTTTTACAAAAGACGCTCAAAAGAAACGTTTTCAAAAACCCAACCCTTGTAGTTTTGAGCCCACCGGACAACCCCATGGCAACTGATCGGTCGGTGGCCAAAGGGTCGTCCACCCAAGACCTGTCCACCGGACGAGGGTCTCTTGACCGGTCGACTGGTGGAACAAGGGTCGACCAATCGGGCCAAAACGCTAGTTTAAAATATAGTCATTTTATGAACGTTCGAGAGCATTAATTACACATTTTCAGCTCTATTAAACTCTCTCAATTGAAAAACTTTCAAATATTGATTCAAAGCAATTACTCTTGAGTTCTTTCATTAATTTCATCTTTGAATCATCATTGAGCTATACTTGAGCAACAATTTGTGAGCAATATTGAGAAAGCATTCATTATATTCGTCTACCCTAAAAGAGGACTTTTATTATGAATCTCAAATATTTATCAAAAGAGAGAGTTAAACACTTTAAAAGGAAGGATTTCCTTGTCAAAGGTGTTGGGTTAAAGCTTTGTATTGAGAATGATTTTTCTTTCGTAAAAGCTTGAACTACTATTGTAGTTAGTTTGTGGACTCACCAATATTTGAAGAGCTATTATAGTGAAGATTGTTGAAATCCTAAGCGGGGAGTTTAGGTCGTGGACTTAGGCGGGGGGCGAACCACGCTAAATCGCGATTTGCAATCTCTTTATCTCAACTCTCTCTTTGCATTATTTTCTGCACACCAAGTGTTTGATAAATTGCATCACTCTCATTTTATATTGCTAGAGTGCATATCTATTTAAGATTATTTTTTATTAATCATTGCTAGTATATTGCTTAATTGAAAAAGTAGTATTATTGGCTATATAACCTAATTCACCCCCTCTCTTAAGTTTAATTAAGGGACAACATAGCATATATACTAAGATAAAATGCACAAGTTAACAAGCGAATATGATTACGAAGAGTTACATATCACATTGCCACACAAAGAGTCACAAATAACATAATCGAAACTAGTTTCGAATAACGTGTCTCATAGCATACACAAAGTTACAAAGATTAGCCATTTGAAGGGACACATATCGAAGATCAACCATACACTTATGCATCAAAATCACATATATAATTTTCATAAACTAACTTTTCAAAGTCGAAAACTTGACGAATTTCGCATATGTCATGCCGGCGGATTTAATCAAACCAAATTTTTGCAAAGCAAACACTATTATCTCATAAGTATAATTTTTTGAATCTATTTCAGAAAATCAATTTTCATTAACTAAATAAAACAAAATATCATTTCAGAAACATGGTTTAAATAAAACTGATTAGAGTTTTCATAAAATAAAGGTTTTCATTTCAATAAAGATATAATAAACATATTTGTTTGGAACAAAAATTAAGCTAGAAAAATTGTGGATACTTACCTACAAAGTGGAACAAAATCTTCAAATTGAAATTATGAAATTCCCCAAAGTCTATGCTCCACTTCAACCATACCCTTTTTAGTCTCTGGCAATTTTTGCCCAAGTTTTCTGTTTCACCCGTGTCATGTGAATATTACCAAAGATCACATAAATATCCCTTTAAGCAATCACATTGAAATGCACAATTGTAATTTCCAATGCACTATCATCCAATTCATTAACTCTTAATTATGTCTATATATATTGTGTAGAATGTGAATAGTTATAACCCCAAAACTCAATCATTCCAAGATTAAACCCACAAATAGATACTTCTCTTATTATCACTTGCACACACACACACACACACATATATATATATTGCCAAAACTCTCAGGTATTACAAAATCGTACTAATGTCAGAAGAAATTCAAATATAGGCTGAGGCCACAAAATTGATAACACAAAACAAAAGGGTGGCTTAAACTACCAAAGCACCAAATGAGAGTCATAATGAATAGTGGTGCACCACACTAAATAGACGAAATCGAAATGACCAGTATATGATCCCTACTGAGCAAGGGCCTAAACTCGCTTACCTACTAGTTAGGGCACAACCTAATTATTTAGTTATTTCGGAAATATGCTAAAGGAAATAATTGAGTTGCTTTCGAAAAGCTTTAGTTTCAAAAAAACAATATTTAAGTACGTTTTCATGCACATGAAAATTTTGTTCCCAAGTTTTCATTCTAAAATTCCAAAAAAAATATTGCCTCAAAAGAAAATGTTAGATTTACAGTAGTAGAACCAACTAAAAAGAATGATAGGGACCAACATTCTGAACATCAATCCTACGAGTTTGAAAATATTGTAGACTACCAGGTGAAGGAGTAAAGTATGTTACTAGTTTGCTGGAAATGAATTACCGAATAGGTTGGGTAGATTTTAATAATTAAGCTAAATGTACAAAGACAATTATATTAATCGGTAAACACAATATATTCTTAGCTATAATTAGCAATACAAAACTCTTGATGGAATATTTTATTCACCAAGGTCTAACAAAGTTTATGACTAAGCTAGCAATAACAGTGATGAATGACAATTGAAAATAAATAACCATGCATGGGGGATGAAATCAGTTTCATGAGCAGCAGGCTTTGGAGTAATTAATCAATAATTAAAAGAATAATTTATTGAGGAGATCAAAGGAATTAACAATGAAGGGGATACATATATTTTCGAAATCATCCTCGCTAATATGCAACATGACTTGAGTTCGTTGTAAGAAATCAAATTTGACATTTACCTTTGACACGCGATTTACTCCAATCCTTTTTTGTTTTTTTGTTTTTTTAATTTAAGGGAAGCTTAAGCCATTTATATCACTTAAAATGTTACACACGAGACTTGATCTTGGGATCTCTGACATCTAAAGTGAGAATCATACCACTAAACCAAACGGCTTGTGGCAATTTACTCCAATCCTTAAGAGCAAAAAATAAAGACTAGAAAATCGTAATAAACCACACCCTTACGACTCCACAAGACCCAAATCTAACAAAATCCTGATTTAATGACAACATCCTATGTTTATTCGAATTTCTCTGGAGAAGATTAAATTTATGCCAAGGTGATTATTGAACCAAGTCAATTAGACAAAAAAGTTGGTTTTAAAAGCAACTACCAATAGCGCCTAGGCTTGTTTGATAGCTTGAAACACATTTTCACCTTGTTTTGAATAAAAGATATTACTTGAAAGGAGAATTACTTTGCTACTTTACGTCAGAAGAGACCATGAGTTTTTATTTATCTATCTTGTAAAATTTACGTAATCGCACTATCTGTTACATTATGGGGAAGCATAACGGTAAAATTTTGTCACTTTTCCGTTGCCTAAAAAGAGAAGCGACGGATAAATGGACGTCATCTCACAATTGGTGACAAAACTCAAATTTCATTGCCAATCCATGACTATATTTAGAATAAATATTTATTTTTTCAATATCCATCGCCAAGTAAAAAACACAAAAAATATTTAATTATTTTTCCTTTTTTTCTCTTTTTGGTCAAGAACCAAATTTAATTGAATAAAACGCACCATACAACACAGGGCATCAAAACGAAAGCCCACCTGAACACGAAAGACGACTTGAACAAAAACATAAAGACAACAGGGCAAGACGACCCACAACAACAAAGCCTAACAAGGTGGAAGAAGACACAATTTCTCCTAAGGCTGCATCCGCGATCAACACACATGACTATGATGTTGATTGGTAGATTTTGGGAATGTGCTGAATCTTTGAATAATCCGGTCCTCCAATATTTGTTCGTTGAAGAAACTCATTTGGCATGCGTAATAGGTTCAGCATTTGTAAATTCTTAAGCACTTGCAATCCATCTGGGAGCATCTGCAGCTTGTTACCCCTAGAGATGACGAGTTTTCGAAAGTGCTTCATGGATCCCTTAGGTATTTGATTCCATGTTGTCAAGCTGGAGGAATTGTTGAGATGAAATTCTTTGAGTTTTGGAAAGCTATTTGGTTCACAAACTAATTGTTTTCCAACATTAACCATCATTATTTTGAGAGCATTTAGTGTTGGCAGGTGTGCCAAAGTAATAAAAGAATCTTGGGATAAGGATCCTGTGGATAGACTGATTTCTCGTAGACAGATGTGAGAGGCAATACCATTTGGTAGCCGATCGAGTGAGATTAGGTAGAGCTTCTCAAGGGATTAAGGAAGAGTAAGGTTTCCCAGTGGGAGAATTTCTCCCTCTGCCCAAAAATTTGCTCTCATTTTCAGCTTTCGAAGATTTGTCATCTTTCCAATAGCATCACATATTTCTCTCCAGGACTTATCTCCAGTGGCACTTACATTTAATTTAGTGAGCTGTGTTGTGGATTTCAACTGCCTTGCTTGATTGAGATTTAGATGTACCCTATCCAAGGTTTGGGGTTGAGTAAACTGGGATAATGTGATATCTGGCATTTTCGAATAGCCAGGAAATCTACGGATATAATCCATGAGAAGATGTCTTAATTACGTGAGCTCTGCTATCCCTGTAGGGACACGACTCATTGAACATTTTTGGAGATCCAAGGTTTGCAGGTGGCGAAGTTTCCTAATGGAATCTGAAAGATCTTTGATCAGTCCATTTCCTCTTAAACTCAACTATCTCAAATGAATTAAATCTCCTATTTCGTCTAGTACAATCCCTTGACGAAGGGCACCTTCAAGATCCAAAGTCCTTATTAATTTGATATTCTATAACAATTCAGAGAACGATGAGTAGAATTGGTCACTATACCTTGCTAAAAGTGAGCGTAGCTTTAACTTGCAAGTGCCAAGTCTGACTTTGGGTTGTTTATCATAAATTGCCAAACGCCGTTGATTTGAATCTAATTCAATCATCTCTTGTTTGAGTAATACTCTAAAATTCTCCTTTGCTATCATATGAACAGCAACATCGCGCAAGAGGTCATGCATTTGGAAACCTTTAGACTCGTACTCGAATTGTAACATGCTTCTTTCTATGAGTTCATTGAAAGAACCTCTTGGAATGTCTTCTAGTGTACTCGATCCACCATCCTTCTTGACAAAGCCCTCAGCTATCCATAAATGTATCAATTTATGGACCCCGATTTGGTCAGACTTGGGGAACATTGTACAGTATAAAAAGCATGGTTTCAAGTGAGATGGTAAATGATAGTAACTCAATAACAAAGCTCGATTTAGTTTAGTAAGTTCGCCAAGCAATTGGGAATCAAGGCTTTGGATGATCATACCCTATTCTCGTGCATTATCACATTTTGTTGCATCAATTGAGCAATTACTAGAATCGCATGAGGTAAGCCACCGCATTTGCCGACGAGCTCACGTCCGTGACTAATCAAGTGGTCAGGAAAGCTTCTTCCTCTTAGGATGGTATTTGAGAAAGCCATTTTACATAATAAATCCTAAGATGGGTCAGGATTTAATGGCTTTACCTCGAGAAATTTACGCTGTACCCCAAGTAAGAACCCGCACCGTTGAGCTACAGTTTTCTGACGACTGGTCACAATAACTGAGGACATCTTTGCTGCAGGAACCTCAATTTGGTTGAGAATATCAGTATCCCAAACATCATCAAGGATGAGAACATATCTTTTCTGCTTCAAGAAATCGCGTATAAGTTCCTGGAGATCATATTCCCCCTTCTTGTGAAGTCCATTTGGAACCTCTTTCTTCATACTTTTGAATAACCCTGTCAGCATGGACTTCAAAACTCTTTTAATGTCTGGGGACTACTTGATATAGACCCAATCCCAACAATCGATATCTTTGTTCAGTTCAACACTTTTACAAATATTTTTCACTAGAGTTGTCTTCGCTGATCCGCCAGGCCCCCACACTGTGATCACCAGCGTATGATCCCTCAGCTGCTCCACAAAATCTTGTAGCTCCGCAACTTCTTTGTCCCTCCTAAATACATCCAAGCCCTCCACATAATAATGCATGAGGGCACAATTGTTGGGCTTCCTGTGACACGGTTAGGCTTCGGTACTTGTCTTGTTCTCCTTCTTGAAAATCTAACTTCTTCTTTATGACATTCAGCTGCTGATAGAACTGAAACTACCCATATGCCTTCTTGATATGATAAAGCATGAGGGCACAAATGTTGTTGACCTCACAAAAGTTGCTTGGCTTGTTGAGCTCAAGAAGTTCCATATCCAGCATGAACTCTTCTAAAACATCTTCAATGTAAATTGTTGTCTCTCTCAGTTGTTTTACTCTTTCTTTAGCCAAACTGTTATTTTGCTTTCGCTCACTTGCATACTCAACTACACCTTGGAAGGCTTTAAGTCGATTGGCGATCTCGTCAACTTCATTGATCCCCAATTGGAACTTGATTTCATCATAAGCTGCATCCTTGAGTTTGTTCACTAGCTGATCAATGATCACAGCCGCCATGTTTTGGTGTGCTTTTTAGTTTACTATGATTTTGTTTTTGTTTTTTTTGTATGTGTGTTTATGGGTGTGAGTGAGTGAGTGTGCATATATAACTAGGAGAATTCAGAACAACTTTGTTGATGTGCTTCTCTAACCCCTCTTGCCATCTTATATCCGGTTATCTGTGAACTTATGATAATTCTATTCTTGTCTTTTTCTTCAAATTTCTCAATCATGCCAACACTGATTGGGATACGTGGCTTGAGTTTATGCCACAATGCTTGTTAATACTAGTTTGTCAAAGTCATAATCTTGATTTATTTCATCTTTGTACTCCATAGATAACTTTAAAAAATGGGTATTTTTAATCTATGCACTCTAGTTTAGAGAAAATGTGATAAAGACACTATTTCTTGGCAAGTGTGACTCAGATCATGTTAAATCTTGAAAATTATAATTATTATATATTTTAATTTTATTATTATTATTATATTATTATTATTATTATTATTATTATTATTTTGTGTTTGTCTAACTAGGAGAATTTGTTGACTGTTTAGGCTAACTCCAACAGTTTTCTTATCTTTCTCTCTATAAATAGGGTATTAAAAATACTTTTCCTACATGACCATAATATTTTTAAAGGCGGAGGGAGGGGGGACCTGGGGGTTGACACCTCCAAAAAAAGAAGAAATATTTAATAGAATTTTTTTTAAAAAAAAATAGGCGTGGCTCCCCTTTCAAGTAAAATGTCAAAAAGGTATAAATTTTTTTGAAAACATGAAGTTAGTTTGGTGGTTAGTCATAATTACCTTTATATTAAGGATATGAGTTCAAATCACCACAGTTACATTTTTTTTGCCAGTGTTTTGCTAGCATGTGTCTATCACTGCTTATTTTGATTTTATTTTTCCATTAGATAGATAGATAGATATAACTTTGAGGTACGTGCTATACTTGTTTTTATCCTTTTTTTTTATAACTGTAAAAACTGGGTCCTTTTTCTTTAAATCCAAATAATATAGTGCAAAAACTACTATACAAAAAAAAAAAAAAAAAAAAATTAGCCCCTCCAATATTAGATTTCTGGCTCTGCCCCTGTATATATATATATAGTGAAGTTAGATTGATGTGTGTCTATTACTGCTTGTTTTGATTTTATTTTTCTATTAGATTGATATAATTTTGAGGTACTTAGTGCTATACTTATCTTTATATATATATATTTTTATAACTGTAAAAATTAGATCTCTTTTCTATAAACCCAAAAAATATAGTGCAAAAAATTACTATACAAAAAAAAAAAAAAATCGACCCCTCCAACGTTAGATTTCTAGCTCTACCACTGTATAGTCAAATTGTATACTCATGACTACAATGTTTTTTTTCTGTAAAGTCATATCGTAGAGTCATGACCACAATAGAAGTCATTTCATGCATGAGTCATGAATCATCTCGAAGATCAATTATAGGAAGAACAATATTAGTTGAGGAAAGAAAGAAACTGAAACATTAATTTGTAATAGTTTTATTTGTTTTACAACTAAAAATAATTAGTTTGAACATGATTTTTTTGTTTTGATTTTTATATTATTTCTCATATCAATTTTCAACTTTTGTAAGTTCAAATCTTTTAGTTTAGTAACATTTTGAGTTATGTTTAAAATTTCATTGATTTATATTGCTTATTTTTTTTGCTTAAAAAAATGGGTTGGCCCGAACCTAACCCATTTAACTCGTGTGAAATTAATGGATCGAGTTGAATTTATTTTTTTGAATCTCAATCCAGTCCAACTCAGTCTAAATAATAACAATTTGGACTAATTCAATCTATTTATTAATCGGACTAAATGAGTTTACGGGACAGACTAACCCAACTCGACTTAAATAATATGTTGAGTTGAACCTCAGTTGGGAAAAACTTAAAACTTGATGTTTCTTGCAAGGTAGTACTTTTTCATGATTAATTATTGGCCTTCGTAACATGACTTATATATCTGTTGGCAAGCTAATATCACACATCAATCGTCTTCAGTCTTTCACCAAAAATTATTTTATTTTATTTTATCTTGGCTTGTTACTATATCAAACATTTACCATTAGTTGCCAGCAACATCACTCCTAGGACTGGACTTAAAGAAATATGACATGGGTATAGAATATTATTTGCACTATCATTTATTTTCTTTTGAAAATATAATCCATTAGGCAAGAATAGTAATAAAGGCACGGATCATGCATTGATGTTTAATATTAGTTAAAATCACACTATTTAACACTTATATATAAATAATTTTTTTTAATACGAGTTAAATTAATTTTTCAACCTAAAATTATTTTAATAATACTCATTTTCGGGGTTTATGATTATGTTCAGTGTTAGTCACTAAGGATTTTAATGTGAAATGGATTTTTCTTTTGGAATAAGCGTTAAGGTTTGCCATGGTCTTGTTAGGACGGTAGTTAATGTGAAAAAGAACATAAAGTAGACAAATGTGTTGGGAATATTGCCTTGTCTAGGTCAATGGTACAGATCATTTCCGATGGTATTAATCCTTCTAGAAACTGCATCTCATTTGTAGTACTAGTAGTTTTTTCTATGCTTCATATAAAACTGATATTCCTTTTTAACGATATAATATTTCATTTTGTTCGCAGCCACTGCTATGCCAAAAGTCTCAAAGGTGATTCTTTTTTTTTTTTTGCCCTTTATTTATGTCAGACATTGATGAAAAAATTCAGTTTTTTTTAAAATGGTTTATGTTAGTATTATTTATCTCAAGTGATATAACATGATTTAAGTTCTTTAAACCCTTCAATCCTTCTTTACATTAGGTACTAACAACTCCTGATATATTGAAGAGCATCCATATGTGATTAGCTTGCCTTTTGTGGCTTATTTTTCCTCCTTTGCTCCTTCTATAAGCCCCTTCCATCCCTTTCTTGCAGGATGGGCTGGGCCACCTTTATTACTTCTGGGCTTGTACAGGATTTTACCTATATTTCCGATTTGTAAAAGATTGTGATGCATACAGCTTCTTTAGAGTCTCCCAAGCCTCGACTGTCGTAGCCTTCTCAGCAATTTCCTGTAGTACATCGTTTGACACACTCATGTATAACGTACTAATGTCTCTATCTTCTAACTTTTTCTTTTCCTCCGGGACCTTTTTCTCGATAACTTTCCAAGGTCCTTGCATCATCATGAAAGCCTTGAATCTGATCCTCCATAAGCTGAAACTAGTTTTCCTATCAAAAATTTCAATTTCAAACTTTCATGAGGTTGTAGCCATCTTGGTTTACTCAAAACACAAACTTCAGGCCAGAATGTGACAAAACGGACTGCAAATTCAGACTCAGCACATCCGAAAACCTTGGGAATGCACTGGTCAACTTTTGATCAACCCGATCAAAGTCAACCCTTGGTCAACGGCTCGGTCAACCCTCGGTCAACGATCTAGTCAACTCCAATCAATGGTCTGGTCAACTTTTCCTTCTTCCTCTTTTTTTTTGTTTTGTTTTGTTGTTCTATTTTTTTTTAATATATAAAGAAAAAAGCAAAAAACAATAAAAACAAAACCAAAAAACAACTCCAACAAAAAAAGAGAAAAAAAAATACTAACTTTGACCAAACAAAAAAAAAGTTGATATCAGCCACCAAACCCCAAAAAATAACTTGCAGAACCGTCAGCAACAACCAAATAAGGAAGAAAAAATTTGTCACCTTCAACTCGCGATTTCGGCCACCATAGACCTTCGTTTTTTACGAAATTACCACCAATGAACTCCTCTCTCTGAGACGAAGCTTTTGATATGCTTCATGCCTCACGAGACAGCTCCGACAAAAATGACTCCGACAAGACTCACTTCGGTTTTTCCTTTTTTATAATTTTTTTGGCGAGTTTTGGCATGTGTGACCACCACGGTTGGAATCCTTGCAACGAGACGAGTCCAACCGTATATAATTTGTTAGGTTTTGCTCATAAAAATTTTTATCGCTTTTCACAAGTTATCCAGGTCTTTTTTTTTCACAAAGTTGATTTTTGCATGAATCCATCCTCAACCTAGCTCTTGATACCAGTTTGTCATGACAGTCTAGGGTGATAACGCATAGACACAAGAAATTAACGAACACAGCAATTTACGTGGTTCGGCCTAAACCTACGTCCACGGCAACAGGAGAATAGTTTCACTATAATGAAAGTAGTACAAGAGAACCCTCTTACAAAGCCTCACCAATTCTCTCGTGTATGCATTCAATATTTGTCACACCTAATATAAAGAACAAGAAATATATTTATAGGAAATCATATCTCTATTAGATTTTCGACCTACAGGCCCATTAAGCACAATTAACTAATACGGACCATTATTCCACAGTTATCTTCAACAATATCTCACGCATAAATGAACAAAATTGTAATTTTTCCTTTATTGAGCAAAACAAGGATTGTCATTTATTTTTAATTAATTAAGCAAGTGATTCTAAACAAGAAATAAGTGAGTTACATAGTTGATTACCCTCAAAGTTCCAAAAGTCACATATATCAATATTAACTTCAGTCTAACTATACTTACCATGAAATCTAATCTAGTTCCTAATATCATTAATTAGTGATCCTTTGCTTTAATTGTTTCTCAGTATAGTAGCAGCTTACTCATGGATCTTCTTGTTTCTTTCACTCTACAGGTGATACAGTCGAGCAAACATGCAAAAAAGAAAAATAAAGCAAAAACAAAAACAAAATTGTGATTGAAGTTGTTCAATGAAGCTACTGATTAGGGAGCAATTGCTTGAGATTTTTTTTTTTTTGGTCAATAAAAGAAATACTTTATTAAAGTTACAAAATTACAAGTTTAGCCTACACCCTCTCTAGTGGTTGAGGGTTAGCTGGAATCAGAAACAAACACACATGAATCAAAATGCAAAATAGATAACAGAGATGGAGGTGGTGCCGTCAACCAATTTGGGGACAACTCATGAACCCTGGCTGTTTTAGCCAGAAAATCAAGCACACGATTTGCTGTACGTCTTACCAATTGAAGGCTAAATCGTGCTTTATCTCCAATAAGCTCTTCAATATCCGACAGAAAATGCGAGATTTCCCACCTAGTCGTGATGTCCTTTGACTATACAGCTTGGAGAAGATCTTGCGAATCAGTTTCGATGATAATATTTGGATGATCAGTCATCGATGCAACCATGCACGCTTTCTTTAGGGTGATGGCTTCTGCCTGTAAGGGGCTATGACAGTTGAAACTCCATGCGAATCCATCAATTAATTTTCCAGTTTGGTTACGAACAATCACCGCAACACCTACTTTAAAAAATTTTGTGTACGAGGCATCACAATTTATTTTCAGTTCATTTTGTTTCGGTGGTGACCAGCGATTTTGTATCTGCAAAGGTGATGTGAACTAATCTCTAAAGTTGTTTTCTTGTTCAGTTGCAAGAGTGTTGATATCTGCAAGCAATCTTCTAATATCATTGTTTATTTGTTGTGGACAGGGCTTCACTCCATCGAAGATGAAACGATTCCTAGCTCTCCAAATGCTCCAGCAAATGACGGTAAAAATCTTAGCCATCTCCATTCTTTTGCAACCTGCTTTCATACCAAGTTCAATCATGTTAAGAAACTAGATAGAAAAGCTGTGTGTATTTTCTCTTCTGGGTGTAATTTGAAGTGGGGATGAAATCCAAGTTTCCTTAGCAGAGTGACACCTCAAAAGGAGGTGCTCAACACTTTCTTATTCCAAG
Organism: Ehretia macrophylla; assembly: GCA_037974665.1. Classification (NCBI taxonomy): domain Eukaryota; kingdom Viridiplantae; phylum Streptophyta; class Magnoliopsida; order Boraginales; family Ehretiaceae; genus Ehretia; species Ehretia macrophylla. Next base: position 50,607,900 of record CM075775.1, read on the forward strand.
TTGCAGAGACCACACATTGGATTACTCGTTGATTTCTTTTTGTATCTATTGAGTTAAGTAGGCAGTGCATTGAGGCAGGCCTTCCAAACAAAAGTTTTCATCTTTGAAGGGGCTTTCGAGCCCAAGATGGATTTCCATAGACTATTCGGGATCTGGTTGGAAGAGCTAGGATGATAGTTAGGTTGTTGATCTGCTTGGTGCTTGACAAAGAGATAACCTGATTTGACAGAGTAGATACCTTTTTTATTAAAAGGCCAAATAAATCGATCAGGTCTCGATGTAGAGGGAAAGGGAATTGCAAGTATCTCATGTGCAATATGAGGTGTGAAGATAGAATTGATGAGGACTGGATTCCAACTTTGTGAGTGAGGTATCATAAGCTCATTGACATGTGTTAAGTGACAGTTTATTCACTTATGAACAAACTTTTGACATGGGATCCAATGAGATTTCCAGATGTCAATATTTTTCCTATTACCAACTTTCCAAAAGATCCATTGGAGAAGACAATCCCTTTCTTTAATGATGCTCCTCCAACACCATGATGGGGAGTGACCACACTTTGCATTCCAAAAAGTTCCATTAGGAAAATAGACACCTTTAAGAATTTAGCAAGTAATATAATCCGGATTTTCAACAATTCTCCATGCTTGTGAGGCAAGTAGATCAAGATTTTGGAGTTCGAAGTCTTTGAAACCCATTCCTCCATCAATCTTATTGCATGTTAGTTTACTCCATCTTATCCAATGAGTCCTGTTGAAAGTGCCAGAGTTCCACCAGAACTTGGAAATGGTGGAGCAAAGTTGCTTATATACTTTTTAAGGAAAATGAAAAATGGCCATTGAATAGGAAGGAATGGCCTGCAAAACAGCCTTGATCAAAGTTTATTTCCCTCCCTCAAAGAGAAACTTAGATTTCCAGTTCTCAACCTTAGACATGATTCTTTCTTGAACCCATTGAACAGCCTCTGACTTAGTTTTACCCCAATTAGATGGAATTCCAAGATATTTCCTGAGAGACTGAGAGTGATTGACATTAAGAATAGTACAAAAGTGTTCACGAACTCCTGGGAGGGTATTAGAGCTGAAGAGAATACTTGATTTACTGAGATTGATACTTTGACCAGCGGCTGAGTAATAATGAGTAAGGCAGTTCTTAAAAGTGTAGATCTCTTCATTTGTTGCCTTAAAGAAAATGATGGAGTCATCAGCAAAAAAGAGGTGAGTGAGATGTGGTGTAGATCTACTAAGCTTGATGCCTTTGAGAATTCGCTTGTCCACATGAAGGGCAAAAACCCTTTGAGATAGCCACAGTTAAAATTGAGAAGATAAAAAGGGACACAGGATCACATTGGCGAATGCCTCTTTGAGTAGAGAAAAAACCTTGTTGCTCTCCATTGAAGACCACACTATAGGAAACAGTACGAATACATTCCAAAATCTAGTTTACCCACTTGGTATGAAACCCAAGCTTAAGGAGGAGTGCCTCCAAAAAATCCCATTCAACTTGATCAAAAGCTTTGTTCATGTCCAGCTTGAGGGCTCCAGTGTAGTTTCGAGAGGACTTTTGTCTTTTGAGATAGTGGACTACCTCCAGAGCCAGAATAATGTTATCTTGGATCAATCTTCCTGGGACAAAAGTACTTTGGAACGGAGAGATAATCTGATTCATGTAGGGCTTGAGTTGTTGAACCAATACTTTTGAGATGATCTTGTAAATGAAATTGGAGCAACTAATTGGTCTAAATTGGCCCACATTCTCCGGGGTTTCAACTTTCGGAATGAGAATAATGTTTGTTTCGTTAATTCCTTTGAGCATCATTCTTGTGTCCATGAAGTGTTGGACTGCTTTGAAAACGTCTTCCCCTAAAATATGCCAATAAGATTTATAGACAAGCCTATGGAAGCCATCTGGTCCTGGTGCTTTTGTGGCTCCAAGGGATCAAGTAGCTTTTTTAACTTCATCAAAAGTGACTGGCCTGATAAGATCAACATTGGTGCTATCATCAATGGAAGGATCAATACAATCAAGAACAAAGTTAAAATTTCTAGGACCATTTGAATAGTAGAGCCTCTGGAAGTGTTTCTTAAATGTGACCTTTATGACTTCAAGATCTTCAGTCCACTCATCAAGATAGCTTTTGAGTCTCAAGATTTTGTTCCGTCCTCTCCTTTGAAGTATAGAGGCATGGAAATATGTTGTGTTTTGGTCTCCCCATTTGAGCCACTTGAGTCTAGCTTGCATTCCCCAATATTTTTCTTCCTTGGCCTAATGAATTCCTAGCTTATGTGAGATAGCATATGCTTCATGATGGAGGCTATCATTCCATGGTTGATTCTGAATAACTTTGAGCTTCTCCATAAGAGCATTAATTTCTTTAATGTTGTTTCTGCATTTCAGTTTGCTCCATGAAGCTAATTTCCCAACAAATCTTCAGCTTTCTTTTAACAATAAACTATTTTGTGCCTTGAACAGTTTGGGCCCAACTATCCCTGATGACATCTTCACAGTCACTATCATCAATCCATGATGCTTCGAACTTGAAAGAGCGATGATTCTTACTCCGGCTAGTATCAAGAGAAAGGATAAGAGATGAGTGATCAGATCCCAGTATTGGATGAATAGCAGCCACCCAAGCATTGGGGTAGGTGTTACTCCAAGCAGTATTACAAAACATACAATCAAGCTTCTGTTTGATGTTGCACAAACCGTCTCTTTTATTATCCCATGAAAAAGTACAACCTTTGGAATTAACATCTTTAAGATCATTTCTATCCAGAAACCCCCTAAAGCTAATGATAGCATCATTAGATTTAGGTCTGCCTCCTTCTTTTTCATGATAAGAAAGAATGTCATTGAAATCCCCTGCAACAAGCCATGGATGATTGCTTGAGGATTCAAGTGAAATGAGGTAGTCCTAGATATGGTGTTTATGATGCTGATTCTTTGGGCCATAGAAAAGGGTGAAGCTCTAGCGATCATTATCTGCAGTTATGACTGTTGCGTGCAAGAAATTGTTATCCAAACAGACAGCATCAATGATAGCACCAGTTTTCCAAGCAAGGTAAAGTCCCCTTGAGATACCAACTGGATCCATTCCCAGACAATTAGGGTAGCCTAAGTGCCTCAGAGTATTTTCAACTTTTTTTGTTTTTTTTTGTTTTGTTTCAATAAGGCGAACGACCTGGGGTTTATTCTGAGAGATTAGTTCTCTCAAATATTGAACTGTCAAGGGTGACCCCAATCCTTGACAGTTCCAGCAGAGTAGCTTCATTGATCCCTTGGGGGCTGTTGTGGGACAACTCCCCTGAACCTCACAGATTTGGATTGCGTGAGAGGTCTTGAACTTTCTCTTTTGTTTTCTCATTGTTTTGTTTGTTTCTGGCACACTAATTTTTTCTGAGATTGGTATTTCAACCAGGTCCATGCAAGATTCAAGGTCCTCTATTACGGGAGTGGGTGTTTGGGGCTGTTGGGCTAGTTGGGGAATGTAGAAAGAGGAAGATGGTTTAAAGCGTTTGTCAATGTGTGTGGTTTCAAACTCTGTAGACATTCTTTTTTGGTGGTTGGGTGGGTGTGGATTAGTTTGTAGTATTTGTGAAGTGTTAGTGATAACGAGTGGCAAGGTGGGTGATGTTGTAGAGGTATTTTGATTCTCAGTTGAAAGATTATTGGTATGATGTGGGCTTATTTGGGAGTGGGGAATATATGTTTTTTTGTGCGAGTTGCAGTCTGGTTTCAGAAGGCTAGAGGTGGGGTTGTTCGTTTCTTGAATGGGCTTAATAGCAGTGAGTTTGATTGATTGTTGGGTTGATGATGGGCTGTAGTGGGTGGGCTGTGGGCTAGGGACAGATGGCCTTATAGTGTTGTTGGGTTGTGTCTATGTTTGGGCTTTGTTGAGTGTGTGTGAAGGCTCCGTGTATGTAATGGGTAACAAAGGATTTGAGGTGTCTTGCATGTGAATATCATTGGGTTGTATGTGAGTGCTTGAAATTTCCATCTCAGATGCAATGACTATGTTTTTTCCTTTATTCTGTTGAACTTGGGGAGAGTGAATAGTGGGAATATTCAGACAAACCTGTTCACTCAAATGTTGCTTTTGCAGGTCCACTTGATTTGCTTTGTTATTGTCGTCCACATGGCAGTCACATGACAACCGTTGTGCATCTTGATCGGCTTGTTCATCTGAATGCTCACAGTGGCTTGTGTTTGATGTGTTGTGGGATTGATTGCAGTTACCAGGATTTGGAGTGGAGGTAAAATGATGTTGGCCTCTATCATCATCGTTGTAGGATAGTGATCTTGCTTTGCTTCGAATTGGAGTTGCTCTGATATTTGGCCCAAAAGGATAGTTAATTTTTGATGGTGAGGCACTTGAGACATTGTTTTGATTATTTTTTTGTGGACAATATCTGATCTCATGCCCCAATTTCCCACAGAGGTAACAAAAATCACTCAACTTTTCAAAACAGAGTTTAATCTATATCGGTGGAAGGTTATCTCTTGGGAGGGTGAAGCCATTGACAAAAGGCTGATGAATATTCCATTTAATTCGCACTCGCAAACATTGGGCGAAAGCAATTCCTGTTTCATCTTTAAGATCAAATTCTTCCAGCTCTCCAAGCACGGTTGCAATTTTTTGTGCATTCTCTTGAGTGATAAAATCCAACTGCAGACCCTGAGCTTGAACCCAAAATGAAGTAAAATCAAGATCCATTTCATCTAATGAGTGTTGGGGCTTCCATGGCTGAAGAAGAAGATGATTTCCTTGAATTGCCCAAGGCCGAAGATTCCAGGCCCGTGTTTTGTCTGCTTGGCTTTCGAAGACCAGTATAAAGTGGTTTTTCTTTTGTTCCATGATTTCAACTGATCCTTTGAGACCCCAAGATTTTGAAATGACATTGTTAAGGATAGCAGTGTTAATGACTTTATCAGTTATAGCTCTCCCAACAAGTGAGAGGTGTTTGAATTTGAAGCTAGCTTTCGATGAAGGTTGGAGAGTGACTTTGAGGGATGTTGTTTCTGATAATTTTTTTGTAAGTTCGTCTATGGAGTTTGATAGATCCATGACTGGGGAAAAAGAAGTTAGTGAAGGATAAGGAGAGAGGAAAGAAGAAGGAAACAGGGAGAGTGGAAAAATGAGGATGAAAGAATTCACCTCCGAGAAAGCTATGAAAGTCGAAAACTGCTACCGCCGCGAGACCATCTCAGGAGAGAGAGGCATCAGGGGAGGAGTGGATATCGCTTAATTGCTTGAGATAGACAACTAGCAATCATCGAGAATCAAATCAAATCAAATCAAATCTTAATTCTACTAAGTAGGCTCAAATATATAAATTTGATGATACTGATTATTTTTATTGAGTCATTTTCTCTATAAGTTTTGATAGGAAATACTCCAACAAACAACAATAATATCATAATATTTCAAATTCATAAAAATAAAAAATAAAAAAAATCCAACGCGTTTACATTGACTATCGAATACCCAATCGCTCTTTCTTTATCCGAACTTTGAATCCTGGTTGCCCACACGAAACAAAATTTAATCATTTTCCCTTTCAGTGCCACTGAAAAAATTACGAAATTGTACAGATTGTTACGTTAATTTTATTTCTTCTTTCTTTGGGTGGAAACAGTACTATTATTTCACTGGAAAAAATTTTAAGACGTTTGAGGCGTTTAAATGTCCTAAACTGAAGAATGGACTCCACTTCTAACGTTTGAAAATCATAAGTTAGAGTAAAATGTGGACTCACGAACATTTTTAATCAGAATCCTATTTCACTATAGGATCTGTAGCAAAACCTCATTATAGAAATCTAACCAGTGGTACACAAGGCGCCACGCGGAACAAACTTAGCATCTCAATTAAATGACCATTGGAAATTTTGTGAACAAAAATAGACAAGGTGGGAAAGAAACGACCACTCTGCAAATCTCCAAACAAAAAATGGCTGCTACTTCACCACCATTTTCATCCTCTTTCCTGTCAACAGCAGCTCTAACAAATCATGCTCACACACAACTCTTCCTCTTCAACAATGGAAGACAAAGCAGCACAACATCTCAGAGAAGGGTCTCTTTCAAAGTTCAAGCTGCAAAGCTTCCTGCTGGAGTATGTCATTCGTTTGATTCATTTTATATATGTCGTATGAGAGATTTGAAATTCAAAACATGATTTTTTACCGTATAAAAAGATAGGTGTAAAGATGGCGTAAAGTATTACTCGGAAAAGTAATGCTCTAATGCATAATCTGATGAGTCTTTTATAAATCTTCAGGTGGAGTTACCAAAAGTAGAACCAAAATTTAATCCTCCATTTCTGGGGTTCACAAGGACTGCTGAAATATGGAATTCTAGAGCTTGTATGATTGGACTCATTGGGACATTCATTGTAGAACTGGTTCGTTCATCTTCTTCCTCATATTAGCTTCCTTTTCTTTTGATTACATATGCGAAACTAGCGTTGCTATATACCATCCATTAACCCGTTCTTACATAATAGAATTCTTATCACACATTCAAATAATTTAATATTTAATATATGAATTCTTCCAATACAAGAAAAAAGTGAACGAGTGATCAAGTGTTTTATTTGTTTCGACTTTTTCAGATAGGGGATACTTCAAGTGATAGGTGTGGATATTGGAAAAGGACTTGATCTTCCTCTTTGAACATTCTGTGTCTCTCTTCTTGAACAGATTCAGCATGAATTCAGCAAATCATGTAAAATTGCTCACTATACAATTTGATGCAGCTATTGTCCTGCATGAAAAACAAATGTTATCGATGTTTTGATTATTTTGCAACATTTCATATAAGAGAAAATGTAGATTGAAATTTGTGTTACAAAATGCTTACGCTTTCTTGAACAATTTGCACACAGCATCAGCATTAGCAAATTCCCAGTCTTCACTCACTTGATTTTTCCAATGGTCTCACCAGCACAGACAATGTCGACAAAATGATAAAGAAAGAGTATATAGCTTCCCTCCTGCTTCAGGAATATAGTGTAAGGATGAGGGGAGAAGAGACTAGTTTTTTTCCGATTACAGTAGGTCTACATCAAGGATCCGCTCTGAGCACATACTCCCTCCTGCTTCAGGAATATAAGTCAAAGTAATTCCCCTCCCGGCAAGATAAAAACTGCGTGGGCACCAGGGAGGTTAACTCCGTTCCGAGTTCCCTGCATCCTTTAGTTAATCAGCAAGAGGGATGCTTACCGTGCCATTCTACTTAAAGACAAACTCAAACCATTTTACTCCGTATACTTTGCACGGCATAAAACATTCTCTCTAATGCATCCGGGACTTATTTTCTGATATACAACCTCAACACATTTAGTACAAGTTACATGATATTACATTATGGGAATTTAAGAACCTCATGGTACTTTATCTAGCAGCAGCAAAGTATTTCACCCGAATCAGGGAAAAGAAAACATTACAGAGCCCTGCTGATTCTAGAGTCAATAACTGGAACCTTGGAAGAAGACTCTGATAATTTAGTGCCTCAGCTAATGAAGTCTGCGGTTTCTCCATGCAGATTCCGCCCAATTCTTCATCCTCTCCCCTTCTACTTTTCTATTCTGTTGCACACAAAATGCTTCTGCGTACCCAACTGTGTAAAGCAGATTGTCAAGGAGGCACACAAAAGCAAATTGCTGACCATGTCAACCAGCATATGTCAGCCAGGGATACATACTAACTGATAAGATGACACCAATCTTTGGATGATGGGAGCCTACATTAGATTGATAAAAACACAGCTTTAACATTATCTACAAGTATTAATTTATTGTTACACAGAAACAAGTTTTAGGTAGCCTAACAAAATGCTCTCCCGCTTTCTTTAACGCAGTTGTCAGTATCTCCGCTGCATCACCAAAATTCCTCCAAAACCACGACTCAAAATTGACGACATCAGGATCATATAATAAGATATCATAGGCATTCCATGCTATTGATCTTAGTCTTACCCTAGATGGCCCTCAAGTTGCCCTAATGCACATGTAGCTGCCAGCAAGATTTCTTCTTACAAGCGGATAAATTATGACGTTCGCCAGTAACTGTGTTCTCTGATATCCTCTGAATTACTTTCTGGTAGAAATCCTTTGCCATTGAAAATTTTATTATGCCATGAAGGAATTCACCATTAGATAGAGCATCATTGCCTATACATCAGTAAATCAATACATTGTCTAACCATGTCATCCATGACATCTCAAAGGTAAAGCTCTTACCATTGAAGTGTTCATCAACCTGAGCTCCTTGGAAGTTTGATTCCGCAGGAAGTTCATTCCAATACCATGAACGACAGAGTTAAACAAGACAACCAAACACACCTGACGATACCCTATTAATGCCTTTACACGAGCGACTATAGCCTTTAGGCCAGAAACAACACCAAGTTCTAACTGGTGGGTTATTTTTAATAACCTAAGTGGGCTTACAAACTATTCATAATAATATTTGGACTTTTATTATTATTGGGATAATTAAGTGATCCAATATAGTTGATCCTAATAAAACATCTTATAAGGTATGGGCTTTGTAATGTGTTGTACCAATAATAGAGGACCTAACTAGAGTTAATGGAGCTCTAGTTAAGTTGCCTATATAAAGAACATAGGATTGGTCAAGGCTACTTTTCATTTTCTCTAGTTTTCAATCTCATATTTGATAGACATCAAGCAAGAGAGAAGTGTGAGCTTGTGGAAGACCTTTTTCCGGATCATATTCATCTCGTCGTCATGGATTCAGATATGTCATTCTTATCATTTCATTATATAATCTTGATAATTTAAACGAAGTATGAAATTGAATCTAGATCTGTAGATCTAATCTCACAAGGCATAAATTTCAGATTTAGATCTAACAAGTATTTAATTTATAGATCTAACATGTGGTATCAGAGCCACATTCGTATTAGATTATTAGGATTGATTATGTAGATCTAATTATGATTAATGTAGATCTTATGATTATATCATAAATACACATGGTTGTATGTTTAGATCCATATGGTTTTAGGATTTGATACATAATTATGTGTATGATCCGTTTTGATCTTCATTAATCTTGATCACATGATTGATGTGATTTGAGAATGGTTTTAGATCTTAGATCTATGAAATTTATGATTTATGATCTTTAGATCTATACATGATTGATGCTTAGATTTAGTATGAAATTCTAATGTGCTGTTTTGACCAACTTTAGACCAATTCAACCGTGTATTTATTATATGCAGTAGCTTTTAAAACCAACATGTTATCTTGATCTTTTGGTTAAAAGCATGCTTTTCCTCCTTGAGGTCCTGAGTTCGATTCTTGCTAGTTTGGAATTGTTGTTTTTCTATGACGTGAAACAAAAAGTTTTATATTATTCAGCTCGCATATTATACCAATGGTTATGGCTGTCACAGTGGTTAGAAGCTTGCAATGGAATCATGAGGTCTTAGGTTCGAACCCCCAACTATGTGATAGTTTTTTTAGTTTTAATTTTGTAACTAAAGACTAAAATAAAAATTTACATAATGCGGGTAATGGTTCGAACACAAGACCTTCTGCCTAATAATGGAACTCTTATCCAACTACACTAGGGCCTTCCTCATGTCAAAATTGGACCACTAAATTTATATATAGCTATTTTCCAGCAGAAAATTAAGGGGATATAGCATGGTTCGAACACAAGACCTACCAAATTGTTATATCTAAATCTGAAATTTATACCTTATGAGATTAGATCTACGGATCTATATTCAATTTCATGCTTTGTTTAGATTATCAAGATTACATAATGAAATGATAAGAATGACATACCCGAATCCATGATGATGAGATGAATAAGCTCAATCTTCTCTCTTGCTTGATGTCTATCAAATATGGGATTGAAGACTAGAGAAAAATGAAGAGTGGCATTGGGGACCAATCATATGTTCTTTATATAAGTAACTTAACTAAAGCCTCATTTACTCTAGTTAGGTCCTCTATTATTGGTACTACACATTACAAAGCCCATACCTTATAAGATGTTTTATTAGGATCAACTATATTGGATCACTTAATTATCTCAATTAGAATAGAAGTCCAAATATAATTGTGAATAATTTATAAGCCCATATTAGGTTATTAAAAATAACCCAACAATCTCTCACTTGGGCTACAAATTGATACCGAAGACAATTATATTTGTTAACTGTATATGCGCATAAAATTACTTTCTATTCTTAAAACATCTTCCAAATCAATCTGGTCCATCTCCTATACCAGCATAAGACCAAAGCGACCTTTGTTACATTTCATCGTAACTCGATCCATCAATGATCACCATACCAAATATATTCAACGACATAGATCAAGTATGGATGTGTGGCTGAAAATTACATGCAATATGATCTCAAACATGTCTATTTCCAATTGGTCCTTAACTTTATTCCGTAGTGAGATCAAACCTTAGTCTTTCAAACTTTATGCTAAACCGCAATTGAAAGATAACACATTCAGAGTAATAACTAATAGTAAAACCATCAACTTTATTCTGCAGAAAACTGAACATACAATGTTAAGAAAGGAACTGAAGATATACACAGACTCCCACTAAAACTGCATACCATCAAATAACACAACACCCATACGAGCAGTATGCTCATGATAGACCTTGAGTGGTAAACCTTTAGTAAGTGGATCTACAAGCATGAACTTTGTCCTTATATGTTCAATTGACACTATCTTACTCTGAACTCGTTCCTTAACACTATCTTAATGTCTATATGCTTAGACTTTGACGAGCTTATGTTGTTGTTGGAATATAGAACTGCCGATAGATTGTCACAATATACTTTAAGTGGTCTTTCAATACCATCTACAATACGTAGTCCAGTGACAAAATTTTGCAGCCATATCGCATGATTAGTTGCCTCATAACATGCTATGAATTTTGCTGCCATAGTGGAAAGAGCTATAAGTGACTACTTAGCACTCCTCCAGGAAATAGCACATCCATATAACATGTAGACATAGGCAGAAGTAGATCTTTTGAAATCTTGGCAACCCACAAGATCGGAGTCAGAATACCCAATGATCTTCAAATTATCTGACTTCCGATAGGTGAACATGTAATCGTTTGTTCTCTTTAAGTAGCTCATAACTCTTTTGACTGCTTTCCAATGATCCATCCCAGGATTACTTAAGTATCTTCCTAACATACCAACAATGTACACTAAATCCGGATGCGTACATACTTGAGTATACATAAGACTCCCTACAGTTGATGCATAGGGAACCTTTTGCATCTCTTTTCTTTCAATTTCATTCTTGGGGCACTGGTTGAGACTAAACTTGTCTCTTTTAGGAACGGGAGTATCTCCTTATGCACAATCTATCATGCCAAATCTAGCAAGTATCTTATTGATATAGCTCTTTTGTGATAACCCAAGGACACCCCGAGAGCAATCTCGATGTATTTTAATTCCTAATACAAAAGAGGGGTCATCAAGATCTTTCATTTCAAAATGCTTAGTTAGAAATTTCTTGGTTTCGTGCATTAAGCCTATATCGCTGCTAGCCAATAGTATGTCATCGACATAAAGTACTAGGAAGATAATTTTACTCCCACTGAACTTGTGATATACACAGTCCCTCTTAGAAACTTCTTCTTTCTCTAGTGGATCGCCTAAGTCGCACTTCCTCTTGAGGTTGTTGAGTTTGCTCTTTTGGAACAACACCTTGATTTTGAGTAGGAAGGTTTATAGGGAAATCCTCATTGTTGTCTTGAACAATGTCAGTAGGCTGATCATTGTCAATAATAATGTTTAGAAAAGGAATAAATTCCTCTTCAAAGACAACATTCCTAGCCTTATCTTCCCTCTCAAACACAACATCCTCAAGAAATCTCGCATTTCCCGTTTCGAAAAAAAGACTTAGTTGAGGGATTATAAAACTTAAAACCCCTCGACTGTTCAGCATACCCAACAAAATAACAGCTAATTGTTCTTGAGTCCAGTTTCTTTTCATGTGGCCTATAAAGTCTCGCCTCAGCTAGACAACCCCAAATGTGTAAATGCTTTATGCTAGGATTCTTGCCTAACCATAGTTCATAAGCGGTTTTAGCTACCGCTTTACTAGGTACTCTGTTCAGTATATATACTGCAGTCTTTAGTGCCTCTCCCCAGATTGACTCTGATAAGGAAGAATGACTAATCATGTTTCTTATCATATCCTTAAAAGTACTATTTCGTCTTTCAGCAACACCATTCAAGCTAGGTGAACCCGACATTGTGTATTGTGGGACGATTCTACATTCTTCTGGGAATTTGGCAAAAGGCTCTGGACATTGTTCACCTAATCCAGCCATATTATTCACTACCACGGTTAGATTTGACAGCTTTAATCTTCTTGCCTAGTTAATTTTCAACTTCAACTTTGAAGGCCTTAAAAACGTCCAAGGATTGTGACTTCTCACGTATTAAGTATAAGTATCCGTAATGAGAATAATCGTCTATAAAAGTGATAAAATACTATTGACCATTCTAAGAAGCCGTAGGGAATGGACCACAAATATCAGTATGAATCAATTGTAAGACGCCAGAACTTCTCTTAGCACTTAACTTTCTGTTGTTTGTCTATTTCCCTTTAACACATTCAACACACACATTATGGTCTGTGTAATTAAGGGGTTCAAGTATTCCGTCTGACACAAGTCTTTGAATTCTCCTTTCGGAAATGTGACCTAAACGCTTATGCCATAAGATGGCAGAATTCTCATTTGTTAATTTGCGTTTTATACCTCTTGAAATTATTTACAAGGATTCATTAAATGAAACAATGGTATTCAACATATATAGTTTATCAATTAAAGAGCCAGTTGCAACTAGAGTAGAATTGAGGAAAAGACTAACTTTATTGTTTCAAAATGAACAAGAATAACCATATTTGTCCAAAATAGAAACATAAACCAAATTTCATCTAAATGAAGGTACAATATAAGTCTCTCTCAATTCAACATAATGACCAGTCTCAAAAGATAATCTAAAAGTCCCAATGGCTTCAGCCGGAACTACTTTGCCATCGCCCACGTAGATGAATCTTTCAGCATCATTTGGCGGTCGGCTTCATAGCTATCCCTGCATAGACATACTTGTGTGAGTAGTGGCACCTGAATCTACCCACCAAGTATTGCTAGGTACATAAGTTAAATTAATTTCAGAACAAGCCAAAGTGAGAAGCATACCTTTCTTTATACGTCAACTGACATACTTGGAACAATCCTTCTTCATATGCCTAGGTTTCTTGCAAAAGTAACAGGTAAATTCCTGATCCTGATTCTTTTGAAGTCTTTTGGGTTGTGATGTTCTCACTGCAGCTTCTTTACCTTTATTCTTTTTTTCGCTTATTGTCCTTCGAGGTAGTTGCAATATGAGCACTTTCGATATTTTTATCTCGCTTCAATCTATCATGTTCTTGCACACAGTGGAAAATGAGCTCATTGAGAGTCCATTTATCCTTTTGAGTGTTATAACTCACAATAAACTGTTCATAGTGTGCAGGAAGGGATATAAGTACCAAATGCACGAGCAAGTCATCAGACAACTCTAACTTTAGTGCCTTAAGTTTTGAAGCAATATTAAACATCTCCATAATGTACTCCCTTATGTTTTATTTTCCTTTATATTTCATCTGGACAAGGTCAGCTAAAAGCTTGCTTGTCTTAGCCTTTTCATTCTTTGCAAAACATTTTTCAATTTCTTGAAGGAAACCATTAGCAATTACCTCATCGGGCATACTGCCCCTGAATGTATCTGGAACGCTGCGCTTTAGCATCATTAGACTAATGCGATTGGAACGATCCCACTTCTCAAAGTTCCCTTTAGCCTCAGTGGAACTTGACTCCGTAAGAGAATCAGGTTGTTCTTTTCTTAATGCATAGTCTAAATCCATGCAGTCGAGAACCAACTGAACGTTCTTTTTTCAGTTTTTAAAGTTTGTGCTGTTAAGCATAGGAATTGAGTTTATGTTGGCAGTAACATTAGCAGCAGTAGCAGTAATTGAATCCAAATAGAGAATAAATAAATAACATATTCTCACAAATAAAATTCATGTCAAGACATATATACAAGTTAAAACCAAATAAACATTTAAATGCAAGACATAATTTTTTTATACAACTGTAGTGATGGGCCCATTTAATAAGATACCTAGCACAATATCAATGACCTTCCTTTGGGCCGATCATTAACTTGTAAGTAATACTCTCCATGCAGAAATCAAATGTTGATAATAAATCCGGTCAAACAACAGCCTTCCTTTGGGCTGACGTGTTATCCACATAGAAATTTTATAATTATCACACATTTATTTTCACAGGTGTGTTTGCTATTTAGCCAATCAATGACATTCCTTTGGGTTGATCATTGATCGCATAAACAATAAACACACACATTTTATTATCTCAAAATAAACCAATCTACGCAAAAGAGGTTACTTTGGCAACATTAAGCTTCAATCAATTTATTTTAAGATAAAAACGCAAGTTCAAAATTTGAAATCAATTTTTCTGTATATGCACATATTCATTTATGGCTTGTCCCTGAGTTGATCATTATCAAGTCTCACTTTGTACATTAGTCCATTTAGCATGCATCATATACAAGATAACTAAATAAACATGTATGCAACAACATAAACTTGGTGGATCATAGACTTAGCGGTTGATCAAATCCGAGCCATATGAATTGGATCAATCACAAAACCTAAGCAAGCACTTCAAAAGTCTTCAACACCTCCAAGTTCATCAACTCCGTGATTGATCTTGTACTTCTTGCAAGGTAGATTATATAATTATTACATTATATGTCTCACTACAAATCACACTCTTGCAAGAAATATAAAAATGAGACTTATGTCTCAATTTCAAACTAAATGAATGAAAAAAAAAATATTATTACAATCGTTCAACCATTTTTCTATAAGTCCATGATCCATCCAAACATCCATAATGTCGAGATATAATTACTGCTACTTCTGCTAATGTTACTGCCAACATAAACTCAATCCCTGTGCTTAACGGCACAAACTTTAAGAACTGGAAAAAGAACGTTCAATTGGTTTTCGGCTGCATGGATTTAGACTATGCATTAAGAAAAGAACAACCTGTTTCTCTTACGGAGTCAAGTTCTACTGAGGCTAAAGGGAACTTTGAGAAGTGGGATCATTCCAATCGCATTAGTCTAATGTTGCTAAAGCGCAGCGTTCCAGATGCATTCAGGGGCAGTATGCCCGATGAGGTAACTATTAATGGTTTCCTTCAAGAAATTGGAAAATGTTTTACAAAGAACGAAAAGGCTGAGACAAGCAAGCTTTTAGCTGACCTTGTCTAGATGAGGTATAAAGGAAAAGGAAACATAAAGGAATACATTATGGAGATGTTTAATATCGCTTCAAAACTTAAGGCACTAAAGTTAGAGTTGTCTGATGACTTGCTCGTGTATTTGGTACTTATATCCCTTCATGTACACTATGGATAGTTTATTGTGAGTTATAACACTCAAAAGGATAAATGGACTCTCAATGAGCTCATTTCCCACTGTGTGCAAGAAGAGGATAGATTCAAGCGAGATAAGAATATCGAAAGTGCTCATATTGTAACTACCTCGAAAGACAATAAGCGAAAAAGGAATAAAGCTAAAGAAGCTGCAGTGAGAACATCACAACCAAACATACTTCAAAAGAATCAGGATCAGGAATTTACCTGTTACTTTTGCAAGAAACCTGGGCATGTGAAGAAAGATTGTTCCAAATATGCCACATGGCGTGTAAAGAAAGGTATGCTTCTCACTTTGGTTTGTTATGAAGTTAATTTAACTTCTGTACCTAGCAATACTTGGTAGGTAGATTCAGGTGCTACTACTCACACAAGTATGTCTATGCAGAGATGCCTGTAGAGACGACCGCCAAATGATGTTGAAATATTCATCTATGTGGGCGATGGCAAAGCAGTTCCGATTGAAGCCATTGGGACTTTTAGATTATCTTTTGAGACTGGTCATTATGTTGAATTGAGAAAGACTTATATTGTACTGTCATTTAGATGGAATTTGGTTTATGTTTTCGTTTTGGACAAATATGGTTATCCTTGTTCATTTGCAAACAATAAAGTTAGTCTTTTCCTCAATTCTACTCTGGTTGCGAATGGCTCCTTAATTGAGAAACTATATATGTTGAATACCATTGATTCATTTAATGAATCCTTGCAAATAATTTCAAGAGGTACAAAACGCAAATTAACAAATGAAAATTCCGCCACCTTATGGCACAAGCGTTTAGGTCACATTTTCGAAAGGAGAATTCAAAGACTTGTGTCAGAAGAAATACTTGAACCCCTTGATTATACAGACCATAATGTGTGTGTTGAATGTATTAAAGGGAAACAGACAAACAACAGAAAGTTAAGTGCCAAGAGAAGTTCTGGCGTCTTCTAATTGATTCATATTGATATTTGTGGTCCGTTCCCTACGGCTTCTTGGAATGGTCAACAGTATTTTATCACTTTTATAGACGATTATTCTCGTTACGGATACTTATACTTAATACATGAGAAGTCACAATCCTTGGACCTTTTTTAAGGCCTTCAAAGCCGAAATTGAAAATCAACTAGGCAAGAAGATTAAAGCTGTCAAATCTGACCGTGGTGGTGAATACTATGGCAAATATGATGGATCAGGTGAACAACGTCCAGGGCTTTTTGCCAAATTCCTAGAAGAATGAATCGTCCCACAATATAGAATGTCGGGTTCACCTAGCATGAATGGTGTTGATAAAAGACGAAACAAGACTCTTAAAGATATGATAAGAAGCATGATTAGTCATTATTCCTTACCAGAGTCAATATGGGGAGAGGCACTAAAGGCTGCAGTATATATACTGAACAGAGTACCTAGTAAAGCGGTAGCTAAAACCCCTTATGAACTATGGTTAGGCAAGAAGCCTAGCATAAAGCATTTACACATTTGGGGTTATCCAGCTGAGGCGAGGCCTTATAGGCCACATGAAAAGAAACTGGACTCAAGAACAATTAGCTGCTATTTTGTTGGGTATGCTGAACGGTCGAGAGGTTTTAAGTTTTATAATCCCTCAACTAAGTTCTTTTTTCGAAATGAGAAATGCGATATTTCTTGGGGATGTTCTGTTTGAGGGGGAAAATAAGGTTAGGAATGTTGTCTTTGAAGAATTTATTCATTTTCCAAACATTGTTATTGACAATGATCAGCCTACTGACATTGTTCAAGATACAATTCAAGACAACAATGAGGATTGCCCTATAAACCTTCCTACTCAAAGTCAAGGTGTTGCTCTAGAAGAGCAAACTCAACAACCTCAAGAGGAAGTGTCACTTAGGCGATCCACTAGAGAAAGGAAAATTGAAATTTCTAGTAATTACATTGTATTTCTTCCTGTTAATGGTATCACAATTTTCATCAAGTCATTGTTTCGTATGGTTTTGAGGTAAATGCAGTTGATGACTGTGTATATCACAAGTTCAGTGGGAGTAAATTTATCTTCCTAGTCTCAATCAGTGCCCCAAGAATGAAATTGAAAGAAAATGTGATGTTAAAGTTAAGGAAATTCACAAGATCCCTTATCTGTCAGTTATAGGGAATCTTAAGAGAATTCAAGTATATATGTGTCTGTATTGTGCGTACATAATAAGGATGTTAGGCAGTAACTAAGGAACCCTGTAATGGATCATAAAGAAATTAGGACACAAACGGGTTATAAAGAATTGATAGAGAACATAAGGTTACATGCTCACCTATCGGAATTCAGATCAGTTGGAGATCATTGGGTATTCTAATTCCGATTATTTGGGATTCCAAGACATTGAGAGATCCATCAAGTATCTAGGTACTTAAGGATCGAGTTCAGAGTAATATAGTGTCAATTGAACATATAAGAATAGACTTCATTCTTGCGGATCCGCTTACCAAAGGTTTGCCACCCAAGGTCTTTCATGAGCATATTGCTCATAAGGGTGTGTTGTTTTATTTGATGGTATGCAGTTTTAGTGGGAGTCTGTGTATATCTTTAGTTCCTTTTTTGACACTGTATGTTCAGTTTTCTACAGAATAAAGTTGATGGTTTTACTATTAGTTATTACTATGAATGTGTTATCTTTCAATTGCGGTTACCATAAAGTTTGAAAGACTAAAGTTTGATCTCACTACGGAATAAAGTTAATGACCAATTGGAAATAGACATGTCTGAGATCACATTGCATGTAATTTCCAGCCACACATCCATACTTGATCTATGTCGTTGAATATATTTGGTATGATGATCATTGATGGATCGAGTTACGTTGAAATGTAACAAATGTCGTTTTGGTCTCATGCTGGTATAGGAGATGGATTAAATTGATTTGGAAGATGTTTTAAAAATAGAAAGTAATTTTGTGTGCACCTACAATTAACAAATATAATTGTCTTCGGTATCAATTTGTAGCCCAAGTGGGAGATTGTTGGGTTATTTTTAATAACCTAATGTGGACTTACAAATTATTCACAATTATATTTGGACTTTTATTATAATTGGGATAATTAAGTGATCCAATATAGTTGATCCTAATAAAACATTTTATAAAGTATGGGCTTTGTAATGTGTTGTACCAATAATAGAGGACTTAACTAGAGTTAATGAGGCTCTAGTTAAATTGCCTATATAAAGAATATAGGATTGGTCCCTAAGGCTACTCTTCATTTTCTCTAGTCTTCAATCTCATATTTGATAGAGATCAAGCAAAAGAGAAGTGTGAGCTTGTGGAAGACCTTTTTCCGGATCATATTCATCTCGTCGTCATGGATTCGGGTATGTCATTCTTATTATTTCATTATGTAATCTTGATCATTTAAACGAAGTATGGAATTGAATCTAGATCCGTAGATCTAATCTCACAAGGCATAAATTTCAAATTTAGATCTAACAAGTATTTAATTTATAGATCTAGATCTAACACTAATTCAATAGTTGCCAAGAGTTGCAGGCCTATATTCACAAGCATGGACGACGTTTCATCCTACAACAAGACAATCATACATATCCAAGGTAAACTAACATTCCAAGTAACAAATTTAGCTTTAAACATCAAACTTAAACTCAAGAATTTAATAGCAATAGATTGTACCAAACGCACACTTGACCGATTTGTAAATGGAGTCCCGCTAAAGCTTCCATCGAGGCACCTACGAAATAACCACCACAAAAGGAACAAGCACATTCAAAAAGCAGAGTCAAAACTAGGAATTGAACATTTCTCAAATGGTATCCTTGATATGTTACCTCTAACAGCCAAAGATCACACATTTAAATCTGAAGCTTCTCAATAGCTTCCCCGAATTTCCCATGAAACAGAAAATTTCCAAAACAAAAAGAACACAAAGATAACAAAAAGAACATGAATTTTTTTGTTTCCTAAGCAGAATTCAAGCATTTCCTAAAGCAAAACCCAGAAAAAAAAATAATAATTATTATTTTCTTTACCTTTCAAATAATAAGGTGGACATGGCCAATAAAACCACCCCCTTTGAGTTGTCATCAGATTGAGTAGCCTGGCACTGTTCCAACACCAATAGAGCTTTTTTGGCCTAACGCGTCACAACGTAACTAGTGAGACACGAACTCACAACTCCTCATAGCGAGTTATATACTGAGTTACATACCATTGGACCAAAGCCCTGGTGGCAATACCAGTAGACCTTGTTCATACGATTCATTTACATATCATATCCAAAAACATGCATAAAAATGTCGCTAATGAATCAAAATTACAATAAAAATCTCAACCTTTTCTGTGGGTAAGAAAGAAAAAAAAAGTACCAATCTTTAAGCAATAGACTGATTCATCTACATATTCACATCGAAAAAACTTGCATTAAAATTGATCAAAGAATTTAATTTAACTAAAGATACAATCTTTTTCCGAGTAAGAAAGAAAAAAATATAAATCTTTGAGCAATAGACCTTGTGTACTTATGATTCATCTTATTTTATGAGCGCAGAGTCAGGATTTTTCTCTAACGAGGCTAAAATTATACAATTAAACACTTATATATAGATAATTTTTTTCCAGTAAGGACTGAATTAATTTTTTAATCTAAAAATACACACATTCTTTAATAAAATTTGAATTGAGCTACCTCCACAATCTTAAGAGTGGCTCCGACTCTGTTCCTCTACATACCCATATTGAAAAACATGCACTAAAATTGCACAGAAAATGAAAGTTAAAATAAAAGTCAATTTTTTTTTTTTTGTTGGATAAGAAAGAAAAATGGATAATTTCATCCAATAAACTAATTTTTTATCCTTTGATTGCAGTCTAGTGTAACAGAATAATAAGTGGCTAAAAAAGTTAAGGTAATAAGCTGGGTGGGCGGATTCAGAATTTTTTTCATTGAGCGCTAAAATACACAAATTTTCAACTATATGAGTGTAATTTTTTTTTTTTCAGTAGGAGTTAAAATCTATAATTTTTCAATTATATGAGTACATTTTTTTTCATTGGGGACTAATTAAATTTTTTAACTAAGAATATATAGAAATTTAAATTTTTTTAAAAAAATACATAAAATTTTTAATATTTTTTTAGGTTAGTGAGCATTACAATCAGCACTTAATCCCATGTAAATCCGCCACTTGTAATAAGTGTCAACGATATTAAACATTAAAATTTTCAAACTGAAGCCAATACCTGGAAGAAAAAAAAAATCAATCTTTAAGCAATAGGCCTTTGTGCATACGATTTATCTACGTTTCCCATATCGCAAACACGCAGACAAATTTAAAAATTGTTAAAGGAATCAAAATTAAATTATTTGTTCAATCTTTTTTCTGTGTTGTACCAAAGAAAAAAGTGTTAATTTCAGCTGGAATGCAAGTACCTTTGAATGCAGTTGATTGTAATTAAAGTAAACTATGTTAGCAACAATTGTGATAGCACAGGAATTTTTTTTTTTTTTTTTGGTAAAGGAGGGAGACTTCCCTCCGGAATTTTATTAGTATTTAAAAAGTAATACAAAGTGCGGAGGGGACATCAAGTCTAACCTCCGAAAGAGGATGAGGGACTTACCTGTCCCATCATCCAATCTAATCTAAAAGAGGTACAAACCACCTCTTTTTACAAAGAACCTAAGCATAATCCAAGCCTAAGATCAGTAAATCAAACGAAAAAGGATCACTTACAATCTAAAACATGGAAGTTCTTCCTTATCAAGTTTCAGCATACCCTTAAGCAACTGATGGTCTTGAAGAGATGAAAAGATTTCACATTTCGAAGCATTAACTCCCTGATTAGCTAAGTAATCTGCCGGCTGGTTACCCTCCCTATAGATGTGAGTAAGTTTGCCTTTGCACTGAAAGAGAAGTCTTCTAGTCTTCACCAAATCATAGGCAGTATCCCAAGAGCCATCTTTCCCCTTATTCACCAGTTGCACGACACTATAAGCATCCATTTCTGCCCGTACTTTATACATTCCCAAGTCTCTACACAGAGACAATCCAAGATTAAGAGCCGCAATTTCTGCTTTGATAGGCGATATCTTGCCTAGGGGGCAAAAAAAACATATAATTAAATTTCCTTTGCAGTCTGTTATGACTCCACCTCCGCCTGCATTTCCATTGACCCCATGTACACTGCCATCTGTATTTAGTTTCACCATGTTTTCCCCAGGTTTCAACCATCTGACCACTCTAGGAATCATCTCTTGTTTTCTTATGTAATGACAGTTGAAATTCGCAGCGAGGTCTTTGTCTCCCTTCCATTGGTGCTCTCCAATAAGGCCAGCTTGGAAAAATTGGGCAATCGCTTGATCAATTTTCCATATAATTCGATTGCTGTTCATTTTAATATTTTTGTGTTTTGCTGCATTTCTTGCTTTCCATAAAGACCACATTATGAGAATAGGTATTAAGATTCTCATATGGCCTTTACTAACATAGTCACCAGAAAATAACCAACATGAGAGCCAGTGATGTACCTCTGCAGTTTGAGGAAGTTGGACTGAAAAAATAGTAGCATAATGCATCCAGACTTGTTTAGCCATCAAGGCAATGTTCTCTTGATTCAATACTCTTGCAGCATTGGTATTTCGAGGCTAGTTGAATGCCTTTTCTGTTGTACCTTTGTATCTGTGGGAATCCATGCCCTTAAGGTGTTTGGTTCGTGGATTGTTATAAAATTATTGAGAATGTGAAGTCTGGAATATGACATTTCTATGTTTGGTTCGCGAAATAAAAAAATATTAATGGGAATATCACATTCCTGGGAATATAATATTCCCATGATTTGGTCAATTTCTATTCCCATGTGAGGGGTGGGAATCTCACATTCCCAAGTCATGAGAATAACTTTGAGAAAATAAAAGACTCAAATACTCATTTTAGAAGATACAAAATTAAAATAAATACAATAATATAATTCAAAAAATAAAATAAAAAATAATAAAATAATGAAAACATAAAATAAAAAAATAAAAAAACTAAAAATAAATAAAATAAAATAATGTAAAAAATAAAATAAAAAAATAAATAAACAATAATATAAAATAAAATTTAAAAAATGAAATAAGATAAAAATAAATAAATTTTAAAAATAAAATAAAATAAAAATAAAAAATAAATTAAATTAAAAAAACAAAAAAAATTAAAGAAATAAAAAATAAAAAGAAAATAAAATAAAATAAAAAAGTAAATGATAAAAGAAAATAAGATAAAATGAAATTAAAATAAATAAAATAAAATTTGTAAGAATAAAATAAAATAAAATAAAACTACATAAAAAAAAAAAATTTAGAATAAATAAAATAATAACAATAAAAGTAAAAAAATGAAATAAATAAAAATTATCAATTTTCTATGTTACACTATAATTTTATATTGTAAAAAATATTTTTAATGCTAAATTGAAGGTTTTAATTTTTTAAATTAAATAATATAAAATTTTGAAAATAAAATAAATAAATTTTAATATTTAAATTTTTAGTTTTTTTAAAATATTAAATTTAATTTTCTAATTTTAAAGTGTCAAGTTAAAATCTATAATTTATATAAATAAATTTACTTTTGTTGTATTAATAGGTTAAATATTTTTTTACTCTAGTTTGTTTGATATTCTTATTTTTTTGAGTTAGGAGTATTATTGAAAAATTGCTCAACATTCTTAGGAATATTGAGTCTAAACCAAATATAATAAAATAATATTTCTAAGAACTTGACGAAATATTCCCGGGAATATTTTTAACAAATCAAACACTTTTAATCACATTTCCGGGAATAACATTCCTGGGAATGACATTCTCAGGAATGAAAAATCAATCCGTGAACCAAACGCCGCTCTCCACATGAAGAAAAACATTTTAATGGGAAAGGAATGTTAGCACAGGAAATTAATTAGCCCTCACGGACAAAAAAAATTGTTAATTTCAGCTCAAATGCTAAAAAATTAATTAGCTCCAACGAACAAAAAATGTATATTAAAAAATTATGTGTTTTAACTCTCATTGAAAGAATTTTAGATCCGTCCCTTATGGTGGTGCTTCCTCTAATACTCTAATTGTCTTTGAGCACAGGAATCGTGTGGCAGACGGTATTATTCGAACAATTATGATAGAATTTTTATCCTTGATTTGATTTTGTAATTAAAACATTTTTTTTGCTTGTAAACAGGGACCTCGAGTCCTCTAACATTAGTTAATGTCTCTGTTTAATAAAGGTCTTTTATTGACAAAAAAAAAATAGCACGAGGAAAACCAAAAAACAAACACACTAATTGGGGACATTTTATAAATTTGAAATGTAATTTTGTAACTATTTTTTTTGTACCTTTAAATATATAGAAACCTCTCAAATTTTAAAAAAAAGAAAAAAGAAATATATATATATATATATATATATATATATATATATATATATATATATATATATATATATATATATATATATATATATATATATCGGTTCGATCTAAGCCCTTTAAGCAGTAATTGGAGGAGGAATAGGGGCTTTTCATAGTTTTAAAATATATTATTATATTTTCAAGTATTTAAAGACATTTCAGATTTAACAAAATATATTCAACGATTTGGACGGATATTGTTTTTAAAATTGTTTAAATCAAGGGTCCAGAGATTGATAGTCCTTTAATTCAAATCAAATTCGATATTGAGAGTCAAACTTAAAAAAGACTTCCATCTCACGAACCAAATGAAATGAGCTTTTAATTATACTTGCTGATCAAATGTTCATCTCTAGGGTCACCATGTTGACACAGCATTATTTGATTGATTCTTGACCTTCGAATAGAAGAATTTTTCCCAAATTGGTCTGATTGTGCTTGACTCAGAAATAATCAAAGAAAGAGAAAGGCATTATTTGTCGATTAATCATGCATGCTCCAATTGAGACATCATGAATTCTTTCGAATCTGCCTAGTGGATAGATGTAGAACAGTAGAGGAGAGGCGTGTAGTACAAGTAACAGAAAGTTGGGGGGACAAAAGCTGGGCCCTGAAGTCACTACCCCTTCCTTTGCATGATAGTGAAGATAGCAAAGGTCACATATTATATTGCAAAGGTCACCAATAATCATCTTGCCTTTTGGTTATTCTACTTCTCTTTCTGCTCAATGTTAGATTCCCTTCCTCATGATGTTCTCAATCTGAGATAATGGTATTCATTAAGAAACTTTAGTTGTGATCTTCCATTACCGCAAAAGGAAAACAACCAAATCTTCTCTTTAGAAGCTTGTGGTAGGTGCCGTTTTAATGGTGAAGCTAGCTAGGCAAATATTGTAACCCCGTCCCATATTGGTAGAAAACATAATACGTGAGCGATTTAGAAGCAAGTATCATGGATAATTATAATTTAGTTAACTATTTTGGGCCAGTGAATTTGAGGTTCAAGTAGTTACGTTATTTCTTAAACTTATAACACTAATATGATCACTTGCAGGATTGGCGTTATGGGCCTGGGGCACGAGTAATAGAACAACATTCGAAGTCAGCCACCAGTTGAAAGTGAGAACTAGGTGTTGAGCCGGACAAAGTTTTATTATTGTGTGAAAAGGTCGGAGCCACCTCTTCAACTCATACTAGCCATCTTTAGAGCCTTACACAGCTTGGTGATCCTTATAGTGTTCATGCCCTGATGAGAAATTAGGTCCTCAACAAGGGGTGATTGTATTGTCTCACACTAGTGGGAAACATGAGAAGTGACAGGTTTATAAATGAGCGTTACGGGATTAAATAATAACTTAGATTTACTATTTTAGGTCAATGGATTTAAAACCCAAGTTTCGACCAAAAAAAAAAAAAAAGATTTAAAACCCAAGTAGTTATTTCTGAAGCTTACGATATTAGTTTTATTTGTAACCCTCAGGTTTTAGGATTGAGGCATGATAGAATGGTATTCAAGCCAATAACCGAAAATTAGAAAGTAACTGTTGTGCTAGACAAAGTGCTATATTGTGCCATATGCTATGAGTAGTCACCTCTAGAGTCTTACATTACCTGGTAGATTCTGAGTGTACGTATTCTTGACGAGGATGTAAACTCCTCAACAGGAGGTGATTGTGATATCCTACGTTAATGAAAACATGATAAGTGAATATTAATTATAAGTATATGGTGTGCGGTTAATTAGATAATTAACTATTATAGGTCAGTAAATTTGAAACCTAAATAGTTATTTTTTAAGCATACGACATTAGTTTCACTTGTAGACTAATAATTTTGGGTGTGAGACGTGACAAACATTTATTATTAAATGCTACCTCATCTAAAATCTAGGTGTGTGTTCTTTCTTTATAATGTCTTCAACAACAAAACTTGTAAACAAATTGAAGTAGCCCTTTATTCATGGTCAATAACATATGCAGCATAGCACCAATGAGCTTGGCAAAGCTTACTATTAGTCCAAGTGATGCTTGAAGGTAATAATTAACTTGAAGATTTGGAGACTCATCATGACTTGCTTCACAGATACCTTAAACGCAACATGGATTGATTTTTTGATTCAGCATCTGACTCATTCTGGTCTGTAAAGTACTTAGCCATGTTTGTCTACCCATGTGAAACTTGTTCATCAATGACTAAAGCTAGAGGTAATATAGATACCCATTAAGAAGAATAACGTGATTACAAAGTTATTAGTTTAAACTCAAGAGCTAGGTAGAATGATCGACGACTGTTTTAATCAAAGTTTTAAGTCATAACTACAGTTTTCAAAAAAGAAAAGAAGTTATTAGTTTAATAGTACACTAATTGCAACTAGTAAATAGCGGTAGAAGTACAAGCCTGCAGGTTGAAGCAATGCATCTATGCCCTTTCTTGCAAAAGTTGAGAAAAGAGAGAAAAAGCTAAATGTGCACTGAGCCGTTAATCTTGATGCGTCTCCTTCAATCCTTCATACTTTAAAGCCTCACTGCCTTCTTCACTCTCCAGTCTCACTTGTAGATGCGCAAAAAACATTTTTCTACGACACGAGAAGCTTATTTTACACCTCAAAATGGTAATGTTATCGTATGTCCTGCCTCTTCTGCTCTGCATATTCATCCTTGTTATACAAACAGGTAATTAATAGTTTGATTGATCTTAATTTCGTGTGTGCGCTTTTTTAAAGTATAAATTCAAGAAATTGGGTGACAGTTTTTCGGGTTTTAATTGATTTTTGGTTGCAGATGCTATTCAGCTCATTCTGGTTAATAACTGTAAGGAAAGCATATGGCCTGGAATACTAGGCGGTGCCGGACAATCTACCCCGACAGATGGAGGATTCCATCTCAGGAGTGGCGAGGAAGAAGTGATCGACATGCCTGATAAATGGTCCGGGAGGATTTGGGCTAGGCAGAACTGCGGCTTTGATCAAAATGGGAAAGGCTCATGTGACACTGGAGACTGTGGAGGCCAACTACATTGCAGGGGAATGGGTGGTGTGCCACCTGCAACAGTTGTGGAAATGACATTAGGCTCATCAACTTCACCTTTACATTTCTATGATGTTAGCTTAGTTGATGGATTTAATTTGCCTGTTTCCATGAAGCCTGTTGGTGGAGGAATTGGCTGTGGAGTTGCATCCTGCGAAGTTGATCTCAACGTATGTTGTCCATCCGCGCTAGAAGTTAAGATGGGGGGCAAAGTAGTCGGCTGCAAGAGCGCGTGCTTGGCGATACAATCAGCCAAGTATTGCTGCACAGGAAAGTATGCAAATCCTAATACTTGCAAGCCAACTCTTTTTGCTCATCTATTTAAGGCTATCTGCCCGAAAGCCTATAGTTACGCGTTTGATGACTCGTCCAGCCTTAACCGATGTAGAGCATCGCGATATGTCATCACTTTCTGCCCTCCCCATTGAGGATGGCATGGTAGTATGGAGACTGCATTTTGAGTTTCATCAGACTCTGCCATGACCATCTGGTTGTTTTGTAATCCATTTGCAATATCTAGTCTGAGGTTGAACTTCCTCTTTGCTGATGATCATAATCTTAGTGTTGAGACTAGCAGCAGAACCTTATCCAATTAAGATTTCTTGGTAATATATAGCTGCCTGATGTAATGCTCAATTGAGCATATCTGTACTTTGTTTACTAGATTGAATACAACTGTTTCCCTAAATAAAATAAAAAATGTGTTGTGATGGTGACACGCACATAAAGTAGCAAAAACACATGCATAATTAGTTTGACCTGGTCACTTTTTACCTATATCTATCTCACATCTTGAGTAATACACTATTCCACCTATGGAATAATTCACTGTTATGTTACTTTATTCTGAATTGCATCATCAAGTGAGATTTAACATTGCAAAATTTTGTTAATTTTTCATTAACAGCCTAATTCACTCCTCCCCTTAGGAGGCTTCGCAGCCAAATAAAAAGCTACATATGATTGGTGGATCACCCCAAGTTGATTTAACTTTTTCTTCTAATTAACTATTTAAACTTATGACACCGAATAAACCAAATCGTATATTATCATACTAAGTGGACTCAGCCTGAATCTTAGCAGAAAATCTATTGGATTTATTTTGAGTTTGGCCTAAAAAGGAGATCCATTGGAAAATGGACTAGTCTTTGAGCTTGCCAACAGATTCAAAGAACCTAGTTCAAGACTACCTCTTAGAGAGCGTTTGGTTCACAAATTAATCTTTTATTTTTAAAAATAACATTCCTATGAATGACATTCTTAAGAATGTTATTCCCAAGAATGTGATCAAAAGTGTTTAGTATGTTAAAAATATTTCTATGAATATTTTATCAAATTCCTAATACTATTGTTGTTGTGTTTGGTTATAATCAATATTCCTAAAAATCTTGAGAAATTTTTTAACAATGTGCCTAACTTAAAAAAATAAAAATATCACAAAATGTGTACAAACAATGATACATTTTGTATACTTTGCTAATATGCGAGCAAAAATTATTTAACATATTAATACAAGTACAGTAAATTTATTTTATATTTGTAAATTTTAACTTTACATTTTAAAATTAGAAACTTAAATTTATTATTTTAAAAAATTTAAAAATTTAAAAATTATTTTATTTAAAAATTTAAAATTTAGGATTTGGCATTAAAAAACTATATTAAATATAAATTTAAATTATAAAATTTTAGTTTAATGTAAAAAACTTATAATTTTTATTTATTTTGTTTTATTTTTATTGTTTTAGTTTGTCTAAATATTTGATTTAGTTTAATTTTATTTTATTTTATTCTTATTATTTCATTTTATTTTTCTCAACTTAATTTTTTTTATTATATCTTATTTTAGTTTTAATTTTATTTTTGTTAATTTTTATTTCATTTTATTTTTAATTTTATTGTTAATTTTAATTTTATTTATTTTATTTATTTTATTTTATCTTATTTTTATTTTTACTTTATTTTATTTTATCTTTATTATTATTTTTTTTATTCTATTTTATTATTAGTCGTGTTATTTTATCTTATATTTACTTTTATTTTATTTTATTTTTTTGTTTTATCTTTTTTTATTTTACACTATTTTTTATTTTTTATTTATATTTTGAATTATATTATTTTATTTATTTTAATTTTTATTTTTTAAGATAGGTATTTCTGTTTTTTATTTTTTTTCAAAATATTCCTATAACTTAGGAATATAAGATTTTTACCCCTTCACATAAGAATAGAATGAGCAAATCATGGGAATATTATATTCCCAAAAATGTGATATTCTTAGAAATATTTTTTTTATTTTGTGAATCAAATATGGGAATAGCATATTTTATACTTTATATTTTTAAAATCTTGTAAAATTTTGTGAACCAAACGTCCCTTAAGAATTGGGTAAAATAATTTGATAATGACTTATATAAGGTCTTAGGTTTAAACTTATATCTTTCTATCATAAATACTACCTAACCTTTACCGACCTAAAACATATATTGAAATACAGTGTTACACTATATTTAATTTATAATCTTGAGATTGATCAAATGCGTTGCTGTCAGGACGAGTCCCTCGTCATCCAGAAAAGAAAAATAAAAAACCTGAACCAAGACAAAGCATGGGACCAAACTTATCCAAAAATGAATCTTGAGCTCTGATGTGGCCTTCCCTTATCCATTGGAAAAAATAGACTCGCATAAAATGTTTTGGCATAAAATCTTGAACTAGTCGCTTCACATTCAAGATTCTGAGATATACCCATTTGCTATCTAAACACCACTCTCAAATGGCATCCATGGTTCCTCTACAGACCCTTTTGCCCACAAATTCAGTGAAGCTACCGATACCACATTTTTTTGGTTCAAAAGTTTGTTCATGGAATACTAGCAAGATGAATAACAAAAGGAGATCCATGACTGTGGTTGCAGCAGTGGGTGATTTATCAGCTGATAGCACAACCTATTTGATAGCTGGTGCCGCTACAGTGGCCTTGCTTGGAACTGCTTTTCCTATATTATTTTCCCGCAAGGACACGTAATTTCTTCCTCCTCTTTTGATTCATAATTTTACACACATCGTTCAAATTTCACGTCTTATTTGATGTCGCCCGTATGGTGAGTTTCACATATAAATGTACTCATTTATTTGGAAAAGTAAATGGCATAGCATTTATCACCTATGTAAGTGGTTCAATACCGGTGTATAAAATTTTGAATTACTCTAATTGACACTAATTAATTTTATGATAAAATCTGATATTTTTAACATGATTTCAATCGGTCCATATGGACTTTATACTTTTAGATGATACATTAACTAAGTCATAATATAAAGGGTGAATTGCACCGGACTTTTCTGTGGTGAGACCTAAGTGTGCACGACTTTTTGTGGTCAAAAAACTTCTTCCAAACTCTCTTGTGGTCATATAAAAGTGCACATGACCCCTTTGACCGTAAAAAAAGTATATTTTATGACCAATATACCCCTTGCTCCATGTATAATAGTCAATCATTCATTTAAGCTTCAAGAACCACTCATTTGAGCTTTAAAAACTATTCCTTTGAGCTTCAACACCTACTCCTCCCTTGCCTGAGATGCTGCCGTGGTGAGTTCCTTAATATTTTTTTATTTATTTTTAATAACAACACCGTCATTGCTATGTAAAATCATTGATGTGTTTTGATAATTGATAAAATCATGGAGCAAAGGGTATATTGGTCATAAAATACACTTTTTTGACGGTCGGAGGGATCGTGTGTACTTTTATATAACCACAGAAAGATCTGGAGGGAGTTTTTTAACCACAAGGGATCGTACGCACTTAGGCCTCACCATAAGGGGAGTTTGGTACAATTTACCCTAACATAAAAAATGGGGTTGGGTATTTACTAAGGGTGAGGTTGGTGAACAATCCAACCTGACCCTCGGGCTCAATGTGGGGTCCACGTAGAAGACATCGTTTGATATATTTTTCCCTTGCTAAGTGATTATATAACATTTACTTCTTTAGGTGTCCTGAGTGTGATGGAGCAGGTTTTGTGCGGAACTCAGGGTCTACTCTGAGGGCAAATGCAGCTAGGAAAGACCTGCCTCAGATTGTTTGTGCCCGTTGTAATGGTCTTGGCAAGCTCAACCAAATTGACAAATGAACTTTCTTTTGTAATCATTGACCTATTTACATACGCATGAATGATAAATTATGCAGTTATTAAGTTAATATTCCTACTTTGTAGCAACATCTCATTGGATTGCTATCTTACAACTATTTGAGATTTTAAAGTTGATCTTTTGTTTCATTGTGCCTTTCCATTCCCCTAGGTTCATGATCTTTGTTGTTCCTAGTCCGTTACATATCATGCATCTTATAGATTCATTTTTCAGATTCATGTTTTGATTTGATTCCTAGATTCATTATGTCTTTTCTGTTGTCTAGGTTCAAGCTCATTTATGTACTAGGAGTTTTTCTTTCGTTCCTATATAATATTCTTATCATCCTTTGTAACTCAATCAATTCAATCCACAAGTAAATTATTTATATTTCCCATAATATATTTTTTGCACTATTTCCACACTCGAGCTTTTTTTCTCTGTTTTTGTACACTAATTTCTTTTGCGCCTATAGTTGTCGATCTTGAATTAGTATACCTTCAATTATACTCCCCTTTTAGTATGCTACTCATACCATTATGATTAATATTGGTTAATAAGTTTAAATTTCTAAGTAGTATAATATTTTTTGAAGAAAAAAGTTTAAATACAGTAGAACCCCTTTAAGTTAATAACATTGGAATCACTAAATTTTATTAATTTAGCACAATATTAATTTATCGATAAATTAATAACTATTAATTTATAGAGATACTTTTAATTTTCTTGGCTTTATAGTAAACATATTATTATTATGATGTCTTTTTTTGAAAAGTAACTTGTATTTTTTTTGTCCAATTTGAAAAGATAATAATGAGAATAGAAGATAAAATTTAATTTAGTAGCATTAGAACAAAGTTTCTCTAATCTCGTATTCAAGTCCTTGTAGGATTATGATGATAACTAATTTCTCTAATCTTGTATTCTAATTCTTGTAGGATTTTCTCAATTTTTTCTCTTTAAATAATTAAATATGAGATTCAACTAGATTTGAAGTTCAACAAATTAAAGACATGCTACTCTTGATTCATATTTTAAGTAAATTTCATAGTCAATTTATTATATACTTTTTAGCTAATTATTAATTTATAAAATATTTGGGTCAATAAAATACAAATAAAATTTTTTTAATGTATTATCTTATAATTTTATCAAATTTATCAACCTTTTACATTGGTCTCAAGTCACTACAAGAAATTTCGCGTTTAGAGACAGCATATTTTCGTCTCCGTTCCATCTCCAATCTGAAAAGGAGACGGAACGGAAACGAAAATCGGGCGTCACCTTTTGGCCCGTCTCCTTTTTTGCATTTCGTCTCTGTTTCGTCTCAAATAGAGACGAAAAAATATTTCGTCACTTTTCTGTCTCGCTCACATTTCGTCACTTTTTCGTCTCCCTTACATTTCGTATTATTTCTGTCTCTCTATAATTTCGTCTCATTTCCGTCTCCGTTCACATTTCATCTCCGTTCCGTCTTCTTGACATTTTGTCTCCTTTCCGTCACATTTTTTAAATTTCTTTTAAAAAAAAATTAATAAATTCGGATTATGTCAAAATTACTATAAAAATTTGAAATTTTTTACCATAAAAATTATGCTAATTATATATATATATATATATATATATATATATATATATATATATATATATATATATATATATATATATATATATATATATTACCTAAATCTATCACTTATACACCTATATATACAAAAATGAAAGAAAAACAAAAAGAAATCTGATTTTTTAAAAAAAAATCCTAAACTCATGATAAAACTACAAAAAAAATCATATATTTACCTAAATCTATCACTTACACACACACACACATATATATATGTATATATGAAAGGAAAAAAAAACACTAAATAAAGCTGAAATTTTTAAAAAAAATCTTAAAATCATGAAAAAACTACCAAAACTAAATGTATTTACATAAATCTATTAGTTATACATACATATATATGATATATAAACATAGTACATATATAATCCAAATATGAGTTAAGAGAAACATATATATAATGAACTAAACCAAAATAAATTCAAAAATTAAAATTAAAATAAATAAAGGAATTACCTTAAAATAAGGTAAACTAATACTTAGTTCACAATTGAAAATATGAGTTAAACCAATTGCCCTTTTTTTTAGGAGACGAACCCAATGGTCCGTCTCCATTGGATCCGTCTCCTTTTGGTTTTGACATTTTTTTTAGATTAAAATAAAGTATTTAATTTATGGTGATTTTGTTTCAAAAAGGAAATATTGAGCTATTTTTAAAAAATTTATGGAAGAATTAAATTAATAAAGATAATTAGTAATTTATTATTATTAATTTATTTACTATTTAAATACAAGTTTATAGTAAATTGTTAAGCAAAATTTAATAATTAATAATTATTTATTTTTTATCTCCATTTCGTCTCTGTTAAAAGACGAATTGGAGACGACATTCATGTTCCGTCTCCATTGGGAGACGATTTGGAGACTACATATCAATTTCGTCTCTAAACTGTCTCAAATTGGTCACTATTCATGTAGCGAAAGTTTCGTCTCCTTTTCGTCACTTTTTTGGCGACGAAAAGGTGATGGAGCATCACTTTTAACATTTTTTATTGTAGTATGTTAGTTCCTTATATTTTTATTAATTAAAAGAGATTATTAATTTAAAGAGATTTTACTGTAATATCTTTTTAATTATGTTTAAGCGTTGGATGTTTATTAGTGAATTTCCGGGAAACTAGTGCAAATTAATAACTATACTTAGGATACATATTATCATCTCATGCATGGCATGTTGATGTTGTAAGCACATATAAAATATATATATTCCAATATGCATGATTTGGCAACACAATAGACATAAATGTATTTAGCAGCGGAATTACATACCTGTTTGAACCATAGTAAAGCGAGTTATAATCATTACCCGATTACTGACGAGTTCTTCCTCTTCCTTGCTCTATCCAGGAATAACTAACGTTTATGGGAACAATTAATTTAGGGTTAGAGCAGGAGAGGGGACCTAGCCGTATATTTATAATTATTCTAACAGGCCCTCCCATAAAAGGCTTAATCAGAATATAATGCCTACACAAAAGTAACCGTATACGGATTTATGAGGTGGGCTTAAAAGTAATATGATCACAACCCAGTCTCTATGAATCAGATATTCAACCTATTTTATAAAACCAAAAGTAATTAACGGTAGTCCACTTAAGAGAAATATTCCAACAGTCTCCCACTTGGGCAACGTTAATTGTTTTGTTTGTTTCTAAAAATATTTTGAAAACATTTATTAAGCTGAATAAGTAAACTTAATGTGGCCACAATTTTGAAAACCCTGATTCATAGAACAACACCTCGAACGCAATCCTGTCCAATAAGATTATCAAACATCGAATTATGGCGATCGTAGTATTCCATATTGACACAGGACCTTCCATGGTTACAAATGCCAACAACCCCATTGACATGGATTAATATACGGTAGTGTAGCAAGAAAATAGCACCAACATGTGATCAATGTGCTCTTTCTTTGTCAGTCCTCAACATGATTTCCCCAAAATTGGCGGTCGATATGCCAAGGAAATCAATCATTCATATCCTCCCAAAATGGCAGTCAATAGGCCAGAGGAAGAATGCATATCTCCGATCAAAATGGTGTCCTCATGGAAATATTTAAACTCAATAGATGGTCTTATCAATATGGACACCAAACCAAGACCTTCAATATACACATGAGTGTTCACAGAATAACCAAGTATGTTATAAAACATAAACAATATGCTATTCCACAAATGCACAAAAGTGCGAAATAGAAACACACAATAATGAGAATATTCGACAATGCATGAAAATGTCAAACTCCCACTAGTCAAAAGCATCAAAAGACAGTAGAACACTCATATACAAAACCAATACCAAGCCTAGTGCGCACTTGAACGTACATCAAGCTCTCAATAACACTAGCATATGGTACACGTCTCATGGATCTCTTTATGTCATGGACTCTATAATACCCATATCTCAACATGCTATTTAAAATTATGATCTCAAACCTTTAATTAGAAGATCAACAAACATTGAGTTTGTTTTATATTCTTAATAACAATGTCTCACTTTTCTTGTCAAAGTCATGACTTTTCATTCATTAGGGAAACTAGATTAAAATATGGGTAATTACAATAGCTCCCAATAAAAATAAGTTGTATTTGAGATCCAAGTGTATCATCATATTCTCCCATTTGGACAGAGGGTAAAACATATATATTATAATTATCCCAATCATAAAGGTGAATGACAGAAATAGACAACATTCAAGAAGTTGATCATCTTTAGGCAGACAAATCCATCTAGGGCATGCATTATCTCAAACCAGTAGAGTATGCACAAACTCATAAATACATCCCTTTGGATAAAGAAATTTCTTTGACTATACATTTTTGCTACCACTATTCATCCACCCAAAATAACACACACAATGACCCCCTTTGGGCAGGCTATTGCATGTATTAATCTGGAAAATACAAAGAATGTATATTGGGTCTTATTTCCTTTCATAAACTATGGGAGATCCATTTACAACATAAAACCCACATGTTTATAACCTCAATGGCATTTATATTGGGATACTCTAATTATGCTTCCAAATAATATTCATAATTATATCCTTTAGATGGAAACCCCATAAAAAAATATTTTACAAAGAGGTATGACAAGGCCTATAATTCTTCATATTAAACCATTTAAGAACTCGATCAATATTAGCCCTTTGTTATAAATCCAAAAGCCCACGAGACCTATCTTGGTGTATCTGAATACCAAGAGCGAAAGAGGCCTCACCAAAATCCTTCATGTTGAAAGTCTTGAAAAAATACTAGACTCATGAAACATACCCATATTAATTGTACCTAGCAAAATGCCCTCAACATAAAATATCAGGAAAATAAACTTACTCCCACTGATCTTGAGTTATATTGCTTCAATGTATAGATATATCCTCAAAGTCTATAAACAAACTCCTCAATAGAAAAAAACCCCATAACAGGAAAATGGTATAAGCTAGGTTTTTCTTCCAATCAAATTTCAATAGGAGTTTTAGGAACAGACTTGCTAGTAACACGGTTAAGAGTATAGGGTGTAGTTCTAATGGCTTCACCCCAAAAGATATAGTAGGCTAGTGATACTAATCATGCTCCACATCATATCCTTAAGGGTACGATTTCACTTCTTGACCACACCATTATGTCAAGGGCTAAAAGACATGGTATATTAGGCAACAATCCCACAATCCTGTAAGCACATAGCAAACAGTCCTATATACTACCCAATGATCGAATGTTTACCAAAGTACTTACCTTGCGGTCAGATCTTACAATTTTGATGACCTTTCCAAGTTGCATTTCTCTTTAATTAAATAAGGGTATTCATAATGAGAGAAGTCATCAACAAACGTAACAAAATACTTGTTACTACAAAATGTAATAGAATAAGGTCCACTAATATATGTATTACTTCTAAAAGGTCAGAGTTATGGGTAGCTTATTCTCATTCACTATTAGTGAGTTTACCCCTAATACACCCAACACAAGTATCAAAATCATCAAAACTTAGAGAAGGTAAAATATCAATTCTAATGAGTCTTTCAACCCTTCATTTAGAAATATGACTTAATCATTTATGCTGCAACAAAGAAGAAATTTCTTCAACTAAACTCCTTTTAGAAACAATTTTTTTTTGAAAAAAATAGTCATAGGAATTTTTTTAGAATAAAGGTGGTTGATAAAAACTATTGGATAAAATACTTTCACCAATAATTTTAGAATTAAAACACAAATTTTACTCTGCCATTGTCAAAGTTAAAGACATAACAAATTTGAAACCTGTTCAAAATGAAAACACAAATTAAATTTTATTTAAAAGAGTGTACATGAAAATGGTTTCAAAATAAGAATGTTTTTCAAAACAATTTTAAAACTAGTCTTTAAACATAGACTCATAGACCCTATGAATTCAACTTCAATGGAAAAATTATTCCCAACTTTAATTCTGGACTCTAATTCACTTGACTCAGTTTGTTTTCGAAATCCTTGCAAATAAAAAACAACATGAACAATTGCACCATTGTCAATCTACCAAATATTTGATGGAACATCAACTAAAATGGATTCTAAACAAACATAGGCTAGTGAATTATCTTCTTTAACTTTCTTTTCTCTAACCATGATTTGTACTTGGCACAATTAGCTCTTTTATGACCTTTTCCCTTGCAGAAGTAGCACTTCTTTTCAAATCAAGTGGTAGCAGATTTGGGACATTTTACATTGTGATTCATCTTCTGATTCTAACCCTTACCACCCTTTTAAAACCCTGACAACTTAGGAATATATCCCTCAATTTTTAAGGTAATAACCTTATTAGAGTAGCCCTTAAGGTTGGAAACAAGTAATATCAACCTCATGATTTCACTCTTAACTTTGTTTTCCTTAGTCTACACACTTGGTAGTCAAGTCTAATAGTCTACGTCCCCTTTAGGTATTATAGACAATCCTTATGTGAGTAAACTCAAAAGGTAATATATTAAGGGCATGAGGGGACAACAAAATGATCTAAACACCACGAGATTTGAGATTGGTTTGAACATCAACCATTTCAAGACAATCCCTAAACCACCTTACTTATCATATTTCATAATTATAAGTTCTCTCATCAGGTCTAATCATATAACATTTGTTTTTCCCTCATAACTACTCTAATCAGTTAATGCAGTAAGTGCATCAGCGTCTAAGGCAAAATCAAGGTCAACTATCCCCAGGATCAACTTTATGTGTTCCTTCAACTTATTACAATTTTGCCCATTCAAGAACTAAAAGTAGTGCTCATATTATTCAAAGCAAAAGAAATTGTTCAAGAAAAATGCAATGTTAGCTAACAGTAGGCATACATGTTCCATTGCAAAATAGCACTTCAAACAAAAGAGCCCAGACACATCATTACATCCCCCATCTTTGGGCAGGAAACATAACATGTAATTAGGTACCCTTTTAACATAAAGTATCAATGAGATCATCATATTGAAAGAAAAGGTCAATCACCTTTGGGTAACCGAACTCCCTAACAATAGGATAATCTCGAGCCGTATTTTATGTTCGCGCTACCTGGCTAAAGTCATATAATGAACTCCTTTGGGTGATCATTGAGCACTTTACCATGGTAGTTTCCCAACCAATATGAGAAAAGCCATAGATTTAATTAGACTAGTCACTTTGGTGAATTTCGCCCAATCAAACTTATGCTGTCAACTCATTTGGAAAACTAGTGCCTAACATAAATGAAACTGTCATGCATGTAATTGATCGCACAATATGAAACACTTCAATATAATGTGTCTCTGTGATCACTATAAAATTGTATTCTACAATAAACTTGAGCATATTATATATAAAATCAGTAGAGCACATCTGATGCACATAAATATAAATAGAAAAAGTACATAAAATTCCAAGTTGAATTGAGAAATATCACAGATTTTCATTAAATTCAGAGGCCCAAAATGATTTAAAATCAACCCCAATTCATTTGGTTATAATTCAATATTTTTATGGAAAATTAAGTACAAATATAATATTCAAATAAGGAGAGAGAACAATTAAGTTTATCTCCAACCAAGATGTGTGAAAATTGCATTATTAGGAGTTTAGAAAATATCATCTAGCCAAAAATATCCGTTTCCACTTAAAATAAGGTTTTGTTTGGTTTTACACAATTTTCAAACTATAACACTTTAGTCAAACACAGTCCTTCCTTTTAAATTTAAGGCCCTGTTTGACTGTGGGAATTAATTCCAAAAAGGCACAGAAAAGTTTTTCTTTCCAAATATGGCCCTTCCCTTTATCTTGTAAAACAAGTTGAAGGAAAAACAAAACAACCTATGCACCTATCTAGCCTTGAACACAAGACATACATCTTCTTATTCATGTGCTTAACCAATAGCACCAATTTTTTTACTTGAAGTCAGAAGGAATTGACGTACAAAAAAAACCTTGTACCTCTAATGTTAATAAAATAAAATAACTCAACTTGCGCAACTTTGCAAGATTCGAACCCAAAACATGCAAACTATAATTCAAGCACTTAACCAATAACCCTGAAAACTTACATTTAGAGAAATTGAACAACGCCTATATATATCTCAAATGTGCTGGGTTTAGTTCAAAAGGTGATAAAATAAAATATGTGCCTATACAGATTCGAACTCGCGATATACATATGACAATTAAGAACTTTAACCAGAAAGGTCAACCTAGCAACTTGAACCATAGGCGAATTAATTTATCTAATAAAGCAATTGTTATGTTTGCATCGCATCTCAAACAAAAGAAAATAGAAGTCTACGCACCTAGAGAGACTCGAACTCGCGTGGACTGTTTCATACAAAGCGAGACTAACCAACATGCTGTACT
The DNA here is from genome assembly GCA_037974665.1 of Ehretia macrophylla. Taxonomy (NCBI): domain Eukaryota; kingdom Viridiplantae; phylum Streptophyta; class Magnoliopsida; order Boraginales; family Ehretiaceae; genus Ehretia; species Ehretia macrophylla. Next base: position 50,647,480 of record CM075775.1, read on the forward strand.
CGATGTTTGGGTTGAAAGATGAGCTGTATTAAATAAAAACATTAAGATCCCAATTTTGTCTTCTCAGGCAACTGAAAATAAAAAGATCTTATGCAGTAGAAGATTCAAACCCACGTCGTTCTACAATGAACCAAGTTTCTAACCAGCAAAGCAAGTTGAACCCTTTGGAAAACAAATGAACCAAATCTATAACCTATTTAATAGAAAACACTATACGTCATTTCAACCTTCAGCCGGGCCAATGTGACCCAGCAAAGCCTCAAAAATAAACCTGTAATGTAAATTTCCAAAACAAATCCGTTTTTCGCAATTAAATAACCTAATCCTAGGTTTTTTTTTTAATGCTAAGGAATTGAATTTTGGGGTCAATTTCATCAAATAATCAATATATTTTGTTGGATTTTCTAAGTGGGTTTCAAATTCAAACCCAAAAATTAGGGTTCTTAATATTTTCAACCTTATAAAAATAATCCAACAACAATCGACAAGTGGGAAACACATATAATGCGAAATAAATTCAATTAAATGTGTATACATAATCTATTATGCAATATACACATGAAAAATTCAAAAATCAACAAAATATTCCGAATTCATATAATAACATAATAAATAACATGTTATATATTAAAAGCTCGAGCAGAAAGAGATCTATGAAAATTCTCAATTAATTTCATGAATAACAATTAAATAACCATGAATTAAAACAAGAACTTTCATGGTTTACATAGCCAAACAAGTATTTTTAATTCTATGGCTGAAAACCATGCATAATTGGCTCTGATACCACATGTAAGCACATATAAAATATATATATTCCAATATGCATGATTTGGCAGCACAATAAACATAAATATAATTAGCAGCGGAATTATATACCTGTTTGAACCATAGTAAAGCGAGTTATAATCGTTACCCGATTACTGACGAGGTCTTCCTCTTCCTTGCTCTATTCAGGAACAACTAACGTTTATGGGAACAATTAGTTTTGGGTTAGAGCAGGAGAGGGGACCTAGCCATATATTTATAATTATTTTAACAGGCCCTCCCATAAAAGGTTTAATCAGAATATAAGGCTTACACACAATTAACCGTATACGGATTTATGAGGTGAGTTTAAAAGCAATATGATCACAACCCAGTCTCTATGAATCAGATATTCAACCTATTTTATAAAACCAAAAGTAATTAACGGTAGTCCACTTAAGAGAAATATTCCAACAGATGTGTCTAACACAAAGCTACCAAATTGTTCTAATCTTAGTGGCAAATTTATTGATTAAATTGCCTTTAAGGATCGTGTGGAATGGTCAAATAGCAACTAACATGCAATTTTAAAGATCCTGAGTTCAAAATCTATGTATTCCTATCATAAATATCGTTTTGCCCTTAATTGATCTGAATTATTTATTAAAACCTGCCAATGTATCACTGGGTACGTAGTTTGGGGGTAAATACAAAGAGATCTTGTCTAAGATGAATCCGTCAAAATAAATTAATAAATAAAAATTACTGATTAATTAGTTTATTCCCATTATCTGGAAGCCCAAATGGGACTCTATTAAGAGAGAAATAGATTTAGAACAGCATGAAGCTAGTCTCTCCAATATAAATCTTAAGCATTGTGAGGCCTCGAACGAATATTCCCAAAGTGATGTACTGGATAATCAGATCTAGATTGAAAGGAGTCTTTGTATCTAGCGTGGTCTCAATTTGAAAGGCCTTAAAGGAATGTTCCCAATATTTTTTTAGCTCATTACACTATTTTCTAATCCAGCTATTAGTAATTGAAAGAACAAAGTAAACGACATTAAAGGACTGCTAATTGAGCTTCCGTTTGGTTAGTTAAGAGAGTTAGACTCTGTTTAGCCTAATTTTTAGATACTCAAAAGTGCTTTCTGAGAGTTTAAAAGTTAAACTTGTTTAGCCAATTTTTAAAAGTGTTTTTAAATAAAATGTGAAGCCGAAAAAAGCTAAAAAATGAGAAGTTTCAAATTGAAGCTTTTAAAAAAAAGTTTTTGCGAAGCTGTTTTATATAATGCGGGAAGCTATTTTTTTTTTTCTTCAAATATATCCGTCCATATATTTTAAAGTCTGATTTTACTCTCAAAATTTTTAAAAACTCAATGTTGTCTTACACAGACCAAACAGTCAACGACTTTTGTTCAATAACACTTCTAACAAAAGTTTTACTCTAAAAACTTTACAGTTCAAAAACTAAAATTTCACAGTAAGGCCAAACAGAGCCTTAGATGTAATCTGTTATTATTATATTAGACTTCTAACATTGATCGGGTCTTCAAAATTTGTTTTGTCTCGACATTTCACTTGCAAAAATTATTTCTTTTATGACGAGGAACACATTTTAGGTAGGATTATATTAGATCTACTCCAAGATTATAAATCTTTTAATGTAGCGGTACACCTCCAAACATGCTTTAAGTCAGCTAAGAGTGACGACATTTGTTATCGGAGGACATAGGTTCAAAGTTGGAATTTTAGGCCACGACAAGTCACTATTCGACCATCCACTGATGTCACATTGATTATCAATTAATTTCACGTTTTCAAAAAAAGAAAAATTGGAAGCCAAGATTAGCATGGTAACCTACATTGATAGAGGTTGAAGTGAAATGAAATTAAATCCACAACGTAAGCAACCGTAATTTGCTCATTATCTTTCCGGTTTCATTGGAGGAATGCTTCAAAGTTTAAACTAAATCTTTTAAGAGGCTACGAAATGGTAGCAAAAAGAAGTGTGGCAACTGGCAACAGGAAACTATTAAGAGATGAATAGTTGCATGCTTGGATTAAAAGGAGCAACATGGTTGTCAAGTACCAGGGTCGGATCTAAGATTTGTTCTCAGTAAAGGCTATAACACATACTTTCACAACTTATAAACATAAATTTCTTTTTCAAATGATTGCCGTAAAAATACATCAATATTTAAAAAAATCTCGTGTTCAGTGGAGGCTATACACTGAATACGAGCAGCATCCGCCCTTGTTTGTCAAGTATGTAATACCAATAATATCAATATATGAAATTTACCATAACAAGCCTCAGCTTGACTTGAACATTATTACTCAATGATCCTATAATTTGATTGCATCTCAAGCAAATTTTACGGGTTGTTTTCCTTAAAAATAGATAGTTAACGGTGCAGATTAAATGAGACAGAAGGAAAAAGTCAACAAACAATCAGGGTTGTTCGATTACATTTATTTCGTCCAAGGTTCATGCCAATTGTTGTCACATTATTTAAAAAATTATTGTATAATGTAATATAAAGGAAAGTCTCTAATTCACAACCGAACATGAAACTTGGGTTTCATTCGGCTCAGCACGTGATTGCGCCAACAATTATTCCAGCTGACCCTCTTAGTTCGTTCTTGCCAGATTGTTCGTATTCTACGCGTAGTCTTACGTGAACCAATACATTTATTCCTACGTGAACCAATTTAGTGTCAGACTTTGTCTTGAAATTGAGTTCTGTTAATCTACGTGAGCAGAAGAATTTTCCAAACTAAACTCTACTTGTTTTGAAGTTTCACAATCTTGAAAATAACAGAAAAGAGAAAAAAAAAAAAAAAAAAAAAACAGAACTCTCTGTCTATCTCTCTCGATATCTCTATGTGTCTCTCTTCATAGATCATGCATTGATAGTTTCATGAGCAGTAAAAGGTAATCAACAATCTCAAATAAAGATTACTAATATACGACACGAGGCTTCTGATGTGTTTTTGTATGTCTCTGTTCGGGGTTTTTTTTTGAGTTTAATGAATTACTTAGCAAAAAAAATAATATACGACTCGAGGTTATTCTTGCTACAGGCAGATGTACTATTATTAATCATGTTTTTTTGTGTGTTGTCGAACGTTTTAGATCACATACTATACAAGAATTTGCAATGAAGAGAGAGGAAGAATTGGGGGCAGACCGCGTACTTGAAATCGGAACAGATGATGAAGGCAATGAGGCTGAAACGGCTTGTTCGGACGAGAATGATACTGGATCTGATTGTAGTACTCCCTGCATTGAACCTCAATCTCCTACATGGCCGCAAAGCTACCGGTACGTATAAGATCCTATTCCTTCTTGAAGTACATCTGTTCTACAGGCTCGTACCTTTGTATCCGTGTTTTCTAACGAGATAAGTACATCTTAAATTTATCCGTGTAAGAGAATTGTATGCTTTGATACTTCAATGAGTTTGAATTGCAATGAGATAAGTACATCTTAAATTTATCCGTGTAAGAGAATTGTATGTTTTGATACTTCAATGAGTTTGAATTGCAAAAAACTAAACTAGTCATTTACAAGCATGGAGAATTTTCCAGTGTTCTAACTATTATTGGCATGTGATGATTTTGCCATGGTTAGTTGTCTGATAATATGCGTGAAATGGTGTCGCTAACACGAAAGACTTGTAGGTGTCACATTCAGATGATGGCTAAATTTTGTTGTGTTTTTATTGTTTCTCAAGAACTGTTCCATTCAGTCTTTAGCTAGTAGTAGAAGTTTACTGAGTATTAGAAGTATCAAAACCAAATTCAGATTTTTTATTAGGTAATTATATTCAATATTTAGTTGGACAATGACTCAAAAGGAGCAATTTTTAGACTTTTGAAGAAAGGTTTCGTGACATGTAATACCATGTTTCTTACTGACTTCTGCATCTCTGTTGAGAAATATAGTGACACAAGCTAGATTATGGAATAAAATTGGATAGTTTCAAAAGAAGCAGTAACTATACTCTATATTGTTTTGTCGATCCTCAGGTCACCATCAAATGCGTGATGCATATGTGGAAGAAATATGCTTAAGTTCAATATTAATACCAAAGCAAGAGTAGTGTTTTTCACTCCTAGTAACTTTTCGCAATTTGATCATTGACTTGATTTAGTGTTAGAACTCTAATTTGAAAAGTTTGAGGTTATAGGGAAATATTTCCCTGATTTGTTTTCTGGAAATGTATACTTATTTATATATATATACATTTTTATCTCCAGCCAATCGATTGACATGTACACTAGCTTCACTGCGTCCTCTCTTAGCTTCTTAAGTGGTGGCTCCTTGGCTTCAGCAAACAAGAATGCTCAGTCTTCTCTGCTGCCTGAATCTCAGCTGACGAGACCTTTTATATCTGAGACAAGCTCAGACAAAGAAGTGCCAACCTCAACACTGCCTAGAAAGTTATCTTTTACGACTGGATCAAGGTCCTCTATCGCTGATTTGCCACCACCCCAGCAGTGTACATACGTTCAGACCATTCTTAATGGTATGAGACACTACCGCTTCAGTTATTCATTGGTTTAAGATAAATAAATCAAAATTTGATATACTTTTAGCATCTTATTTTATTTGATTTTAATACTATTACTAACTGGAGATCCATCTCTGCATCCATTTAAACTCTCAAGTATCAGCAGTGTTTAAAGGAGGAAATTAATAAATTCTGTTTGAAATTTCTGGTGGATATGATGCCTCTAGCATGGAATGAAGCATACTCGTTTGGGTTAATCTGTTCAAGGGATTTGATTACTCACATTTCTATTTACTCTCTCACTAAATTAATATGTTTGGTTTCAATGCAGCGATTAACGCGTTATGTGGTATAGGAATCCTTACTACACCATATGCGCTTAAAGAAGGAGGGTGGTCTAGCCTCTTGCTTCTCCTGATTTTTGGAATTTTTACTTGCTACACGGGAATTTTACTGAAGCGATGTTTAGAAAGTTCTCCTGGACTCAAAACTTATCCTGATATTGGAGAGGCTGCATTTGGAATAGCTGGTCGAATGTGTATAGCTGTAAGTCTTATACAAGTAACGAATAGCTGTATAATCAACAGAATGGACTAAAAATTCTTTCAGGTTTGTTAAGATTGTTATCGAGCTACTGACGGTTGGACTTTGGTGGAAATGCAGATAATTTTATACATGGAGCTATATGTAAGTGCAAGTTCTCTTCCCTTGGCAGTAAACTTTAGGTCCTTGCTTGTTTTAGGCCTTTGCTTCCTTTCTTAGCACAGGGAGTAAAAGATTGCCGGTTCACTCTTGCAGTCATCTTGTGTGGAGTACTTAATTATGATGTGTGATAACCTGTCATCCATGTTCCCAAATGCTAATCTGGATGTTGCTGGAATTCACTTGGATTCGTATAAGCTCTTCGCGATCATTTCTACTCTCGTTATACTTCCAACAGTTTGGCTACGGGACCTTAGTCTGTTGTCATATATTTCAGGTACCTACAGCTCTCGTGATTTGTATATTCTAGACTTAGTTAAAACCAACCGAGGTTTATTCCAATTAGTCTGATACTACTGTAAACAATCGTTTTGTTTTCAGCTGGAGGAGTAATTACCTTGGTGGTAGTGGTGCTTTGCTTGTTTTGGGTCGGAATAATAGATGAAGTTGGATTTCATCCAAGCGGAACAGCTTTAAACCTTGCCAAACTGCCTGTCACCATAGGTCTATATAGTTTCTGCTATGGAAGCCATTCGGTTTTTCCAAATATCTACTCTTCTATGAAGGAACCTTCGAAGTTCCCTTCCGTACTTGTGATCAGGTGTTTACAAAGAATTTAATTATATTTGTTCTTCAATGCGCCAATTTATTTTCTTGAAATATAATATAATGTACTTTCCTGAAGTCTCGTAAAGCAGGGGATACGCGATTTTTCAATTTCTTTTTCAATTTTTTAGAGAAGAAATTTCTCTAAACTGACAAATTTGTTCCCCTGAATGCAGCTTCTCTGTGGCCTGCCTATCGTATGCTGGAGTAGCAATATGTGGTTTTCTGATGTTCGGTGATTCAACTGAACCTCAGTTTACTTTAAATTTGCCTGGTGAATTTGTTGCAACTAAAGTAGCAGGATGGGCAGTGGTGAGGAGGAAAGCTTAAACTACACAGATTTTATTGCTGCATACTCTTTTTTCGTGAAGCATATAGTCATTCTACATACTTGATTCTGAAAACTGCTCTTTGTTTTAGCATGATATGCATATTAATATTCATCTATTATTCTGTATGTACATGAATCTATATATTCAACATATTAAATGTGTCTTAATGTGCTTCTTAAGGTAGTGACTCCTCTGACAAAGTACGCGATAACAGCCCTGCCTGTCGCGTTTGGTCTAGAAGAACTCCTGCCATCGAAATGGCTTGGATCTTATGCTGTATCAATATTCATCAGGACGCTTTTAGTGGTTTCAACACTGATCATAGCACTTACAGTTCCATATTTTGGTAATGAACTTCTTGTTATTATACTTTCTTCTGCTCTTAATATTTATCTGCACGCCATTTTATGATGGTCTTCGCGCAACAGGGGATTGCGCGTGGTAATATAGAGAGGGTATTGGCGAATGTCTGATAAATCTTTCTTTCTTGTATATTGAACTGCAGGATTTGTGATGGCCTTGATTGGATCTTTACTTGTGATGCTTGTGGTAAGTTTTGTACCATATTGATGCCTATATTTTCATGATTTCAGAAGGCTCAGCAGGGGCGGGTACCTTAAGAGGAGTCGGGGCTGTAGCATTTTAGCACCCACTGAACATAAGTCTTGGATCCGGCCCTGCTGTTTTATCTGTTTATTTCAAAAAACTGGATTAACTTAGCTGTTTCATTGCAGTCTCTGATTCTCCCGTGCGCGTGCTATATGAAAATAAGCAGAGGCAGTTTACCACATTCACAGGTGAAAATAATTCATTTCTCCTGTGTTAATTACTCTGGAAAAGAGAGAGAAATTATAAACTTTTTTAACAGATTTTCTGGTTTTTTCTTCCTTTTTTTTTTTTTTTTTTTTCCCCCCCTCTCCTCTTTGTACAGGTAGTAGTTTGTAGTATCATTGCAATTGTGGGACTTGTATGTTCTATTAGTGGCACATATTCAGCGGTTAGTGGTATAGCTGATCAAAAGGCCTGAAAGAAGATATAAGAGTTGACTTGTGTTCGGGCAATCGGATGATTCAGTTGTAACACATGCGATGTGAGGCCTGCATGCATAGTTACAGTCGGATCTGCCGAACACAAACATTTTTCAGATATGAATAGTCTTAGACTCTTTGGCTACCAAACACATTTTTCATATACAGCCAACCATCTATCTAAAAGAAGGAATCCAACACGTCAAAGAAGATTGTGATCATCATTGTTTAACTGTTTAGGAAACGTCAAGTCTTTTACCAGAGATGTTTTATCCATGTAACATCATCATTCAAAAAGTAACACTGAAGTGCGCATTTGAATTTATTCAACAATGTGGTTCATCTTATGTGAAGTTAGTGATATCTGATAGTAGAGTTGCAAACCCAGGATTCATCAGTCTGGCACGAAAAATTACGCAAAATGGCAGCCATTCAAAGCAGCAACCATTGTTGTTGTTACGTATAAATACAGTATATTTATATGTTATTATTACTATTACGTATAAATATTATTGTTGTTATTACGTAAAACTATTGTTGCTGCAATTGCTGTTTCGAAAACTTGCTTCACAAACAAAATATGGTGTTTTAGAGATCGGAGTGAGAGTTTACTCATATAATATTATGAGTGAAATTTAACGGTTATAAATTGTCAATATATATTATTTTATCATAATTATATAATTAATTTGTAATTATTAAATTTTATCATAGCGAATTCAAACACCGAGAACCATTCCGTAAAGTTTGAAGGGTCCCATTCACGATGTTGTGAGCATCTATGTCTCAAGACAACATGTGCGCTAACAACCGATCACATCACGTGCTAATTCCCAAGCTGCCTTAGAAAGTGGATCTGCCCTTTTGCGGCCATGTGAGTATGTAAATTCATGTCCTCCAATTGTAATATTGAAAAATATTAATCATAAAGATTAGTTTAGTAGTAAAGTATTTATAGTTTGAATAAGAAATTTACACATTTCAAGTTGGAATCAATTTTCTTAAATTCAGACATGATTTTTTGCATGTCTTTTCATTTCTTTGCACAAGCTTCGAAAGTTAAATCTAATAGGTAGTCATTTTCTTTTCAGAGAATCGTATATTTGTGCATTATCAAATCGGCATTAAAGGTCGAATCCAAATTTTTTTCTAATGGAGATTATTACACATAATTTAACTATTATATAAATAATATATATATATATATATATATATATATATATATATATATATATAATTTTTTTTTTTTTTTTTTTTTTACAGTGAGGCTAATTGACTTTTTTGACTAAATGCTCAAAGATTTATTATATTTTGTAAAGTTAGTAATTGTTGCAGTCTTACTGGCCCATAGCTGAATCCACCCTTGTTGGCATCTATGATAACTATGTTACATACTTAAAATATAATGGTCATATTTTACATGGAGGAAAAGGAAATACCATCTCTACATCTAGGATATGTTTGATCATACAGTTTAATAGAAGCATATATAGTGAAATAGACACGGAAAAATGGAAAAGCAAATAATTGTAAATATAGTGGCCTTGGTTGATAAGTAATAAGTAATAGCTAAACTCTAGACCTCTAAATTTTTTTTAAAAAATAATATCCAGATTCGTTTACTCCAAGTGGTCCTCTATATAATTTTATAGGATATGAACAATGTGCTAATAAAAGAAAAGAAAACAAGAGAACAATTCTATGGGATGGAAGTGTTAGAAAGGATTAAGGATGTGAAAATGAGGTGAAGCATATTGTATTATTATGAAGCTTATATTTAAACCATGAAAACTTAAATTAAAAGTTTTATGAAGAAAAACAACAATAAAGATAGGTTTTACGTTATTCTGTCAATATAATTGATCTCAATGAAAAGCGGGTCAGCCTAATGAATGGCCTTTCTTAAGGCTATCCCTTTTGCTATACTAGAGACATCGGCTAAACCTCACTTTAAATTAACAAAAAAAAAATGTCAAGCGAAATTCTAGTAGAAAGAATTAAAAAGTATTGTACATTGTTTTTTAGTTCATTTTGATGTTTTTAGTTCTAATTATGTTTGAATATATTATTACTTTAGATTTAATTAGGAGAAAATTGCGAAGAGGGTATAGAAAATTTTTCATATCTCCTTTTCCCTTTCTCGTTCACTACAAAAAAAATTGAATTTTGCGAGAGACGGTTCCTCTCACCGTGCCGTCGCAAATTCCATACGAGGTTGTCGCAAAAATCGTTCCCTTCACCAAACAATCACCAATTTGGCGACGGTTGTCAAATTGTCTCCATCCCGTCTCCAACTCCTCCGTCACCAAGCCCTCGCCATCTTTTCCCGTCTCCAGGTCGTCACTACAGTTTGCCGTCACCGAGCCCTCGTCAACTGGTGCCGTCCCAAAACTGTCACCAAATGTCCCATCACCAAGCCCTCGCCAATCTTTCCCCTCACCCGCCTGTCACCAATGATTGCTGTCACCGACCACTCGCCAACTTTATCCCTCACCATACCGTCACCAAAATTTGCATCTCCAAGCCCTCGCTAATCCATCACTAATCCTTCCCTTCACCAAGCCGTCACCAAGCCCTCACTATCTTTAATGTACCATATACTTGAACTTCTCATGACTCTTTCACAAATTTTGAACCCAGATCCCAAACTGAACCTGTTTGATATGTGAAATTAACTGCAAATAATGCCAAAAATACGATATGACGTATATAATTAAAATCAAGACTACTTCTATATTTTTATACTTTTGATAGGTGCCTTCAAAGATCATCTCCTAATGTATCCATCTCAAACAGTTCTCCCTAATCTTATCGCCAAAAGTAATGCTTTATGCCAAGGTAATATGGTGAAAGATGGCAAATGTTATTCCAAGGTTATATGACTTATCCCATTTGAATTTGGCTTAGTGGTAAATCTTATAACTTTATCAATTAAACTTATGTTTCATTCCTTTGTTTGATAATTGAAAGAAAAGGTAAACTATGGTTGCAATTTTCTCATTAAAAGAGAAGAACAAATTTTATATAAAATGGGGCTCACATTGTATAAATCCTTTCACTAGAATATATTACTATTACTACATATATTTTTCATAAATCTGCTACATGTCAATGATAGATACCAACTTCACTGTAAATATATGTCAGGCATGGTTTATTTACAACTTATGGATAAGGTCACATGTGACCTAATTTATGAAATTTATATTGATTATATTCGGCTATATAGGTTTATGTAAAGATGAGAAGTATTTTGATGAGAAATAATAGTTCTAGTGATGGATAATGTAGAACTTAAGTTATAATTGACATTTTATACTACCCATACTCTATTATGAGGAAGAAGATGGTGTTAAGACAATTTTTAAGGGGTGGGGATGAATTCGTCTTTCCATATGTGTTTGTGTTTTTTAAAGACAAACCACAATTTAACAATAAGATAGCTGTTAGAATCGCAATGATCATATCCCAAGGAAAAAATATAAGTACTCAAAAATCAATCATTACAGAATTAACTCTTATGAATATATAGCTAATAAGTTCTTAAGGAAATAAATAGCATGACTAAATTGCATTTCCCGTTATTAGCTACACAACATACAAAATTACATTAAATGCTAATTAATTCAAAACAGGTACAAATGATCGATCAAATCAACAAACACAACTAAAAGATTAGAAAACGAAGTACTTAGATTTACTTAACAACAAAATATCATTACTAGACTGCATCATTTTTAGGACTAATCCTTCTTTCAACACTCCTTTAATATGTTTTATGGTTAGTCATACATATTACAAAAACTAATTTGCTCCCCACGTCTTGAAATGTGTAAGTTAATTATTTCCATGGGATTTTGGATAAATACAAAAAAAAAATTGTCATTTTTAGGAATTTATGTACAACCCTATGCAATGATGAAGCCAGCAATTTAATATTGGAGACGGGATTCAATTAAGAAGATTGACGATATTAATGTTTCAGAGATAAACAAGCATAAAGAATACAATATATTTAGCAAACATAATATATGATTATATAAAGAAAAGTTCACTAATTCAGACAATATTAAAGTTTGTCTCGGCTCTCCTTCATGCAATAGAATTCATCAATTATGGTATCAATAGGAATATCTTTACTAATTTATAATGCAGTCAGAATTCTTTGATAGACAAGTAATTTGAGTGAATAAATTTCAGTAATGCTTAATTGATCTATTTGTTTGACTAGACAATTTTAAAGTTTCTTCATACAAATGTGCTTTAGTTAAGCAAATGCTTTCAAGACTGGCCTCATGAAAAATTATCTTTTTTGCCAATTCGAACATAAAATATAAGTAAGTTTTTTGTCCAACGCTTTGAATGTTCCACCACTAAATTAACCCATTATTATTATTAGTCTTTTGTCAAAATCCCTTGGGATTAGCATACAAGTTTTGTTAGTAATGCTTATCTGTTTTCTTTAATTTCAATTAATATACCTTGACTATACATTCTCTTGGTATATTCAGAAATGGTATGCATAGAAGCCTGATGTTAGATTACACATGGATTCATATTACAAATTCACCTTTACCAAGAAATTATTCAATGCTCCAAAACTGAACCGCCATTGATCTTTTCTATCTATTTCCACAAACAAAAAACAGTTGAAACTCACATGCATCAATCAATCAAACACACTTATCAGTGACACATTCATCACCGCTGCATAAAATCACCTTTCAATTTCTTCACAAGAAAACCGCGTTAGCTTTTTAACCCTATCCTTCTTTTCCTCTCCATTCTTTTCTTTCATCTTCTCGAAAGAAAACTCCATTGCTGGATACTACACACACACAGTTGCACACAACATCACAACTCAACCTTACACACCCACACGACACACTATACATACACATACATTAAATAAATTAAACAGTAATTAAACAATAAATTAATAACAGAATATAAAATAAATAACAAAAAATTAAATAAAAAACAAAAAATTACATAATATATTAAATTGAAACAAAAAATAGTAAATTAAAATAAATATATAAAAAGATTGTATATAATATATGTAGATGTATGTATACATATGTATATATAGATACATATACATAAACTTATATATATACACACATATACCGCGCGAGACTAAGGGTGGCCGTTGTGGTTGTGGTGGTGGTTCGCCGATTGGTGGTGGTGCTTCCCTGGGGGTGGTGGTGCTTTGCGGGGGGTGGGGGTACTAGTGCCGGTGGGGAATGGGATAGGAGGTGAGGGCTACGGGGTGGGGAATGGGATATGAGGTGGGGGTGGGGGTGGGGGTGGGGGTGGGGTGGGGTGAGGTGAGGCACTGCAGAGGACGCGGGGGTGGGGTGGGGCGCTGTAGGGGACGTGGTGGGAGTGAGGGGTTTGTAATTGAAATTAGATCTGATGTCCTTTTATTTCAATTTTTTTTAAAAAAAAAATATTGGTGGAGACGGGCCATGTAGGTCCGTCTCCTTTTGGAGACGGACCAACCAATGGGTCCGTCTCCTTTAGGGAGATCAGACCCATTGAGTCTGTCTCCCAGCACATGCACTTAAATGTGCATTTGTTTTTTTTTTTTTATTGATGACAATTTATTTTATGAAGGAAGTATCAAGATATTTTTTTAAAAAAAATTATGAGAGAATTATATTAATTAAAATAACTAGTTATTTATTATTTAATCAGTACTTTAATTACAAGTTTAGGATAAATTGTTCATGATAAATTAATTATTAATTATTAATATTAATATAAATTATAGATTAAAATAAATTATTTAGCAAGTAAATATAGTAAATTCATTTAATTCCTTCACCAAGTCGTCGTCGTATTGGTGACGGGATAGCGACGGCCCGTATCAAAATTTAATTTTTTTGTAGTTATAATATAAGGTATGGTCCTAAATTACAATTTTAGGATAAATTGTTAATAAAAATTTAATGATTAATTATTTATATTAACTTAAATTTTATATTAAAATACAAAAAATATTATTTAAAAAAATTATAAAAAAAATTCGAAAATAAAAAATAATAATCCTAAAATAAAAAAAATATAACTCACGTCTCCAATTTTGGAGACGGGAGGCTTTCCTGCTGCCAATTTTGGAGACGGGAGGCGTTCCCGTCTCCAATTTTGGAGACGGGAGGCGTTCCCTTCTCCAAAATTGGAGACGGCAGGCTTTCCCGTCGCCAATTTTGGAGACGGCGAAGTATGCCGTCACTAACAGTGACGGCTTGGTGACAGTTTTTTCAGTCTCACACTATGCCGTCACTGTCCTGTCACAAAATTTGTGTCAACATTTTCCTTCACCAAGCCGTCGCCATATTGGTGAAGGGATGGCGACGGCCCGTCGCAAAATCCAGTATTTTTGTAGTGGTTTCCCTCTATATTGGCAAACCAAATTCACTCCTAGAGATTTTATGTATGATTAATTCCTTAAGGGCTTATTCTCATGTCAAAAGGCAATTGGCTAATTTAGCCAAGTGGTTGTTCAATCTTTTCCTATGCTCTAGCGTCTGAAACTCCGAATATTAGGCAGCTAGAAAACAACTCTAGCGATTCAAGACCATTAACTTATTAACTATGATTGATAAATAATATTAACAGGAAGTAATCAATAGAAAAAGAAAGGAGAGCTAATTAGAGGCATTATCCTTAAAGTCTTACGTTGGTGGGAGATTTTATACGAGATTGATATGTAAATTAATGTCATTAACTCAATTTTACAACACTAATTTCTCTTGCAGGGGTTCTAAATGCTACGTTCAGACTTTGGTGCATAAAAGAATAGTATTAGAGCGTACATTAAATGGAAGTGTAAGACCTAACTGCCTAGAATTGTAATTCGATCCAACTTGTAATACTAGTGTTGAGTGTTGGAATCTGGTATTTGAGTTGTGATAGCATTCATAAAAGTGACCATACCGAGAATGTAGTATTGGAGATAAGTCTAGCTGTAACAAATGATAATCTCTTTATCATGTTTATCTTATCACAAATTTCAAATGTCCTGTAAACGTGTATACTTGATAAGAGTCCTAGTCAAAATGGCTAGCTGAAATTATGTATTTATGTAACCTGATGAGTGAATGAGAAACTATTTCATTCAACAAATTATCTTTCGCAGACCTCGCTTCTACATGGTATAGAGCCATATCAAAGCTTCAACAAGCATCTTCGATCCGTTTACATTTTTTTTCTCTCTGCAAAATCTTTTCCACTCCACCATGGCTTTTACCCCCACGAGTTCTGCTACTGCTTCCCAATCCAGCCCTGCTACTGCTTCCCAATCCAGTCCCGTTCTCCTTGGCGGAGTCACACCTCTGCCAACAATTGTAACAATTAATGTTGCGGCTCAGGTTCCATTAAAACTCACTGGAAGCAATTTTCCAACGTGGCGTACCCAATTTCTTACTATTCTTTATGGGTATGATCTTATGAGTTTTCTTGATAGCACAACTCCCTATCCTGCTACCACTATCACCATTGGTGGTATTTCATTACCTAACCTCGATCACAAAATATGGACACGCCAAGATAACCTGTTGCGCCATGCTATTTTGGCATCTGTCGATGCTAGTATAGCACTGTTAGTCACCAATGCTTCCACTGCCAAGGATGCCTGGGACAAACTTACCAGCTCCTATGCGAACGCGTCCAAATCACGCATTTACGGTCTGCGACACAAGCTTCTCCACATAACCAAAGGTCAACAATCTGTCACTGATTACCTTCGCACTATCAAGACTTTGGCTGATGAGTTGGCTTTAGTTGGCTACCTTATCGCAAATGGTGAACTTGTGGTTGTTGTGCTCTCTGGCCTCGGTGATGACTACAAAGAATTGAGTGCTGCAATTCGGGCTCGAGATACTGATATCTCGTTTGAAGATCTTTTTGATAAATTACTGGATCATGAGTACTTCTTGAAACGGGAGGATCAACGAAAAGAAACCATCACCATTACTGCACAATTTTCCCAGAAAAGCACTCGCAAAGGGAAAGGAAACAGTGGACAGAACAAGAAAGGCTCCAACAATAACTCAGGCCGTTACTCACAGAATACTGGTAATGGGGGCATGTCGCAATTCAGTTCTAATTCAAAGTCACAAACTCAAAATTGGCACCCTGGGTTTTCTACCGCTCAATCCCGAGTTCAATGTCAATTTTGTGACAAATTTGGTCACATTGCGAAAACTTGCAAATCACGTTCGTATGGGTGCTTTGATCCCCAAGCCAATTTTGTCAATAGGGGATCATCTTCACAGTCTGGTGCCCGGGTACTTGACTCAGGGGCTTCTCATCATATCACTTCGGATTTTCATAATATGAACCTTCAGTCTGAGTATGGTGGCTCGGATGGCATTCTCATTGGTGATGGGTCGGATGTCCCGATTACTCATATTGGTAACACTTCTCTGGTTACTCCACAAAAAACTTTTAGCTTAAATAATGTTCTTTGTGCACCTAATATTCGCAAAAACCTATTATCTGTATCTCAATTTTGTCTTCAAAATTCTACTTCTATTGAATTATTTCCTAATGCGTTTCTTGTGAAGGACCTGAGCACGGGGGCACCGTTGGTTCGCGGCCTGAGTAAAGGGAATTTGTATGAGTGGCCCAGCTCGTCTCTCAAGCCTCAAGCCCTATCTACTACTCGTATGTCCCGAGAACAGTGGCATCATCGGTTGGGAAATCCTAATCATCGAGTTCTTAGTCATATCATTCGGAATAACAAACTGCCTGTGTCTAGCTCTAGCTTTCATTTTTGCAATGATTGTTCCTGTAATAAGAGTCATAGATTAGCTTTTGGGGACTCAACAATTGTAACTCGTCGTCTGTTAGAAATGATCTTTTCTGATGTCTGGGGTCCAGCACCAGTTCTCTCATTTGATGATTTTAAATATTATGTTGCCTTTGTTGATTATCACACCCGTTATGTGTGGTTATATCCCCTCAAAAGAAAATCTGACACAACGCAAATATTTCAAGCATTTAAAACTTTAGTTGAAAATTATTTTAACACTTCGATTTGTACTCTATACACAGATGGTGGTGGGGAATATGAGGGTCTTCGACCTATTTTACAAAATTATGAGATTCAACATCTAGTTAGTCTACCACATACACCTCAACATTTGGGGATTGCTGAACGATGTCATCGCACAATTGTTGAAACTGCACTTTCCCTATTGTCTAAGGCGTCCCTCCCACCTAAGTTTTGGTCAGTTGCATGTCAAGCTGCAGTCTTTTTAATAAATCGTCTACCCTCCCTTAACCAATAAATCCCCATTTCAATTGCTCTTCAGCGAATTGCCAAATTACTCAACATTACGTGTTTTCGGCTGTCTTTGTTATCCCTGGCTAAGGCCATATGCGTGTAACAAATTAGCACCAAGATCGCGTCCTTGCATTTTCTTGGGGTACTCCACTACGCATCATGCATACAAATGTTTTGATCCCGAAAGCAATAGAGTTTTCATCTCCCGTCATGTAATTTTCTTTAAACAAATGTTTCTAGCCAAGACATTAGAATAGGGACCATTACCTGCTCCTAGTTTTTTCGATGTTGACAACACTTCTTCATCAGCTCATGACCACACATTATCCCTCACAAGTACAACAACCTCTGCTGCCTCTATACCCATTCCACAGCCCACTGTTCCGTCCTCAACTACTTCACAAAATCTCAATCTGCAGCCATTAAATCACTCCACCGTCTCTGACTCCTTGCCACCTTCAACGCCATCTCGGAATTCCTTTTCTCCGCCGACGGCCAGCGATACGCCTATGCCAGCTTCTGATCAGGTACGTTCTGCATCTCTTTCTTCACCCATGTCTAATGTTCCACCGCCTCATCATCCTATGGTCACCCGTTCACAGCTAGGTATTGTTAAACCTGTGCAAAAATTGTGCCTTAATACTTCTACTGAGTTACAGGATGTCACTGAGCCTACCACTTATACTCAAGCTAGTAAGTCTATGAATTGGCGCAGAGCTATGTGCGACGAATTCGATGCTCTTATCCGTAATGGCACCTGGGAATTGGTACCCTTATCACAGTCAAAGAACATAGTGGGTTGCAAATGGGTATATCGGGTTAAGAGGAAAGCGGATGGTACAGTTGATCGCTTCAAAGCTCGATTGGTGGCAAAAGGGTTCCATCAGCGACCGGGAATTGACTTTGATGCTACGTTTAGTCCTGTCGTTCGTGCTACAATTGTTCGACTCATACTCTCTGTGGCAGTCCAATTTGGTTGGGTCATTCGTCAACTAAATATCAACAATGCTTTTCTACAGGGTACTCTAGAGGATGAGGTCTATATGCATCAACCACCGGGGTTTATTGATGCTCAGTTTCCTACTCATGTTTGTAGACTAAAGAAAGCAATATATGGCCTATGCCAAGCACCACGGGCATGGTACACTGAGCTGCGGAATTTCCTTATGAGTATTGGTTTTCAAAATTCAAGGAGTGATCCTTCCTTGTTTCATTTTCAGAAAGATGGCATTGTTGTCTTTTTGCTGGTGTACGTAGATGATATAATTGTCACTGGAAACACATCTAATGCGGTATACATCATTACTACTCTTGCTACCATATTTTCGCTCAAAGATTTAGGGAAGTTGGATTACTTCTTGGGGGTTCAAGTTCAGAATCTACAAAATGGGTTGTTTCTCTCTCAGACAAAGTATATTTCAGACCTATTGTCTAAAGTGAATATGCTAAATGCTAAAGGCGTTCATACACTTATGTCTACATCATGTGTGTTGAGATTGAATGATGGATCACCACCCACTGATGCCAAGTTATACAGGAGTGTTCTTGGTGCGTTACAATATTTTTCCTTCACACGGCCAGACTTAGCCTTTGCTGTTAATAGGCTTTCGCAATTTATGTACCAACCAACAGAGAATCACTGGTTTGTAGTGAAAAGAGTCTTGCGATATCTTAAACAAACTATTACTCATGGTTTGCTCCTATGCAGGTCTGATGACCTCGCCTTACATGCTTTTTCAGATGCTGATTGGGCAGGCAATGTCGATGATCGTACATCAACGTCGGCCTATGTTGTGTTTCTTGGCAATAATCAAGTAAGTTGGTCCTCTCGTAAGCAAAAAACAGTTGCTCGTTCATCTACTGAGGTGGAGTATCGGGCTGTTGCTATCACAACTGCAGAGATAAACTAGCTCCAAAACTTACTAAGTGAGCTTCGTCTTTCTCTCCCTAGTATGCCGACGATCTACTGTGATAATGTGGGTGCAACCTATTTGTGTGCCAACCCGATGTTTCATTCTCGCATGAAATATATTGCAATTGATTTTCATTTTGTGCGAGATCATGTGGCTAACCAAACTCTCAAAATCTCTCATGTTCACTCAGCTGATCAAATTGCAGATTCCTTAACGAAACCATTATCTCGACAACAATTTCAACACCAAAAGGTCAAGCTAGCCGTCTTGGATGGACCTTCTAGCTTGAGGGGGCATATTGGAGATAAGTCTAGCTGTAACAAATGATAATCTCTTTATCATGTTTATCTTATCACAAATTTTAAATGTCCTGTAAACGTGTATACTTGATAAGAGTCCTAGTCAAAATGGCTAGCTGAATTTATGTATTTATGTAACCTAATGAGTGAATGAGAAACTATTCCATTCAAAAAATTATCTTTCGCAGACCTCACTTCACAGACCTTACTTCTACATGTAGAACTTTGGCATGTAAAATCATCCACCACAATGTTGCTAATGGCAGAGACACTTATTTGTTCTGGGACCGATGGCTATCTATTGGCAGACTTGAAGATTTTGCTAGGGAGAACAACTATGATGTTCCTAAAGTTTTCACCTTGGCCAAAATTGTGGACTTTATCTTTGAAAACGGTTGGCAATGGCCTGACAATTTAAGATGGATTGAACCCTTGGCGAATTTCTTGTCGAGGGAGAATGTGGAGGATAAAATAGAGTGGATTGCTGGCTCTTCAAATGGTTTCGACTTTAAAGGCACTTGGGAGGCAATCCGGGAGACTCATACTGATATTGGTTGGAACGAACTCATATGGGATCAAGCAATCATTTCGAGACATAGCTTCTGTACTTGGCTTGCGGTACTTGACATGCTAGCAACAAAGCACCGGCTCTTCGAATTGGGATTAGTTTCGGAGTCAAATTGTGTCTTTTGTGGATTGGGGACAGTGTGTAGAAATCATCTTTTCTTTAAGTGCTCATTCACTAATCGTATCTGGAAGTGGTGTTCTTACAGAGTTAGAGTGGCAATCTTAATCTTGGATGGGAATCGCTGGTACAAAAGTTGAGCTTGCTTTCCAAAGGTTGCAGTATAAAGGCTACAATTACTAAGGTTGCTTTCAATGCTTGTGTTTATCATATTTGGCTGAAGCGGAATGACAGAGTCTTTGGCTCTAACCCACAAACGGAGGAACAAATTATTGCTAAAATCCTATCGGATGTTAGAGTTAAAGTTAGTTTGCTTCGTAAATTTAGGAGTATATTGGATAATATTATTTTATGTAGGGATTGAAATATTTGTTTTTCTTGAACTGGTGCCTTGAGGGGCCTTCTTGATGTACAAGTTTTGTTGTTCTTGTTTTGTTGTGGAATAAAATGTTTATTTGCCGAGCAAAAAAAAAAAAAAAGTGACCATACCATTAATGTAACATTACTCCTAATAATAAATAATATAATAAACCCCTCTCTAATAGTTTAAATTTTTAAATGAGATAGTTACTTAACATGGTATTAGAGTCTAATTACCAAAAAGGTCATGGATGATAATATAATAAACTCCTCTCTAATAGTTTAAATTTTTAGATATAAAATGATCACTTAATAGCTCTGATGAATCAATTAGCAAAAAAAAAAAGAAAAGAAAAAGAAAACATTACTCCTATGAATCAAGATTTTGTGTTTTGTATTTTGTATTTTGTATTTTCTTTTTGTTTTTGTCTGAAGGGCTTCGGCTTAATTAACAACTCATTTGGAAAAAGAGCCATCGTTAAAGACACTCCTTGAAAAAAAGTGTCTTGAGTTTTAGTTCAATATTCTGGTAAAGCTTAATCCCCTCGGCCCTCATAAATAACAACACAGAATTTGAAAATTAAATGTAAAGCAACCAATTGTGTCATACACATTATTATTATTTATTAACCGACCATTACCATATAATATTCACAACATTCCAAACGACGCCATCGTTTCCCATGCATATATTGACTTCTTAAGCAAGTGACAAATCAGTATTAGGGTCAATTTGGATAGTTTTTAGATATTTAAAGGCATTTGTAATTTGAGAAAAGTTGAATCTAATATGTTTGGTCTATTTATTAAAGAGCTTTTAGATAATAGTTTTAGTTAAAAAAATAAGAAGCTTTTAATTGTAACTTTTCAAAAAACTTTTTGTGAACCTGTTTTTACCCTTTATATTTTTGAATTAAAACACAACATTACTTTCAAAATTTTAAAGCCTAACATTATTCAATATATGCCAAATAGTTAACAACTTTTATTCAACAGTACTTTTGCTGCTCAAAAACTAAAAATTTTACACTTATGCCAAACAAAACCTTAATCTTGTAAGTTACTTAGTAGGGGAGTACTAAAAGTATGGGTAAATAATTTATCCACATCTTGAATATAAATCAACCAAAAAATTATTAATTTCTTTAAGGTCAATTCCAATTAACCTCGTACCTGACTAACTTAGATTATTCCTACTTTAAACAAGATTACATGTATTGCAATTTGACACCGATAGTGCAAATCCATAGGGCTTCCTAACTCCTAAGAAAGTTTTCGTCATATAAAAAAAGAAAAGCGACCATTGAGCCTTTGATCTAATAGTATACTTCTCAATATAAATACAAAAGATCATGAGATCATTTTTCATATGCGATATCTTTTAATATGTAATTTACAGTGTAAGCTACCTTTAAATAAATATAAAAGAAAAGAAGAAAAGTGATAAGTCAGGGTTACAAAGATCTATAGCTCTGTTTCTGTGGTTCACAAAAGTTTCTTCACGTATCTTTGTACCCAAAGCACCAACACATCTCACTCTCCAACTAGCCCACTTGGGCAAACACAAACTTCACTTGTTGCTCTTCACTTTCTTGATCTTCTCCAACTCCAAGCACCTCCACATTCTCTTTGCATTATACTGTTCCATGCAAGTTTGCCTGCAAAGCCATGGAACCCCATTCTCTTACACTACATTTTTTCCTTATGCTAAACATTTTTTACTTCATTTTGATCAACACCCAAGTCTTCTTTTGCTTAAGTGAGCCAATGATCATCAAACATAATGCTTCAATGCTTGTTTTGCCATTGAAAACTCAAAAAATACAATCCGGGTCGTCTTTAATGGCTCCAAACAAGCTACCATTCACACATAATGTCACCCTTACTGTTTCTCTAGCCGTGGGCACACCTCCACAGAATGTTACTATGGTCCTGGACACAGGAAGTGAGCTTTCATGGCTGCATTGCAACACTACCCGGACTGGTCAACCCAGGTTCAACCCGACCCGATCAAGATCCTACTCTCCCATTAGTTGCTCCTCGTCCATTTGTGCAAGCCGGACCCAAGACTTCTCCATACCCGCATCTTGTGACTCCAGGAACCTCTGCCATGCTGTCCTCTCATATGCCGACGCCTCGTTTTCGGAGGGTAATTTGGCTATGGATGTGTTTAGTATAGGAGGGTCCAACTTCTCGGGTACGATATTCGGGTGTATGGATTCGGGTTATAGTAGCAGCTTGGACGAGGATTCGAAGACTACCGGGTTAATGGGCATGAACCGTGGGTCACTCTCATTTGTTTCACAAATGGGTTTTAAGAGGTTCTCGTATTGTATTTCAAGTTCGGATTTTTCGGGTGTTTTACTCTTGGGTATGTTCAACTTTACGTGGACCTTACCCTTGAATTACACTCCTTTGGTTCAAATATCAACACCATTGCCTTACTTTGATCGCGTGGCGTACACGATACAACTTGAAGGTATTAAAGTTTCAAATAAATTACTACCACTACCAAAGTCTGCATTTGAACCGGATCATACCGGGGCGGGCCAAACCATGGTTGACTCGGGTACCCAATTTACCTTCCTTCTTGGCCCGGCTTATACCGCGTTAAGAAATGAGTTTATGAATCAAACAAAGGGAATTTTAAGGGTATTAGAGGAGCCAAATTATGTTTTCCAAGGGGCAATGGACTTGTGTTTTCGGATACCATTGAATCAAAGTAGATTACCATCATTGCCCTCGGTGAGTTTAGTGTTTCGGGGCGTAGAAATGAGAGTTTCGGGTGCCCAGTTATTGTATCGAGTCCCGGGTGAGGGCCGGGAGAGTGATGCGGTTCATTGCTTCACATTTGGCAATTCGGATCTTCTAGCAATTGAGGCCTATATAATTGGTCACCATCACCAACAAGATCAATGGATGGAATTTGATCTTGAGAAATCAAGAATTGGCGTTGCTCAAGTAAGGTGTGATACAGCTGGCCAAAGATTTAAATTATATCATTAACTTCCACGTCCTTTGACTATGGGCAGCTGGTCCCTGAGATAGCACGGCAATTGAGTTTATGGTAATGGTGCAACTGAGCAAGGCCTACTCGAGTAAAGCGGTTCCATGGATAAAAATCATTTGATTTATGCGCGGTCGTTGTTCACGAGACGTATGAGGAAGATTAAATAATTGTGAATTGATAATGTAAATTATAATAAAATAATATAAATAATTTATAACAATTTAATTTCTTTCGTAATATTATATTATTGAACAGATTCATATTCGAGATGTCATCCAAATCTTTAAGGTGGTGATTTTGCTATAATTGCAAAGAGATGACAAGATGATAGACGATAGTCCTTCCTACTTTCTACGTTGTGCAATCATTTTCATCAGAATCATATATATTGTAAAAGACTAGCATAGTATTTTTTCCTTCTTTTGTCCCCTTATTTGTTTTGTCAAAATATGGCTATTGGTAAGCTTAATAAACTTTTGCATGCAAGTATTGATCTTTTTCTCTTCTTTATTTTATTTTTTTATTTTATTTGTCGAATATGTAAGTATTGATCGAAAGGGCACATTGCATGGAAAAGCAAATATAGTTCCTTCGTTCTTTTGCATGTATGTACCAAAATCAAGTCGTCTTGGTCCATTGGGCAAGTAAAGAGCTTTTTTTTTTTTTTTTTTACTCAACTTTTTTTAAGACAAAAAAGTACCTTTGGAATTAAAATGTGATTTTAAATATCTTCGAACAATCAAATTTGTTGTTACAATCAATTATAATTTTTGAGATATCTTTTGCCAAATATGATTTTTAGTGTTTGGTTGTTTTATGGATCGAAATGATTAAAGAGCTACTTTTCTAAAATACTTTTTATGTTACTTGCTAATTAATAACAAACAAATGAAAGGAAATTTCGGGAACATCGATTTTCAATTTGACTATGACTTTCAAATTACTTCTACCTTGAAGTTGTCAAACGTCCAATTAAATTATCTAATAATCACTAATTTCAAAAATTATTTTTCAAAAACCTCATTGCACAAAATTACATTTTGCAAGTGCTAACTAAACGGACATTATGAACCTAAATTCGAGTAAAAATTCTCTCATATTATCATAATTTTTGAATAAAATTTAATAATTATAAATTATTAATATCATTTCATTATAATTATATTAATAATTTTAAATTATTAAATTTTATTCATAATGAATGTAGTATATATTTCCCTTATCATGTTCCCCATTGACTTAAAAGTTTTTTGATTGACTATTCAAGTGGGCTATCCGTGATGCCAGAAATCATCGTCGTCCATAATTTGGCTGTCAGAGATTCCCATCCCATGAGTGTGGAGTTAGTTCAGAGCCACACCACATTAATGGTCGCCAACAGTCCAGTAACATGAAAGTTAGCAGCAGAGTGAGAATATCTCACGAGAGAGTTGGGTAAGATCTTTATGGTGTGGTACGACTCGGGAAAAAGCCAAATTGGTCCTTAAATTTTGCACAAAAAGTCTTTTTAGTCCCTTATTTTTGAAAAATACCTATTTTAGTCCCTCTCTTTAACTATCGTTAGGTTTCTTTTAACAATCAAATGTTCGATCATGCTAAAAGACATAAATACCCTTATAAAAAATATTTTATTGTTATTCTTTCTCCTTTTTCACTTCTCATTAATAAAAAAATATATAATTTGACCTAATTGAAAATAATTGACTTTTTCTTTCTTTAAAAGGAAAGCTCTATTAAGATTGAATTATATTTTATTTTTATAGCTCTATTTAGGTTAAGTTACATTTTTTTATTTATAATAATCAATCCTCAATTTTTATTTGGGTAATGTTACTTCGTAATAAAAAAGTGATGAAATTTGTCAAAAGTATTCATTAATTTATTGACAATTATCGTATTTATTTGCCTTGTGAATTGGCGCAATCAATTAATATCATAAATATCCCAATGGTTAAACCCAATAGCTCTTTAATTCTATTTTTTTTTCTTTCATGCCTAACAATTATAAGGGCATTTATGTCTTTTAGCAAGGTCAAATCTTTGACCATTAAAAGAAGCCTAATGGTGGTTAAAGGGAGGGACTAAAATGGGTATTTTCCAGATGTGAGGGACTAAAATGGCCTTTTACACAAAGTTCAGGTACCCATTTGACTTTTTCTTGGTACGACTCTTGCAGTTTTGAGTAGGGTCATGTCTTTAAACGGAAAAAGGACATTTTGCTCCTTCAATTTTGTGCAAAAGACCATTTTGGTTCTTCATGTATAAAAAATATCCACTTTAATCCTTCATTTTAACTACCGTTAGTCTAATATTAACGGTCAAACCTTTGACCTTGTTAAAAGACAGTATTACCCTTGTACATTTTGGACATGAAAGAGAGAGAGACAAAAAAAAGAAAAAGAAATATAGTGTAATAGCCGTTGGGTTAAGCCGTTGAAACCCAACGGCTATTTTGGCATGGCTACGTATAAATACTTTTATACCCAACCATGCCTAAGTCTTGATCTCATTTCATTTATTTTATTTTATTTTTATTTTCCATATCTTTTCCTTCGATTCTACTTGCTGCATCATCAAAACAAAATATATATATTGGAGGCCAAAAGTCACAAAAATATATTCGAAAAATTTGCTCAAATGTCTAAAATATCATCATTATCGTCAATTGTTAGGGAATATGTAAACGACAATTTGATTAAGTTCAAAAACAAAAGATGCTGTTGTGAATACAAAACTAGTGTTCGTATCAGAATCTTGCGACAATCCGTTCAAACTATATTTATTTTTTGCTCGAGATCAAAATGCTCATTTTATAGATTTTGGCTACCCGATTATCCATTCAAATGGCAATTGACACAATTCTCTAGAGACATTGATGACAACAACACATAACAATCGAGCAACAAATTAGAAAATATAAATTACAAATTTCTCAAGTTTAACATCATACTCTTTGAAATAACACTAGTTATGATGCTAATAAACATGAAAATATAATGTAACTTCCGAATGTAATTCATTTCATATGTAGTATTTATCCTTTACAAAAGGTGCATGTACAAGAATTGACAAAGCTACTAATATAATTGCCCATATGCAAAATGCAAAAAGATATTCGTACATCTCAAAGTTTTGAAGAATTAAACTACAACTAGAATAACATCCTATAGATATAGTTTGTAGTTTAATCCTTCAATATATATATATATGTATATATGTATATATGTATTGTAAAGAATTTTTGCTTTGCTTGTCTGTGTGTGTTAAGCTCCTATCGTGTTTTGTCTAAAGTTGATGGTTGATAAAAAGCAAAATGTCACGTCATCTAAAAAAAAAAAAATTAAACAACAAAGTTGAGTTCAGTTTGCGGGCAAAAAAGGGGGGTACTATTGTGGCACTTCTCTGTCATGTCACCTACAAAGTTTTT
The DNA here is from genome assembly GCA_037974665.1 of Ehretia macrophylla. NCBI lineage: Eukaryota > Viridiplantae > Streptophyta > Magnoliopsida > Boraginales > Ehretiaceae > Ehretia > Ehretia macrophylla. The sequence continues at coordinate 50,674,404 of CM075775.1, forward strand.
TTTTGCTAAAAGACTTATTTACCCTTATCAAAGTTAAGTTTAACAGAAGAAATTTAACAGAAGGATTAAAGTAGACTTTTTCCATACGTAAGGGATTAAAATGACCTTTTACACAAAATTGAGGGAGCAAAATGTCATTTTCCCGTCTTTAAACTGATAATAGATTACTTCACTTTCGCCAGATAAAGCTAAGCTCAAACTTTAAAAAGGTCATAAATTGATTTGATGGAACAATGCAAGCACTGTAGAATTTCCATCCAGTACTGTCGGATATGTCTTTTATATTTGAAATAGGTCTAGATGTATGCGGAATTAATCCCTGAAAATCGTTTCAATGTGGAATTAATCCCTGAAAATCGTTTCGTTTGACTATGTCGGATAAAAAAATTTCCATGCAAGGATTGGGTTGTAAAGGTTGTAGAGCTAGACAAAAGTTACCCCTCGATTAGGCTGTAAACACTCCATTACCTTTGAGGGACTTTTTGATTGCTAAAGTCCACTATCATGTTGCGAGCGCATAACTCTAAAATCGCAGGTGTATTGTAGATATAAAAAATAATTATTTAAACTTTTTTTTTTATTGGTCCAAAATGATTAACTTAATTTATTATTTATATCTACAATACTCGTGTATAAACCACTCACAAACACGATATTTTATTGATGTGGAATATTGCACACACAGAGTTAAAGACCTGACGTCCTCGTTAGGGACATACACACTCAGGACTTACTAGGTGGTGCAGGAGGTAACTCCTACGGGTTCAAGAGATGACTCCCACTATATCTTTAATGTATTACTTTATCCTACATAACACTTATAGTTCCTACATCAACTAGTGATCTGTTTTAATAACATTATGTAATAACTCCGGATCCACAGGCGAGACTGATATTATAGGCATAAAAAATAACTACTTGAGTTTTTTTTTTCTACTGGCCCAAAATGATTAATCCAATTTATTTCTTTTACTCACAACACTCACTTATAAACCATCCACAAATACTATATTGTACCGATGTGAGATATTACATCCACCCTACTGGTGTGGGGTGATTTTTGTACTTGTTTTTATTTCCATTCTATAAATGTAGCTTCTATTGACCTAAAAAAGGAAAAAAAAAAAAAACTATGCAAAGATTGGCTTGATTTTACTTCATTCCTGTTCTATTAATACCAAATAAATCCAACTTTAACAACTTGTGTTCTCACGCCTCAGTTGAATTCGATAAATTAATATATTTTTCTCCTTTTTTTTTGAGAGAGCTGATTCGTTACAGTGGGATCATCGTGGATGATGCTTCATTTCGCTTATTTTTTTCTTATAAGATAAGTAATTATTGGCAAATACTCTTCATAACATGTAAGTCAAGAGACTGTCCTAACCCAAACTTAGTAAGCTAATCCGCAGATATATTCTCTTCTCGGTAAATATATTTCACTTGAAAGTCGGGTTGGTTTAATAAAATTCTCTTACAGTCTTCAATTAAAAACCTCAATGGAATATTGATCGAAGTTACCGCCTTTAAAAATTTGAGAATAACTTTGAAATCTGTCTCTACGATGAGGTTTGATATCTTCAATTCCACTACTTTAACTGGACCTTCACGAAAAGCCATAAGTTACTTTGTACAGTGTAGTGCACCTGATTGGGCTACTCCATAAGTATACACCACTACTAAACATGAATTTATTCTAGTTACTGGCCCTTTCATCCCTTTCCAAGATTATGTTTTGGACTTGGTCTTCGGGGCCCATAATGGAGGCATTTTAATCCTTTTGTCGTTGTTTGAAAAGTCTCAATATTTCACCAAACTTTCACCATGGTAAGAAGTTTGCGTTGCCTCTACTTAATTCAATTTTTTTTTTTTGAAAAAATTATGCATTTTTAATGTATTTTAGCCTAATAACCTTCACTAAAAAATTATCTGTATATGAATATTAAATTATATATTTTTATTTTTTATTGAACAAAAAATTTGAAGTCTCCCATGATGCGATAAAGGAGTTGTTATTTTCAACTTTCTTGCAGTATTCATGGCAAAGTATAAAGAATGGGTCATGAAACCATTTTTCTAGTGAATTTATTTCTTTTGATGAGTGAATTAGGAGTAAAGGAAACAACTCCTCTTTGGTTGAGCAACTTGTTCTTTTGTATAACAATTCCATCACATAAACATGCAAATGCTTTCTTGTTTTACTTGCTCCTAGACTTATAGTACACACAAAAATGTTGGGTTGATCGTGCACACAAATGCAAAATATACAAAGTTTTTTACACGGTTCAAAACGAGAACCTGACCTATGTCTATGAAGAAATTATTTTGTTAGTCATAGAAATAACTTGATCTATATTATATGGGAAAAACCTAACCCTTCTTATATAATCTTGACACCCACGATTCTAACAACTTTAGTATAGTTAGTGACTCTTGTGGTTATTTATATTTGGGGTACCAAGTACAACAAGTTACGGTGTCCATTTATAAAGACGTACAACACTACCTTCTACTTTTTATGTTCCGCGATATGAGAGATTCAGAAGCACAAACCCAACAAAGAACATGGTTTTAATAACCTTCGATTTTCTTTCATTTATTAAGGCTTTGTAAATTGTTCATAGTCCATGGAGTTATAATAATTAAACACATGGGATAAGATGAAATATACCAACTAGCTAGCTATCAGTCTCATATGCTCATCGTTGCTTGGGAGCGAAGTGCTTTGATATGGTCCTACCTGTTATCACGTTACTGATTAGAAATCAAAAGTGACAACACCTATAATACCAACTGAGATCCCACAAGGCTTCATTCTTTACGTAAATTCTTCGTGAAAATGATACATAAATATAACGACAATGGTTCTGTTATATTTATATAATATATAAATATAACAACATTGGATTGGATTGGATTGGTTGGTTGGTTGGTGTAAAAAAATAAAAATAAAATAAACAACATTGGTTCGAGTTTGGAGTTTCTTTACAGACACAATTATCAATTTTATGTTCTCCGTTACAATTTGTTAGAACTAATATATTGATCTATCAAAGATGGTTTCAAGTGTTTATTTTCAACCAAAGTGCATTTTGTGATTCAATTACCTAATTAGAGCATCATTAGGTGTCATTTTATTTTTAGAGTAATGATAAACGTCACATTTTTTTTATCATCCAATTGTCACCTCCTAGTTGGCATGTTTAGTTGGCATGCCAACTAAATAGATTTATTTTTATTCTCTCTCTAATCTTATTAATTTTATTTAATTTCTTTATCTCATTTTATTAATTTTTCTCTCTCTTGCATGCCAACTAGATAGATTTATTTTTATTCTCTCTCCAATCTTATTATTTTTATTTAGTTTCTTTATCTTCTTTTATTAATTTTTCTCTCTCCTGTTTTTCCTTGTTTCTTTCCTTAATCAACGTTTTCTTTCTTCTCTTCTCTCTCTTTTGTTTCACACCACACGTTTACTGCATTTTTTTTTCCAGATTTTTCTCTTCTTAAGGAATTGATAATTGCTACCTTATGGAAGAAATTATTGTTTTAGGCGCATCAAATAACTTAGAGGAAATCTCAAACCCACATCCCTTTGCTTTCAATGATATAGATAAGCTCTTTAATTTTCATTCTTCTCCCTTTTATTCATGCCCTCTTAACATGCGGATAGGAAAATGGCTGAAAGCACATGACAATGCCTTACATGGTCCATAGCGCCATAAACATTGTTGATGGAAAGATTAAGCAAGCTATGTCGCTCAAGCTCCAGAATGTAGAATCCGAAGAAATGGAGCTAGAAGTTGAGTGGATTCCTCTTGAAGAATAGGGGTATATAAATTATTATCATAGTTGCGAGAATTAAACTTAGTTATCGAGAATTCTTTGATAATATTATTAGGCAATCATATACGACACATTAGTTTTCTTAATTAACATTAAATTTTATGTCATGCGAACAAAAAAATTTCATATTCTTTTTACCTATTATATTTTGAAGAACAATTTAGTTTCTCTATCTGGTTAAGAAAGCTTCCAATAATTCTTACTCTGGTCCAGTATGCAGATTAACACAAAAAAACGTTAAGAGGGCATGATAAAGGGAGAAGAACGAAAAGAGCTAACCAATATTATTGAAAGCAAAGGGATATGGGTCTAAGATTTCCTCCAAACTATTTGATGTGCCTAAAATAATAATTTCTTCCATAAGGTAGTAATTATCAATTCTACAAGAAGAAGAGAAAAATCTAAAGAAAAAAAATGCAATAAACGTGTAGGGTTAAACAAAAATGAGAGAAGATAAGAAAGGAAGTGTTGATTAAAGAAAGAAAAAAGGAAAAAACAAGAGAGAGAAAAATTAATAAAAAAAGAAAGAGAAATTAAATAGAATTAATAAGATTGGAGAGAGAATAAAAATAAATCTATTTAGTTGGCATGCCAACTAGGAGGTGATAATTAGGTGATAAAAAAAAGGTGACGTCTAGCATTACTCTTATTTCTATCACCAAATTTATCACTTCTTATGTCAATGCCTAATTAGCGTTGCTTGCAGTTGGATGAAATGGTCAGGTAGTGATATTTTGTAATGAGCGGTTATGAGTTCAAATCATGACTTCAATCTACATTGTATAAAAAGAACGTAAAAATTATCTTGTAGAGTAGGGAAAAAAGGATGAGCTAGCTTAAGAATTATGGGGGCCTACTTTTAATTTTGACAATATTCGACAGGGGATGCTAATTTAATGATCGTCAAACATTTTAGAATGTATATCCACACAAACTTTTTGTCACGCACAAGGCACAAAAATCAAATTACAAGCAAGACTAATGTCATAATTTTAAAAATAATTGTTACTATTAGGAAAGAGTCCTCTGTGAACAATTCTCTGAACAACTTATCCGTAGGATAAGTCTTCACTAGTGTTGTGTAGTATTTGAATTGTAAACTATTTTTACTCTTATATATCTTATTAGCATAAAGTCATGTATTTAACTTGTAAATGAGGAACAATAAATATACCCTTTTTTTCTTCTCCAAACGTGTGTTCTCTATATAGTATCAGATTAACAACATTCCAGCGAGTATTGATCTTGCAATTACTGCTTCCGTGCTCATAGCTGTTGACACTCCCACTTCTTCTAAGATACCCTCTTCGACCTCTCTTGCTAGTGTTGGCACCGAAGCCACTTCTCCCTCTTTCGTGGTGATTAACGTCGCCAATCAATTACCCCTCAAATTAATCTCCACGAACTACTACTCTTGGAAGACCTAGTTTGATGCCCTCCTATATGGCTTCGACTTACTTGGGTACATTGATGGCACCAAGCCTTGTCCCCTACGATTACTGTTGATGACAAAGTCTCGCCGAACCCAGACTATCTTTTCTGGACACAACATGACAAACTCCTCTTACTTGGCATTATTGGCTCCCTTAGCCCTACTGTGGTTTCGATTGTTTGTTCCTGCTCCACCGCTGCCGAGGCATGGCATCATCTTGCTAAAAACTATGCCAATCCTTCTTCGTCTCGAGTTTTGGGGCTTGCAGAACAATTGACCCTTCTTTCTCGTGGCAATCAGCCAGTGACTGAGTATCTTGCTCAGGTTCGGGATATTGCGGACGAATTCTCTCTACTTGGTGCTCCTGTCCCGTCTCAGTACTTAATCACTCATACCTTGAATGAATTGGGTTTAGCATTCAAAGAACTTGTTGCTGCGGTTCGAGCCCGCGATTCAGTTATTGGCTTCGATGAATTGATTGATAAGTTGGTGGAATATGAGTCTTTCTTACGGCGCGAAGAGATGCGTGCTACTGGCATTCTGGGTGCTCCTTCTGTCTCAGTGAATGTCGCACGACACAATTCCTCTAACTCAGGCAAGAAATCCAACTCTAGTAAAAATTCCTCCTCTACAAAGTCTTTTTCCTCGGGCAATAATCAGTGGCGTCAACCTACTAATTCTAATTTGCAAAATGGGTTGCACACCAAGCCTGTTGTTGTTTGCCAATTCTGTGATAAAAAGGGGCATTCTGCACGTCAATGCTACTTTGCCAAATGGATTCTGAACCAACAAAACTCTCCCTCTGCTCATATTGCTATGTTTTCATCGCCGTCTCCTTGGCTCCTTGATTCCGGTGCTTTGCACCATATCACCAGTGATCTTGGCAATCTGTCTCTTCAGCAAAATTATGAGGGGCTCGATGATGATGTGATCGGGGATAGGTCAGGTTTGAATATTACTCACACATGCCACTTTCATCTTGATTTTTCTGCCCGCTCTTTTAACTTGTCTAATGTGCTTTGTGTACCATCTATGCAACGTAACATGATATCTATCAACCAGTTATGTCATACAAATAATGTCTCTATTGAGTTCTTACCGTCTTGTTTCCATGTGAAGGATCTCACCACGGGGGCAACTCTCGCGACGGGACCAAGCAAGCATAATGTTTACGAATGGTCAGTTCGTGGGGCATGCTCTTCCTCGACTCCGAAGTGTGTTGGCTTGACAACTTCTGTTCATACTTGGCATGACAGGTTGGGTCACCCATGCTCCAAAACGTTGTCCCTTCTTGTTTCTAACGGTCTTGCTTCTTTTGGCTCCGCATCCAGCGTTATGGATTGTGTTTCATGTCTTACAAATAAAAGTCATAAGTTACCATTTAGTATCTCTAGCTTAACGAGTAGTCGTCCTCTAAAGGTTATTTTTACAGATGTATGGGGTCCAGTTCCTGTTTGCTCTGTAAATGGTTTCTCTTATTATTTGTTATTTGTTGATCATTTTACCAAATATTCATGGTTGTTTCCGTTATCTTTCAAATCTGATGTGTACTCGGTTTTTACTCAATTTAAGTTAATGGTTGAAAAACAATTCCAAACTTCAATTGCAACTCTTTATTCGGACGATGGTATAGAGTATAAGGGACTTAAAAATATTTTTACTGCTCATGGAATACAACATCTAATTTCGCCTCCATATACACCGGAACATGTGGCTACTATGGAGAGGCGACATCGTCATATTGTTGATTGTGGCCTTGCCCTTCTCCGTCGTGCCTCATTGCCTCTGTCATTTTGGTCGTTTACTTTTCAAACTGCCGTGTATCTTATAAACAGATTGCTAACATCAGTCCTTCAAGGTCGTTCTCTATTTCAGCATCTCTTTAAGTGTCCTCCTAATTACCACAAAATTTAAATTTTTGGGTACTTTGCTTTCCATGGCTTAGGCCATATACGTCTTATAAACTTGAGCTTCCTTCCCAGCCATTTGTTTTCCTAGGGTACTCGGGTGTACATGATGCTTTTATTTGCTACGAGCCTAAGTCTCATAAATATTATTATTCATGCCATGTTAGGTTTGTAGAAACTCAATTTTCTTCCTCCACGTTATACATCACCCATGAGCCTAATGTCTCTTTTTTACATTGGCTCCAGGTAGCGGGTCTTGATACTGAGGACCACTCACTATCTCATATGTTGGCCCCATCAACATCCCCCATTGTCACCACCATCAGTTCCTCTATTTCTGTTCCCCAAGTGCATGGCATATCTCACTACCAAATCTACACCATCTGTCGCTGCCCCACCGGTACTAAACACTGTGCTGCATTCAGGCTTTGCTCGTGATGATGTGCCCTCTTCAGGTGAGAATTCTCATGCACCATTTGATTTATCTTTAGCTATCCCCTCTACATCCATTCACCCCATGCAAACGAGATCTAAAAATAATATTTTCTTTCCCAAAAGAATTGTCTCTCTTGCAACTTCAAAACACCCCTTGCCATTATCTGAAGAGCCAACTTCAGTTCGACAGGCTCTCCAAAGTGATGTATGGAGACAGGCTATGCAGGATGAGCTGGGTGCGTTGGCCAAGAATTGCACATGGGAATTGGTTCCGTGTGACAAGGCTCAGAATGTGATTGGGTGCAAATGGATGTTTCGGATCAAGAGACATTCAGATGGGTCTATTGCACGGCATAAAGCCAGACTTGTGGCCAAGGGCTTTCATCAGCGGCCTGGGGTTGACATTACTAAGACATTTAGCCCCGTTGTGAAACCGGGCACTATCAGAGTTGTTCTTACCATTGTCGTGCAACAAGTGTGGGTTGTCAATCAGTTGGACGTTAACAACGCGTTCTTGCATGGCCATCTTACAGAAGAGGTATTCATGAATCAATCTCTTGGTCTTGTTGATGCTTCTCATCATCAACATGTTTGTCGTTTGCTTTGCTCTCTTTATGGGCTTAAACAGGCTCCAAGAGCTTGGTTCATAGAGCTTCGGAATTTTATTTTGTCACTTGGCTTTACCAACTCTAAGTCGGATTCGTCTCTGTTTGTCTATCATGCAAACTCGGTAGTGGCTTATTTACTTGTATATGTTGATGATTTATTGCTCACTAGTAATTCATCTCAGTTTGTTCGTTCCACAATAAGGATCTGGGCACCTTATCTTTTTTTCTCGGCATTGAGGCAACATTTCATCCCTCAAGATTGTTCCTCTCTCAACAGCGCTATGTCCGAGATCTTCTACATAAATTTCATATGGATGGTGCTAAAGAGTCAAGCATATCGCTGTGTTCTTCAACAAGACTCGCTCTATCTGATGGCGTTCCTCTCTCTGATGTGACTTCCTATCGCCAACTTATTGGGGGCCTTCAGTATTTGTCTCTAACTAGGCCTGATATTATATATTTAGTGAATAAGTTGGCACAGTTCATGCATGCCCCTCGCCAACCGCACTGGACTGCTGCTAAAAGACTATTGCAATATTTAAAACATACTCTACATCATGGTATTTTCATTTAAAATTCCTCTGCTCTGGCTCTCATAACTTATTCGGATGCCGATTGGGCCAGAAATTGAGATGATTTCAGTTCTGTTACTGCCTATGTTATCTTCCTGGGTTCCACTCCAGTGTCTTGGTGTTCTAAGAAGCAACAGACTGTTGCTTGTTCGTCGATAGAGGCTGAATACAGGTCTGTGGCAGCCACCACACTGTCGAAATATGTTGGCTAACTTATCTCTTTCGTGAGATGCATATGCCACTGCCTCGTCTCCCACGTATTCTCTGTGACAACATTAGGGCGACCTTCCTCTGTGCCAACCCCATGTTTCACTCTCGCATGAAGCACCTTGCTCTTGATTACCATTTCGTTCGCGATAAAGTGGCTGTTGGTTCATTGCAAGTGGCGCATATCTCCACGCACAATCAAGTGGCTAATGCATTAACGAAGCCCTTAGTCAAATTGCGTTTTCAAGATCTACGTTCTAAGATGGGTGTTACTGATGGTACCATCCTCTTGCGGGGGCATATTAGGAAAGAGTCCTCTGTGAACAATTCTCTAAACAACTTATCTTCACTAGTGTTGTGTAGTATTTGAATTGTAAACTATTGATACTCTTGTATATCTTATCAGCACAAAGTCATGTATTTAACTTGTAAATAAGGAACAATAAATATACAGTTCTTTTCCTCTCCAAATGTGCTTTGTTTATAGTTACCGACTCAAACTCACTAATCAAAGTGATTAATTCAGTTGTCATTTGAACAAATGACATTGACTTATTAGTTGTTCTCATATTATCTCTTACGCTAATGTGAGACATTGTAGTAGAAGAAAAAAAGCCCCATACCTTTATAATATATTCAAAGCAATGCACAATAATGGGGAATGGATGGAGAGCTCATGCCCACACAGTTTCATACTCGTAGTAATTTACGGAAGAAGCAATACAAAATTGGAAAATTTGTGAATTTGAAGATATTAATTTATATTCATGATTGTCTGATATTTAGAATGTATATTCACGCAATTTTTTTTATCACACCCTAAGCTAGAGTTGGCAAATAAGCCAGCCCGACACAGCCCAGCCGAATCGTGGGTTAAGAAAAATAAGCTCGACTTGGCACATATGTTTAGTGGGCTGATCTGGGTTGGGCTTAATTCTTGAAATATAGGACTCAGCTCGTCCCACGAGCCCGCTATCACGAGTTGTGAGCTGGGCTGGACCAGCCATCTTTTAAAAAAAATATTTTTTATTAGTGTGTTCTGAATTTTGATAGTTGGATTAATAACAAAAAAAACTTAAACTTAACATTTTTTACGAAAAATTTAATTTAACAATTAACAAGATATAAGTTGATTGATAATATTAATATAAATGATAAAACATTACTTAATAAACTACAAGTTCACGAGACACTGATACATTACTAATAAACATAAAAAAGAACATTATATAAATGCTTGAAGAAAGTTGGTGGATAAGTTCTCCATTTTATTATGCTCCTTGTGCGGGTGCTGCGTCTGTTGGTGGTGGCGGCGGCGGCGGCGGTGGTTGAGGGTTAAAATAGTTTGGAACATTTGAGTGTTGAGATACAAGATGTCTTACAAGCATTCCAGTTCTAAATTGACAACGAAATATATATTTACGTTCACAATAGTTATAAGGGTAAATATCACTTAACCCCTTAATGTATGCACTACGTAACAGTTTACCCCTAATATTTTTTTTTGTATCACTTAACCCCCTCCCACATGTCAAACAACAAAATATCCATTAACACTGTTAAGTTAAAATTTGAATGTCCCAAAATACCCTTTTTCTTTACTCCAAGGAGGTTAAGTGATACAAAACAAAGTTTAAAGAGATAAATAACATGAGAGGATAAACGTTATAATTTTTTTAAACGCTATATGATGAAGGTTTTTTTTTCTGTTTTTTTGGTTGAAATAGGGAATCGATTTTTTATTTCCTACAGATAGTAAACCATATTATACGATTGAATATTTTTCTTTTGTTTATTTGGTATGACAACTAATAATAGCTTTTTTTTGGATTAAAGCACATTATTTTTTTTAAACTGTTATTCATTATTTTTTTATTAAAAAAGTAAAAATTTAGTTATCAGTAAAATCGTACCCAAAGATTAAATATGCACCTTCAAAGCTCAAGATATACATATAGAAAAATGAACAGTTATATTTTTCAAGAATTTCAACAAAAATAAAAAATAGACAATCTATTAACATATACTAACATAAAAAAATAAAAATAAAAGGGCATCTTTTGTATCTTACCTTCTTCTGCGCCCTTGCCTTGTGAGAAAGCAAAAAAAGTAGCGAGAAGAGGCAGTGAGAGAGCAGAGAAAAAAAAGATATAAAGGGCACCTTTGTCCTTCTAATATTTTTAACAGTAGAATGTTACTTTTTCCATTAAATTAGATACAAAAGGGGTTAAGTGATACAAATTAAACATTAGGGGGTAATATGTTACACCTTACATACTTTAAGGGGGTAAAGTGATATTTACTCTAGTTACAAATTACATACATATGTTCTTCAAAGTAAGCAAAATGATTCCAAATATTTAAACGTAATCGTTGTGAAAGATTTTCTTCCCCCATAGCCATAGATATTGTGTATTCTCTTGTAGTAAAATAAAGAGACAATAGGTAGTAAAATAAATATATAGTTTTGTAGTAAAATGAAGTTGAATACACTAACTATTTATAAGAAAAATTACATGTACAAATTATAATATCAAGATAGGCTTTGTCTGGGCTCGAATTGGGCCTGAGTTGGGCCTATGCTGGGTTTGAGTTGGGCTAGGCTGAGCTTATGGGCTTTGGCACAAATGGGCTTGGGTACAAATGGGTTGGGTCCAAAAATATATGATCTAACTCGACACACCTATATGTGGTGGATTGACGCGAGTCGAACCTATTTTCATTCGAGTTGGGGTGGGCCTGAATTTTCGTGTGCTGGGCTGAACTGAGACTGTGTCGGCCTGGCCCAAATATCACCTCTAACCGAAGCGCAAAATCACATCTGTAACTAAGACTAATATTGTAGACTTAAAAAAAAATTATTTTGGGACACCAATCAAATTGACCAATCGATTATCATTTGAACAAAAAATATTAACTTATTAATTACTCTCGTATTATATTTTACGTTAATGTGAGATATCATAGTATGAAAGGAGAAACGCTCCATAGTTTTACATGTACAAAGCAATGCACAATAACGGGGCATAGATGGAGGGCTCATGCCCACTCAGCTTCATACTCGTAGTAATTTACGGGAGAAGGAATAGAATATTGGAAAATTTGTAAATTTGAAGATAAATGAAAGGACTTTAAAAAGCACCCATTACATAGGAGATGGTCAATATCATGCATCAAACCCTATAGCGACCGTGCATGATGACATCACGACCAAGGAAAGGATTGACAACAACATAAATCTAGATTGTCTTTGACCTCACTCTAAAGTTGTTTTCCAACAACAGTTGGTGCATGTAATAAACAAAACAAAAAACAAAAAAACACACACACACACACACACAAACACATTTTCTCGAGGACCCTCTATTTTCCTACTTTTTAAAATTATAATGCTAACTGCATCACCTAATCAACCAAACCCCCATATCAATAGCTCTATAAATTTACAACTCAAAACCTTTCGTTCAACAGTACCACACTAAAAAGGTCCCAACTGCTCCATACAAAAAAGAGTTAGAGAAATGGGTGCCTTTGCTCTACCTTCATCAGCTTCGATGGCAATTTTCATTGCATTGTTGACATTGAGTGTTCTCTCACAAAATGCGCAAGGCATAACAAGGCATTACGATTTTAATGTAAGCTAAAAAACGTCTTGTACTTGATGATTTTTATATGCTTTTGATCTTATATATACTTTGTTAATGTGTTGTAGATACAAATGAAAAATGTTACGAGGCTGTGCCAGACAAAGAGCATAGTTACTGTGAATGGGAAATTTCCTGGACCTCGCATTGTAGCCAGGGAGGGTGACCGTTTACTCATTAAAGTCACTAACCATGTTTCAAACAACATTACCATCCACTGGTATGAACTTTCTAATTCCTTACATTTTCTTATGGAATGCTAAGGGAATGACTTGTCGTGATGAAAGGGTTACGGGTTTGAAATCAGTACCCTTATTACTTTTGACTAATTTAGTATATGTATTGAGACGTACTACTATACGTACTTAAAATTTGCAGTATTGGAGTGGATTTAGTATAGTTTTGCTTAGAATATATGAATTTCTTGTTCTAAAAAGAAAAGAATAACAAATTAATGAGGGGATGCAACAATGATTAGATTGTCATCAAGAAAAGTTTAAAAATCTAAATATACAAGTAAGTGATTTTGACAAATTTCAAAAACAACGATTATGTTATCACACACGCATGGCATGAGACAGCGTCGAAGTGGTTGGGCTGATGGTCCGGCATATATTACTCAGTGCCCTATTCAAACTGGCCAAAGCTATGTCTACAACTTCACCATTGTTGGCCAAAGAGGAACGCTATTTTGGCATGCACATATCTCATGGCTAAGATCAACTGTTTATGGTCCTCTAATTATTCTTCCCAAGAAAAATGTACCTTACCCTTTTGTCAAGCCTCACAAGGAAGTTCCTCTCATCTTGGGTAATCAACATAATACAGTAGTTATATATTTATTTATGTTTTTATGGTGAAAACTTTTTTGGTGTGAATTCGAAAGATTTTTTCGTCGAGTTGTGGAAAAAACTCATACCACATATGACAACAAATTTCTTTCTCTTACAATAATAACTTTTGAAATTGCAGGAGAGTGGTTTAATGCGGACACTGAAGCAATAATTTCTCAAGCTTTACAAACAGGAGGTGGTCCAAATGTCTCTGATGCCTATACTATCAATGGACTTCCAGGGCTATTGTACAATTGTTCCGCCAAAGGTATAAATTCTCAAAATATTCAAAAGATTAGGGAAGCATTTTGCATATATTTCTATTTATTAAATTATCAAATAATCTAAAAATTTAAGTTGTTAGAGAGCAGTTTGTTATATTTATTTATTATTTTCAATACACCCCAATACATGCAGACATGATTCATTTTTAAACATTGCATGTGAACATTTTTAATATTTTTAAATAGGTGGCTGCGAAATCTAAACTTAAAACCATTTGGTAACTTGAGTTTCAATACGATATAAAATTTCTACCATATCTAAAAAATTTAAGCTGTCTAGAAGTGGAGTTAATTAGCATACTTATTTTTTGTCTCATCACCATTACATGATAATTCAAGATAACATATGTTTTGTTCTTGCAGATACATTTAAGATGAAGGTCAAGCCAGGAAAAACCTATCTCCTTCGATTCATCAACGCTGCACTAAATGATGAGCTCTTCTTCAGTATTGCGAACCATACACTCACAGTTGTTGAAGCCGATGCAATTTATGTTAAACCTTTCGAGACTGATACACTCCTTATTGCACCTGGACAGACCACAAATGTTCTGCTAAAAACAAAATCTCAATTCCCTGGTGCGACATTTCTGATGACTGCGAGACCATACGCGACAGGCCTTGGCACCTTCGACAACTCCACAGTCGCTGGTGTTGTTGAATATGAATCATCACCATCTCTGCATTCAACCATGTCGATAAACAAGCTTCCAATGCTTAAACCAACCCTACCAGCTCTCAACGACACTGCATTCGCCACCAGTTTTACGAAAAAACTTCGAAGCTTAGCCAGCCCTCAATTTCCAGCTAATGTACCCCAGAAAGTTGATAAGCATTTCTTCTTCACAGTTGGTCTAGGCACAAATCCATGCGATCACCATAACCAAACATGCCAAGGTCCTAACGGAACCAAATTTGCTGCATCTGTCAACAATGTGTCGTTTGTACAACCAACCACAGCTCTTCTTCAAGCTCATTTCTTTGGGCAATCAAGTGGTGTTTACAACCCTGATTTTCCATACAGTCCATCACATTGGTTTAATTATACTGGAAATCCTCCAAATAATACTATGGTGAGCAATGGAACTAAGATTATGGTGCTGCCTTTTAACACAAGCGTTGAGTTAGTCATGCAGGATACAAGTATTCTTGGTGCTGAAAGCCACCCTCTCCATCTCCATGGATTCAATTTCTTTGTTGTTGGGCAAGGTTTTGGAAACTTCGACCCCAAGAATGATCCTAAGAACTTCAACCTTGTCGACCCTGTTGAGAGGAACACTATTGGTGTCCCCTCTGGTGGATGGGTTGCTATTCGATTTTTAGCCGATAATCCAGGTGGGTATTCTGAAACTACTCAAAATTTATTGGTAAAAACTTTTTAGTTTAGCAAAGAGTTTAACTTCACACCATGCACAGGGGCGGGTCGAGAATTTTATTTCAGTGAACCTATAACACTTAAAGTTTCAGTGGGAATTAAAACAAATAATTTGCATTTATATATGAATTTTTTTTTTCATTGGAGTTAAATTAATTTTTCATATTCAATATAACTTAAAGATATACAGATTTTTAACAAAAATGTGGAATGAGTGGTTGTGCCCATGATAACACTAATAACTTTTTTCATCGAGACTATTTTGATTTATCATACTAAAAGTATACCTATTTTGTAAAATTTTTAAGGGAAATGTATGTATATATTAGAGAAAACCCCACAGGCACAAAGTTAAATCCATCCTTAAGCAAGCATGGTATTTAATTCTTTTTTTTTTTTTTAATTCTCAATGAACAATTCTTGATAATAACAATAATTGCATTCAATGTTGATAGGCGTATGGTTCATGCATTGTCACTTGGAAGCGCATACGAGCTGGGGTTTGAAGATGGCATGGCTTATCTTAGATGGAAAGCTTCCCAATCAAAAAATTCTTCCACCACCAGCTGATCTTCCCAAATGCTAATTAATTTTTCTTCTGTTTCAATTTTCCCCCCTTAACATGAGTTTTTAACTAACTGGCTTTTTTCCAGTTACCATTGACTTATCCATTTTCCTCTTTTCTTTTTCCATTGTTGTAATTTTTTTTTTTAAAGCCTGAGTTTGACTGATTCAGCCAGGAGGAAGAATGCCTATTTCATTATCTCTTGTTCTGATTTTGGATTCAATAATAATCGGAATAATTTTTCTCGAGTTAATTGTTATATATCTAGCATTGATATTGAATTTTGTTGAAAATAATAAATAAATATAATAAAACTCTAATTAAGAGTTTAAACTCTTAGCAATATGCATGGGAATTTATTTCAACACCTGGAGCACTATACTATATACGGACCGATAGACTACAAATCGAATAAACTCTTCGAAACATGATTTTATAAGGATGTTGAGGGATGATATTTAAAAGTAATATAGTGATAGGTTATTCTCTCTGACAGTTGAGAGATCATGGTTCAAATCTCATAGAGGTGAAGCTTAAAATAAGAGATGTTGAGGGGATTATTGAGCATTACAGGATAAGAAACCCAATATAATAGTGGAAAAAATAAATGCAATTCGCAAATGAATTTAATACTTCATAATCAAATCAATCTTCATGGGTGTGTGCAAAGGACATAAGAAAATGAAATTTGAAAAAGTAAGCCAAAAAAAGAAAAGAAGAAAGAATATAAAGCATACACATTGTTTTATCATCACCTCCATATTTTTAATTTGTTGCAACACTTAAAATAATCGCAAAAAGATTGAAAATCATTTGTAAATGACTTTATCCAATGGTTGAAAAACCTTTGCACATGGTCTTACTGTAATTTCTCTACTGCAATGTTTTTTTATTTTTTAAATGGAGTATTGTAAAAGAGCAAAAAGTTATAGTGAGCATGAGATAATGATCAAATAAGGTCAAAATCTTCTTGATCTCAAGAAGATCTCTAAGATCAAAATCCTTATTATTTTTTACCAAAGTAAGAAATGAGATGACAAAAGAATTGCTTAAATCTTTATTATAAAGAGACTACTTGTATAATAATAGTTTGAACACTTTAAAAACATAATAACATAATAGTAGCCTATGCCTGCGTGATTGCGCATTCGTAGAATTAATTGGAAGGGTTGCATTAATTAAACTTCACTTTGTCAGTCAACTTATTACCAAATCTAAGAAATGTTCAACCTTTTGTTATCTCAGAACACTCGTTGTAATTTTTTTTTTTAAAATAATAATAAAAAAATTGGGATCTTAATATATAATCACTACAAAAAAAACTGAATTTTGCGACAAACCGTCGCCATACCGTGAGAAATGTTGACTCTAGTTTTGTGATGGGACGATGACGGCATAGTGTCAGACGAAAAAAACCATCACCAAACCGTCACCAACAGTGACGGCAGTCTTGGTCGTCTCCAATTTGGTGATGGCCAAGCTAGACCGACATCAAATTGGTGACGGCTTAGTGAGAGTAAAAGAAATTAGGCAAGGAATTGTGGCTGATTCGGAGATGTGGAGACGGCTTGGTGACGGTATGGTGACAGATTCCCTCACCATGCTGTCACCATAATGGGTGACGGCTCAATTTCGTCTGTTTTTATGAATGAACAAGGCCTTCAATCCCAAAGCAACAACGAATGTAGTAAATTTTGAACTAGTAGTACTAGTGTGAACATGTATTGTTAACAAGAAGTATTGACAAACATCGTTTCATAGTAATAAAATAGTATGTTATTTTACATACTAACTACAATATGAGACAAATTTTCTAATATAATATGCAAATGAAAAGGTTTTGTTTCATAATCATACGATAACTAGAGATTATATTGACGGACGGTTAAGATAAGACATCACCATACAAAAGTACTTAACAAAATAAACACATAATTAGATAATACATTTGATATTATTAACCTTAAGTACTAATTTCGAACATAAGTTTCATGGAAAGAAGTTCAGCAAATAGACGCGATACATTTGATCCACAACCATTTGCTTGTGTTGAGCTGCAAAAATAAAACCCTCTTCTTTTGGTGGTTCGTTCAGATCAAGTTGTGGTTTAACTCTGCTGCTGTAGAAATACTAGTATCAGTCACTATTCTGAAATATTAATGAACATGTTCAAGGTTAGGCATTATTCCCTGTCTTGTGTTTGTATACTTTCTTTGTATTAATAAAATACCCAGAGGGAACTACCCCTCCTTCCACCCAAAAAAAAAATGACACTTAAATAGTCCCTTCTTTTTCAGGCAAATGCTCAAACGATGTTCAAATAAATAGTCTTTTTTTGTCAAATTCAAATAAATAGTCTACTAATCATCATTATATATTCTAAGATAACAACAAAGAGTGCCATGTGTCGCTTTATGAGCATTTGTAAACATTTTTATAAAAAGTTAAATAATCATATTATTATATGCAGATATACTACAAAATTAATTTTGAAATTTGGAAAGGATTTTTACAGATTAATATTACCGATAATTATCCTGATCATATTATTTAAATTTATAAATTATATTTAGATAAAATTTCTTATCTATCGTAGAACTCTATCAAATTTTAATTTAAAATTTAAATTAAGTTAATCTCTATGATCAGAATTTTTATTATTGTTGTTTGTAAATCTTCTACCACATGACAAAGATGGCTACATATAGTCAGATATTGGACTTTATTTGAATAAAATATTTTTTTCTTTCTGAGAAGTCAACCAAAATCAATGCACCACATATATGGCATCATCAACTACTAACACCAAAAAGTCCAATTGCATGACGTATTTTCATATAAAAACCTAATCTTACACATAAACACACAAATATTTTGATTTTTTGTTTGATTAATCAAATAATCAACAACCTATCATAAGCGATGTTCAAATCCTTCTGGTATAATTCTCTTTCCCTCTCTTCTAATTTTCATTTTTTTTCTTAATCTTTAATTTTATCTGCTGATCTTTTGATTTTAGGGTTATGAAACTCTTTTATTTGATTATCTCATATTTAGGATTTTTGTTTCTTGATTTTTAATTGTTAATTGTGATTTTATATTCTGATATAGTGTGTGTATGTGTGTGTGTGTATGATTGATTGATTGGTATTGTATTGAAAGCTTTTGTAGTGTATTTGAGCATTTTATATTTTAAGTTGCTTGTGAATATATGTTATGGTGAATTTTTCTGATGTTTGGTTCTATTGGATGCCTATGGTAGATTGTGATCAATCCTTCGGATGCTTTTATTTTGTAATTTGCGATGATCATGATACACAATTTTCAATGCATCATAAGTCTTTAACATTAGGAAATTAAGGTTTAATGTTACTATTGCGAGAAACCAAATGTTTAGATTACATTTCAGTTAGAAGTGACATTTTGTTTGACATCCCATTTTTTCTCTTCAGTGAATGCAAGAGAATTTGTATAGAGATACTCGGATAATATTTTGTATACACAGGATTTAACAGAGGAGAGGGTCCATAATAGAGAAGTTCTTTTTCGCTTCATTTATTCATATTACAAATATGGATTTTTTTTCTTTTATCGCATTTTGTGTAGTTAAGCTTTTGGTGGCCTTCACTCTAATACTTTTTAAAGTTCAAATTGTTATGTTGAGCTGAAAATTTTGTTCTAGGCATTCTCGTAATATTTTTAACATAGATACTTATTGTTGTTATTTATAACTCTATCACTACATGACAAAGCTGGCTAAAAATAGTCAGATTTCGGGCTTTATTTGTATAAAATATTTAATTTATCTGAGTTAGCCAAAATCAATGCACCACGTCTGTAGCATCATCAACCACTAACACATAGTATATGTTTTTAAAAAGGTAATGCAACAAACTAAGTTATCATAATTTCACATTCCAATATGGTGCAATCAAATTTTAAGATTTTTTTAAAACTATATGTCACGACCAATAATGTGCTACTTCACTGGCCCATTACTATTTTGAACTTTATAATTTTTTTTATTCCATTTTGTTTTTCTTTGGGGGCTTTTTATATGTAAGAATTTGAAATGGTTTATACCCATTTGACATGTCTTTATTTGGATACACTAACTAAGAAGATGGTGAATCAAGACATTGGAAAGATAAATCAAATTGGACTACCATTCTTCTTCGCGAACGTGATTTTTTCGTAATTCATGCATCCATATAACTCCATTGATTTATATTTGTGAATTATGCACAATCAAGAATGAAATATTAAATAGTGAGATCATATTATCCCAAAGAGGATATTAAATATGAAAATGACAACAACAATTAGAATTGAAAAAACAAATGGTCCTATTGCAATAAAATTATACACCTAATAAGCTGCATTTTATGAAACTCGACATATTAATTTTTTCTTGCTCCATTTTAAATTACAACAAACAAAAATCATAAGATAGAAATATATTATCATAATAATGCATAATGCATCAGTTTTAAAAACATTCCCCAAGCATAGAATTTGAATTAGATTGGGAGGACTACATTATCTATCTCAAACTATGAGCATAATGTTGACTAAATCCCAGCTTCCCACTGTTTTATATATCTTATTGTGGATAGGTAATGAGGAGTTTGGCATGATAAGGGATTAAATGAACTTTTAATTTATTATTGAGCTACAAATAATAGTTGTCAATTTCAGTACATTATTTTAGTACAGAGTATTAGAAAATGTGAGATGTAAAATTTTACAAATTAAAACAATTTGATTAATGAATAACCATTCATGACACAAGTAAAAAACTTTTATTATAGTTATTTATCATGCTTGGAGGAATATTTTTTGCATTTGAAACATTACATAAAAATTACAAAATGAGTCGCGTCGTTTTTCGGATTATATTGCAACCTATTTGAAAAAGGGTCGCATAAATCTTGTCACTGCAAGTTACAATTATTAGTGTGAATAATAATATTAGATGAATGTGAAAGGAATAGTAATTGCATTATTGGATGCCTAAAGCTACAATTATTAATATACCATGATTAAATCTATATCAGTCACCCATCAATTTCTCTTTTTGCAACTCTTACTAAAATGATATCCTAATTGATTAATAGTGCATTCATATTGTTTCAATGATATTTGTTAACAAAATAGAAATACTAGGGATACTAAATGAGAATACATTAAAGAAAAGTAAATATTTTTCTAAACGAACCAGTTGAAATGCAATGGTAATTTTATCATAAAATTTATGAATATTTTAAAATCGAAGGTTGTTTGAAGAGATGTTCAAAATTGAAATTAGCACCTTGAAAATTTTCTATCCTATAATTCTTTTAGAACTTTACTCATATAATATACTTATTACTTTTGTTGAGGAATAGCTAACAATGATGAAGATTTACATTATTGTAATTATTATATTTTTTTTAAATAAGGATGCCCGCATCAGAAAAAAATTTCAATTGCTTTACCAAAGTAACCAATCATATCCATAAAAAACTTACTGTCACAATTTTTAAAGTCATGAATGAACAGTAATACTTGAATGAGAAATGATAAGGAAAAAAAAGACTATAGCTCATATAAATTCAATTAATGCCATTTTATTTATCCAACTCTTTACATACGTGTACAAGATAACACCTACAATTAGAGATAAAAGAGTATAAATGAAGATAAGTTAGAGTTATAATATACATAGGATATAAATTTAACATATAATCTAATTTAATAAATCAAGATTTTAATTGAAAGATGCTTAAGAAAAGTCCAATCTAATGCAAAGTTTCATGTTGGACCTTCTACGTTACACCACTTTTGAATGAAACTTTTTTACCAAAAAAAAAAAAAGAGAAATTTTTTGTGTTGGACCTCCTTTTCAATTCAACTTCATTTTTGACTAAAAAAAGTTTCATATTGGACATCTTTTTCAATGCAATTTCATTTTTGACCAAAAAAAAGAAAACTCCACATTGTACCACTTTTTCAATGCAATTTTAATTTTTACCAAAAAAAGAAGAAGTTCCACATTGGACCGCTTTTCAATGCAATTTCATTTTTTTACACAAACAAAAAGAAAATTTTCATGTTAGACATTTTTTTCAACGCAATTTCGTTGTTTACCAAAAAAAAAAAAAGTTCAACTTGGACTTCTTTTTCAATGCAATTTTATTTTTTACCCCAAATAAAGAGAAGTTCCATGTTGGACCAAGGCTAACCATTGCTATAAAGCTCGTGAAATGGCAAATAAAATCATAAACAAATAAAAAATATAACGTATGAAGATTTTGATAAAATATGGTGCAACAATTGGAATTTTTATAAAAACCAATATACATATATAGTCATGGAAAATTATATGTTGCACTTTCAAGAGGGACTAAAACAAAGGTTGAAGATTTTGATAAAATATAGTGATAATAGAGAATAAAAAACTACAATCAATGTAGTTTGAAAAGTAGTATTTCAAAGAATAAATTAGGCAATTATTTCTTTCTTATTATTTACATAATACATTTGATTCTATTTAAAATGTTATGATCCTTTTCATCATTGTTTATCTTATATTCTACTGGTATCAATAAAAATAAATTTTTATGCCATATGATTTGCTCATTATTTTGATTTTAATCAGATCATATGTTTTTATGTAGCGATTGGTACACTGGAATGAATTTGAATAAGAATGAAATAGGCTAACGAATGGAATGAAAGTGTGAATGAAATGAACTTGGAAATGAAAATGACATGCTTGGTATGCTCAATTATACATCTACTTCAAATACTAATATATGTTAAATTAATGAGATATGTTTGCAAAGTGAAAGTAATAACAAAGTTGTGTTAGTTTTGACTCATTACAAACGTACCAATAATAAGTTGATAGGTAGTCCATACATTTTAATATAGATATACATGTTATTCATGATAAAATAATATATATTTTTATAACACAAAGCATTGCTACATCTTTTATTGAGAAGCATATGCATAGAAAGATTGACTATTGGATCCTTGAAACTTCTGATGGTAGAAAATGAATTTGCAATCAGATAACATGAGCAAGGAGTAAAATGACGTCAAACTAGGAGAAGATAACGTCAACTTTGTAGAGACAATAACTTGCAAAAAGGAGATACCTACATGTATCTTTTAGAACACCTGATCTATATAAGATAGTGCTTATTGTCACCTATTTTTTAGAAAATAGGTGCTTATATGTTTTATTTATTTATTTATTTTTGTAATGATATAGTATATAGAGTAGCTATATATTATAGTCTTTCGATAACGTGATTAAAAAGTTGAATTGATTGGTTTTATATTTCATACTTTTAGAGTATTTACATTACACCTATACAACATTACACCTGTGCAACACCCGTGCATAAAACTAGTTTACACTGTGTACTGCTACCAAGCTGCTTTATTATCGGACGAGTTCAATACTGATGAGTCTTGAATAGCCTCAAATTGGATTGAGCTAAACATACGTGAACAGTCCAAATTTGACATCATCAAATACTTTAATAAATTGCTACAAAATACTAGTTTACAAATACGTCAAACTCCCAGATCATCCTTCCCCTCCAAAGGGCCATTTTAGTAAATAATCCCAGAAATTTAATTTGCTAAAATCCAGTTTATTGGTTAACTGAAAAAGATGTGCGGCGCCAAAATATAGCAAGTGATCAAAGGGTTTTTTTACGATAACATGGGATCTCAGTTGGCAGGGAGAACCAGCTAGCTTTGGGTTTCGAGTGACATTTCACCCTTAATCACAACTCATCTGCTGATTTTTCAACATCAGTCGGTTCGAACCTCCACTTAGTTTCACCCAATCTTCATCCTGGTCATGGATAGATACCCAGGTTCAGGTCCATAAGTAGTAACAATTGCCCTATGAAGACTCGCTTTCGCTACGGCTCCGGTGGGTTCCCTTAACCTAGCCACTGCCTATGAGTTACCGACTCATTCTTCAACAGACACGCGGTCAGAGCCCTGGGCTATTACCGGATTATTCGGCGGAACTCGACCATCAATTGATAAAATAACCTCAGTTGCAGTGGTATGTCTTCACATATGCACTAGATCAGTTAAGAACGGAACTCCAAAACAGTAAGAAGTGTCGAACTCGTGACTTTATAAAAACGATTTCACCTCAACTACCGCTGGACGATGCGCTGGAGGTATCAATCAAAAGGGTTGTAGACCGCAGTGAAGACTTGGTCTTCTTGAAGTATAGTCAAAATATTTAAGCTGAAGAAATATATGGTTGTTAAAATATTGGAAAATAATGCGAGTGTATCACAAGACATGGAGTTTAGATAATAAATGCATATATATAGGTCAAATTTATATACGCCAAAAGTGACGCTAGCATGAAGCCGATTTTAACTAAATTATGTGGGAAGCAGACCTGGTCTTATAAATAAATGGGTACAGGATATAGACCTGGTCTAATTAAGAAGAAAGAATAAGGAATATGGTAGAAAGTTGACTCAGTAAATTATATATTTGATAAAAGAAATAGGATCATATATGCATAAATATAGGTAAAATTTATAAAGCCTAAAGTGTCATTTTGTGTATGCCACGCGTAACGCTTGCCCATCATGACTTGACTTAGTTCAATTGGTGTTCGTAGTGCGGATCCCACCATGACTTTATTTTTAGGTATAATATTTTTTATAATTTATTCAAAGATTTTGATCTAGAAATAAATATCAAGAATAAATATATTCAAAATTTATTTTAGAAACAAATATATGGCTGAGCTACATTAGATTTATTTTTCAGCAATAAGTGTCATTAGTCAGAATTGCACGGGACTAATGGTCATTAGTAGATAAAAAATATATTGCAGATAAAGAATCTTTCAAAATACCCCAATTGTTTTGGTATCAAGAGATAGAGTTTTATCAAAGCATACTGCATATAGTGTGTGCACCATCAAAAAGAGAGAGTGTTCTATTTTATTTGATTTGATGTCTGTTAATTGCAATTTAAAACTCATGTTATTAGAAGATGAAACTCATTATATTTTAATTAGAATGTTATTTGAGTGACCATAATTTTTTTTTTGAAATGCAATTATCAAGGAAAAAATAGAATAAAATCATAACTTTGCCGGTTTAAAACGTTATTAATTACCGGGGAAAGAGAAGGATATGGTAATAAGATAGTAAGATTACAGATTAATAGAATTCCATAATATTCCAAAGCCAATAAGAATAAGAATTATTTTATTGTTCTATCTAGAATGAGTCAAGCGTTGTCTTGGTAGAGTCGATTTTGACCTCGTATCTAAACATCGCGTCTTCATGTATGCCGCCATTATTAGCATTGGTCCAAACTGATGAAAGCGATCTCTATATATATATTAACCAAGACGCAGTGTCTCGTATCAGCTCCTCTGTATTGGGGTCATTTCATTTTCGATCTCATAATTGCTTTCATATCAGTGATCAGTTCATCACTTTCAACATCGTGCACATCCAACGAAGCGAGACCCAAAAACACAGCTAAAATGGGTTTTGTTGCAAAGGTTTTGTTGTTGGTGCTGACCATGTTTTTGCCGTTTGCCATGACAGCTCTTGCATATGGTTCAGGTCATACCAGGTGCTACAACTTTGAGGCACGTATTGCATGCCATTTTGAACATTGTTTTTCAATGTTTGGTAACTTAATATGTAACAGATTTTAATTTGTCTTTTCATTCTTTGATTAATCTATAAAAAATGAATACAGATTAGGATGCAAAAGGTGAAAAGATTGTGTGAAGAAAAGAGCATCGTCACCGTCAATGGCCAGTTTCCGGGGCCTCAAATTACAGCAATGGAAGGTGATAGAGTGATCGTCACAGTCACCAATCATGTCAAGTACAACGTCACCCTTCACTGGTATGCCACTGGACATATATTTGATCCTCATAATACAAAAAGTTACTACTTAATCATTCCATCCAACTTAGATAAGATATTTACTTGCATAGGCATGGAGTTAAGCAGTTAAGGAGTGCATGGACAGATGGAGCAACTTATATCACTCAATGCCCTATTCAGACAGGACAGAATTACGTATATAACTTCACTGTTTCAGGCCATACCGAGACCATGTTTTGGCATGCACATATATCTTGGCTAAGAGCCACACTCTATGGACCAATTATCATCCTTCCTAAGCGAGACGTTCCATATCCGTTTCCCAAGCCCTACAAAGAAGTCCCCATAATTTTGGGTAAGACACTTAATTAAACTAGTACTAGAGAATATGATCGTGCACTATTTTTTATTTTTTATTTTTATTTTTATTTTTTCAAGTACAACAATGATAATTCTAAACTTTTATCTCGCAATTTAGCATGAGAAAAGGTAGTCAATCATCCACCCGCCAATGAAATCACTGGAATATTACTAAATTATTTGTATTTTTTGCGATTTGGTGGTAGGTGAATGGTGGAAAGAAGATACAGAAATTATTATAAACCGTATTCTACGAACTGGAAGTGTCTCACAACCTTCAGATGCTTATACAATTAATGGTCTACCAGGACCTTCTTACAACTGTTCAAATAAATGTATATATATATATATTTCGTTGGATTAGAAACTTGTTTTTAAAATTTATAAATATCTCCTATATATCAATTTGGTGCCTCAATAAAGCATGACTTCCCAATTCTTGCAGATACCTTCAAATTGAAAGTGAGGCCAGGAAAGACATATCTTCTCAGATTGATTAATGCTGCATTGAATAGCGACTTCTTCTTTGGAATCGCCAATCACAGATTCACTGTTGTCGAAGTTGATGCTGTCTATGTAAAACCATTCAAAGCAGATACAATTTTCATTAGTCCTGGACAAACTACAAATGTTCTTCTCAGAACAAGAAAACACTATCCAAAAGCAAACTTTCTCATGGCAGCGAAACCCCATCCCTTTGGCCCTGTGGAATTTAACAATTCCACAACCAATGGAATCTTAGAGTACGAGCTAAAGTCCTCTAACATCGAGAGAAGTTATAATTTGCCTCTTTTGACACCACAACTTCCAAATTTTACGACTCAAAATTTGCTGAGAATTTCAACACGCAGCTTCGAAGCTTAGACCATGGAAAAGTGCCCCAAAAAGTGGACAAACATTTTTTGTTCAGTGTGGGGTTAGGAATAGCTCCATGCCCTCAAAACCAAGCATGCCAAGGCGTAAATGGTGGCAAAATGGCTGCTCCTATTAACAATGTGTCTTTTGTGCATCCAGAAACAGCTCTCCTTCAAGCTTACTTCTTTAACCAATCAGAAGGTGTATACACCACAGATTTTCCAGACAATCCACCACTCAAGTTTGAATATGTTGGCAATCCACCAAGCAATATTATGGTGAATAGAGGTACAAAAGTTTCAGTGCTTCCATTTAATGCCAGTGTGGAACTAATAATTCAAGGCACTAGTATAATCACTCCAGAAAGTCATCCGTTTCACCTCCATGGCTTTAATTTTTTCGTCGTCGGTCGAGGTATCGGAAATTATAATCCTGACAAAGATCCAACCAATTTTAACCTTGTCGATCCAGTAGAAAGGAACACTGTCAACATACCATCCGGGGGATGGGTTGCAATTCGTTTTCTTGCAGACAATCCAGGTATGTTTTTCATACTTTCATATAAAATATATGCCAAGATTTGTACTTGAAATTTCATATAAATGATTAAATTGATGTATGATATAGGTGTTTGGCTCATGCATTGTCACCTGGAAATCCATTCAAGTTGGGGAATGGAAATGGCTTGGATTGTTTTCAATGGAGAGCGTCCGGATCAGAAGCTGCCACCTCCTCCCTCTGATCTTCCAACATGTTGATCATACTTTCAGATTCATTATTTATTGGCAAATTAATTCTTTCCAGAATTTGATGACAAATAATATCAAGATATCGCGTCCGGGTCGGAAGCCGTTGCCTTCTCCCTTTGATCTTCCAACATGTTGATCATATTTTTAGATTTTAATTTGTTTCCATTATTTAATTCTTTGTATAATTTGAATCCCACTTTAGGTGCGAGAAGACTCGAAATCAATTCTCGTCTGTAAAAATGATGCAAAATAATTTAAACCACACTTGAATAAAAAAAAAATTATATATATATATATCCTTAGTTGACGTGAAAGTGAATTGTCGTCTAACATATGTACTCAATTTTGGCTTCATATATTGGATAGTCATCTTTCCTCCATTATTTAATTCTGTTACAATGTAGTGCACCTGATTGGGCTACTCCATCAGTATACACCAATTCTAAACATGAATTTATTCTAGTTCAAACTGGCCCTTTCACCCCTTTCCAAGATTATGTTTTGGACTTTGTCTTCGGAGCCCATAATAGAGGCAGTTTAATCCTTTTGTCGTCGTTCGTAAAGTCTCAATATTTCACCAAACTTTCACCATGGTAAGAAGTTTGCGTAGCCTTTACTTAATTCAATTTTTTTGTGTGTGGAAAAACTGTGCATTTTTAATGTATTTTAGCCTAATAGCCATCAATTCACTAACAAATTATTCGTATATGAATATTAAATTATATATTTTTATTATTTATTGAACAAAAAATTTGAAGTCACCCTTGACCATATGAGTGATGCGACAAAGGAATTGTTATTTTCAACTTTCTTGCACTATTCGTGGCAAAGTATAAAGAATGGGCCATGAAACCATTTTTCTAGTGAATTTATTTCTTTTGATGGGTGAATTAGGAGTAAAGGAAACAATGTAAGTAAGCATAATTATTGCAATAAACATAATACAATAAAAATTATTAGAAGCATGTAATCATCATATAAAACATTAAGGGTCATAAGCTACTTACTTGATGCAGAAGATACCGATTAATTGATTTATGTATCTTAACCCTATTCTTAATAGTGTAGATGTGTGATGAGATTCTACAACTCTCTTTAGGGTAGAGAGATAACCAATTAACATGCATATATAGATGTTACTTCTATCAAGTAACCTAATGGGCTTGGACTTTAGTGGATTATTATTTTATTTAAGTGGGTTACCAAATAACTTTAATGGGTCACACTACTTATATTCTTTCACTTGACCCATTAACTTCATGGATGACATGATTCAATCATAAACATAAGGGCACGCATAAGAGATTAAATCCTTACATAATATCCTTCATAATTATCAAAGAATAACAGACTGCTAAATGTGGTTATAGCGGTTGTACATCATTCATTCAATGTACTCCCTTCTATATACCACAACACTTGCAATCAGTCACACTTGGTCATAATCTTAATGGTCTACTATAATGTCTTATAAAGATGTTCTTATTTTTCTTAGTAAACATAATTCACGTGAATCCTTTCATGAAAGAGGAAAAATAATTATTTTTGTCAGAAACACGTCATTGAGCTCAAAGTGTCAATATAAGACAACTGACGTCTTTCATAATTACAAGCAAAACCTATCATTTCTTCATTTTCCTTAAAATGGCTTGGTTGTAAGTCTTTAGTCATAAGATCTGCAGTCATAAGATCACTGCTTATGTATTAAATAGACACTCTTTGTTTCTGAACCTTCTCTTTAAGGACAAATACTTTTAGTTTCACGTATTTCACACCTCATGATTATTTGTCATTTTAGAGAAGAAAACTGTTACAGAATTATCATAATAAATTTTATGCGACTTGGCAATTAGTGTCGATAAATCCAAGTCCTAAAATTAATTTTTTGCAACCATAATGCATGAGTTGTAACTTCATAATATACTACAAATTCTGCTTCCATAATGGATGACGTAATGATAGTCTATTTCGTACTTTTTCATAAGATCGCTCCTACTATTTAAAGGAAGGTTGATCAAAAGTGGACTTTATGCTATCAACACATCTAAGAAGATTTAAATCCGAATATCCAATCACTTTAAATGATTAGATCATTTATATGTCAACAAGTAATCTTTGATCTTTTCACATACCCTAAACTTTCATTGCAGCTATCTCGTAATTCAATTAAGAATTACTATAATATATTCTCACATTCCACATCATTATTTAGACATTGCATGAGACTATTAAATTTTCTCTAGAATTCTTTCAATTCGAGACAATCTTAACATTTCTTGTGATCCATCATGGAATATTTCAATTCCTATCACAAATGATATCTCTTCCATATTTTTCACTTCCAAAATTCTATGAGAGAAAACTTGTGTTTCGTGCAATATGTCAATACATTAGCAGAAATAAGAACATTACCAACATATAGGACTTAAAAGAAATATAAATTTGCTCCTACTGATATTTTGGTATACTCACAGAATAAGATTGAATTTCTTAAACCGAAAGTTGTAATGATATTATAAAACTTAATAAACCATTATGAAGCCAATTTAAACACATATATCGATTTTCTAAGCTTACACACCATATAGTCCAAAAAAAAAAAAAGGTTTACACACCATATGACATTTTTCCTCTATTGAAAACCTTCGGGTTGGTCCATATGAAACTTTCTCCTCAAGATCGTCATTAAAGAACATAATTTTCACTTTATTTGGTACAACTCTAAAGCATAATGAGCCACCAATGCCATGATTATCCTTAAAGAGTCTTTGTAAGGAAAAATCTCTTTATAATCAATGCCACTTTTATAGGTGTTAACTTCTTGCAACTGATCTAGTCTTGTAAGCTTAATTTTGCCATTAGAGTTGCCTTTGATCTTAAAAGTCATTTATCGCCAACTCTTTCGAACTTTTTGGCAATTTGACTAGATCCCTAACTTTATTTTTTCACATAGAATTTACCTCTTCTTTCAAGGCATCAATCCATTTATTAGACTTTGTACTTCATATGACTAGAGAAAATGAATCCCGATCTTTATTGCCTCAAATATCGAAGTTTGACTCGTATAAATAAACCACATTGTTGGAATATATATTCCTCCCATATCAAAAAATTAGAAACTCTAAGACCACCTTATAAGATCCTGAGCTACTCTACTTGACACCAATTGGTTTTAAGATAGAACCCTATGCTTCTTAACATGGTATCAGAGCTAGGCTCATGGTCTAGTCTTATTCATCTTTCATGTCTTGCCACGTGTGACCCATTTGTCTCTTTCGTATCTGCTCTCGCTGACAGTGTTAGCTCTCGTTTCCAGGTTCTCTCTCGTTTTCAGGTTCTCTCTGGGTCACACGTGAGGAGGGGGGTGTTGGAATATACATTCCTCTCATATCGAAAAATCAGAAACTCTTCCACGTGTGACCCATATCAAATCAGGTCACACGTGAGGGAGAGTGTTAGAATATAACACTTGTCCCATATCGGAAAATCACCAACTCCAAATCTGCCATATAAGATCTTGGGTCACTCCACTTGTCACCAATTGATTTTAAGTTGGAACCTCAGGCTTCTTAACACACATAATCATCATGAATAACTATCTTTATCTCTCCCTTTGAGATCTTAATGCTATTCTTTGTGGTTCATATGAGTCAATCTTCTTGCGAGTTAGCATTTACAAGTGATGGTTTTCCCTTTATTTGCAATTCAATGTCGTTAAACTATTCAACAACACTTGGTGCAACTTTTGATAAAAAGAGCATTAATGGATAAGAAAAAATCCATCCCAACTTCCTTAATATCCACTTCATGAGGTTCATTACTCTCACTAACTTCACCATTTTTTTATGAATCTAACATTACTGGACCCATAAAATTTCAACAAATAGACATAATTAACCATAATATGAAAATCAACTGTAAAACAATGAAATATATACATTTTTTCGTTAAAAGAGGGTGCATCAAAGATCTATAAACATTAGGGTGTGTAATCTTAAGAAGCTCTATGCTTCTTGTAGCTCATTTCTAGTTGTGTTCAATTTGCTTTCTCTTTATGCAATTCACACACATGCCAAGATCACTAAAAGTTAGATTCAGAAGAATCTCATTCTATATCAATCTTTATATTCATTCATTAGTAATATAACTAATCAGTTATGCCACAAGTAAGTAGGACTTTCACTTAATCTACCACACTTAATTGCAATATTATGTTGCTCAATAAGTAAGATTCACAGAACATACCATAAAGTTTTAATTTATAATCTATCACTAAGAATACCAATCGAATAAGAGTAGTATTCTTAAATTAACTAAAACATCTTCATTCAAACTTAATATCAAATCTTGAATATCCAATTTTGATGTAGAAACAAAGTTTCTAAAACTATAGGTACAAAGAACTGTAACAAACTAATGTGATAGCTAGAATTAAGGAATAAACAATAAGTCCTTAAAATTT
The DNA here is from genome assembly GCA_037974665.1 of Ehretia macrophylla. Lineage (NCBI taxonomy): Eukaryota > Viridiplantae > Streptophyta > Magnoliopsida > Boraginales > Ehretiaceae > Ehretia > Ehretia macrophylla. The sequence continues at coordinate 50,706,428 of CM075775.1, forward strand.
TAATTACAGCCTTCACAGAATTTTCTATGAATAAAACTTTAATTTGGATTTATATTCTAAACTATAAAAAATCCTTCTTTATTAATTGGAAACATAAGTGATAGCTACAAAATCAAGCCATTAGGTATTAAGAGGAATTTCACTTAAATCTATTTCGAGACATACAAAGGATGATAATTACCTTTATTTTCAAATCATGCTTTATATTTCACGCAATCTTTAAAAGTGACCAACTTTATTAAAAGTGACACTTTCGAGCTTGAACTTTTATCCAATGAGTTTAAGAATCATTAGCAGACTCTTCTTTCTTCTTGATTTGGTTCATTTTAGCTTCTTGACCTATGAGATTAATTGTGTGACTTAATTTACTCTTCAATCTCGTTTCCTCCTAAACAAGCATAATAGCCAATTCAGACAAACTTGATTTATCCTTAATAGTGTTACAATTAATTCAAAAATGCTTATACCCAGGAGGTAGTGAGTTCAAGATAAAACGTACTAGAAAGCATGCATTCACTATCATTCCCAAGGACTTTAATCATGCTGCAATATTAGTCATCTCTATGATATACTCTTATATATTCATGACCCATCATTACTTCATGATCGTGAGCCTTGCTATGAGTATATCAGTGAATGACTTATATGCAGAATTAAAACTCTTCTTTCACAAACTTTAAGTATTCTTTAGTATAATCAGTTTGTGGAATGGTCATTCGCATAAACATGAGCCTTAATCTGTCAAACCATTTTCAAGTATTATAATGAATTTTCTTTTCCTCACTACTCGAATCTGTAATTACGGGAGATTTGCTATTCATAGTGCTAAGTCCAAATTCAAAATACTTAAGTGAAATTGGATTACTTGGCACAATTAAGAAAAGTTCAATCCATTAGACGGTCAAGATGAAGCATGTGAATAAAGAAAAGGCTACAAATATCACATGACATTTTAAAATAATCATGGATTAATAATGACTACATACTTAATACTGACAACATCATGGATTCAATTAAAATAAATAAAACATCATAGTGTATTAAAGTTCTCCTTTGGGTAGTAACTAAAATACACAATCATAAATTGAATACCCATATAATAACATGATTAGACAACTAAAATAATTTGTCTCGTCATGTTTACTATTCATATGATAAACAATTCACTAAATCCACAAGGTCCAATAAGTAATAAACGTCAAATTATGTATTAAAATTTCTTAAATTTGATAATAGGCATTTCATAGATAAATGGATAATTGACAAAAGATAAAATCTATAATCTTTTTAGTTCGACCACTTTGGTGACTAACGAACTAACATAAGATTAATTTAACTTTAATAACAACTATAAACGAATAAAATTCATAACTTTCTTGGTTGACTACTTTGGTGACTAACGGATCAACTTAATATGAATTTTAAGTTCAATAATAGTTAACAATGAATAAAATCTAAAGTTTTCGGTTTGGCGACTTTGGTGACTAACAAACCAACTTAATTAGATTAAATTCAATAATAATTGTCAACTATTAAAATATAAGGACTTTCTAATTTGGTCACTTTGGTGACTAACAAACCAAATTAATATAGATTTTATATTTAAACAATAGTTGTTAACAAATAAAATTCAAAACTTTCTGGTTTGGCCACTTTGGTGACTAACAAACTGACTTAATATGAATTTTAAACTTAATAATGATTGTCAGTGAAGAAAATCCATCAACTTTCTAGTTTGACCACTTTAATGACTAACAAACTATATTAATACAGATTTTTAAATACACTAATAATTAAAAGATTAACGTCACATAATTTTAAATTTTCCTTTTCTCAATTCATGTGAATCGATAAGTGAAAAGAAAATATCTTAATAAACATCATGCATACTTTCCGGCATTAGATTAACATTAAAGCACGTAACGTCAACCAAAGACAAAATTTCATGACAAAGTCATTATACTTTGTTTAGTATAGTGATATAGATGACAAATCGTATTCCAGTTTCATGCCATACTCTTATTTATGATGCATGCAGGATGCTCTCGTAAATCAATCAACCGCTAAAACCACTGATATTCACAAGCAGACGAACTAATGCGGCATGCCTAAGCAGACAAATAATACATACGTCTTTTCCTTTTGTAACATACAAGGTAATTATGCATTACCATGTATCATAAGCATAAGAGCACAAACTTGCATGATTTGCTTTCAACATAATAAAATAATTAACACGTGATGGGTAAAGCTTTAGCGTACCAAGCTTATACTATGCTGAAACTTGATGATTGAGTTTAATGCCACAGTAAAAGCAGACATAAACCGCTTAGATTATAGTTATGATCACCATGCTAGATCTGGTACGTGGTGCTTCAACTTGTGCGGCAGTCAAACAGGATATTAGTGCTCCTTTTATATTCTTTAACATTGGTGTATCACAATCACCATATTAAAGGCTTACATTGATGCGGACAACGTGCTTAAGACTACTGCATAGTCTTGATATAATTAATAAATTCTGTTCAAAAAATTTCAAGAAATTTATTACGAATTGAAATTCAAGAACACAAATTTTGACCATTATCATGAAATAAACTTCACGTACTCATAAGGCATAAGGTAGAAAAATTTATGAACTATTAGATGTCATAAAAGAGACTACATGATCTGATATATAGGCTCTGATACCACATGCAAGCATAATTATTGCGATAAATATAATGCAATTAAAATTATCAGAAGCATGTAGTTATCATATAAAACATTAAGGGTCATAAGTTACTTACTTGATGCAGAAGTCTCTTCAGGATAGTGAGAAGACCAATTAATTAACATGTATATATAGATGTTACTTTCATCAAGTAACCTAATGGGTTTGGATTTTAATGGTCTATTATTTTAATTAAGTGGATCACCAAATAACTTTAATGGGTTACACCACTTAATGGGTCACCAAACAACTCCTCTTTGGCTGAGCAACTTGTTCTTCAGTATAACAATTCCATCACATAAACATGAAAATTGCTATTAACTTCCCGTATACTTGAATCAAATATTACCTGTACATGCAAATGCTTTCTTGTTTTATTTGTTCCGAGACTTATAGTAGACACACGAAAATGTTAGGCTGATTGTGCACACAAATGCAAAATGCACAAAGTTTTTTACACGGTTCAAAACGACAGCCTGACCTATGTCTACGAAGAAATTATTCTGTTAGTCATAGAAATAACTTGATCTATATTATATGGGAAAAACCTAACCCATCTTATATAATCTTGACACCCACGATTCTAACAACTTTAGTATAGTTAGTGACTCTTGTGGTTATTTATATTTGGGGTACAACACTATTTTCTGTTTTTTATGTTCCGCGATATGAGAGATTTAGATGCACAAACCCAACAAAGAACATGGTTTTAATAACCTTCGATTTTCTTTCATTTATTAAGGCTTTGTAAATTGTTCATAGTCCGCGGAGTTATAATAAACACAAGGGATAAGATGAAATATACCAACTAGGTAGCTACGAGTCTCATATGCTCATCCTTGCTTGGGAGCGAAATGCTTTGATATGGTCCTACCGGTTATCACGTTACTGTTTAGAAATCTAGAGTGACAACACCTATAACACCAACTGAGATCCCACAAGGCTTCATTCTTTACGTAAATTCTTCGTGAAAATGATACATAAATATAACGACATTGGTTATAAATATAGCAACATTGGATTGGATTGGATTGGTTGGTGGTTGGTGTAAAAAAATAAAAATAAAATAAACAACATTGGTTCGAGTTTGGAGTTTCATTACAGACAAAATTATCAATTTTATGTTCTCCGTTACAATTTGTTAGAACTAATATATTGATTTATCAATCTATCACCAAATTTATCACTTCTTATGTCAATGCCTAATTAGCTTTGCTTTTAGTTGGATGAAATGGTCTAATAGTGATCTTTTGTAATAAAAGATTTTGAGTTCGAATAACGATTTCAACCTACATTGTATAAAAGAACGTAAAAGTTAATTATCTTGTAGAGTAGGGAAAAAAAAGGATGAGCTAGCTTAAGAATTCTGGGGGCCTACTTTTAATTTTGACAATATTCGACAGGGGATGCTAATTGAATGATCGTCAAGCATTTTAGAATGTATATCCACGCAAACTTTTTGTCACGCATGAGCCACAAAAATCAAATTACAAGCAAGACTAATGTCATAATTTTAAAAACAATTGTTAATTACCGACTCAACTCACTAAACAAAGTGATTAACTCAGTTGTCATTTGAACAAATGACATTAACTTATTAGTTGCTCTCATATTATTTCTTACGCTAATGTGAGACATCATAGTAGAAGAAAAAAAAGCCCCATACCTTTGTAATATATACAAAGCAATGCACAATAACGGGGAATGGATGGAGAGCTCGTGCCCACACAGCTTCATACTCGTAGTAATTTATGGAAGAAGCAATACAAAATATTGGAAAATTTGTGAATTTGAAGATAATTAGAATTTATATTCATGATTGTCTGATATTTAGAATGTATATATATTCATGCAATTTTTTATTCACACCCTAAAAGCAGAATCACATATGTAACTGAGATTAATATTATAGACTTAAAAATAATTATTTTAGAACACCAATCAAATTAATTAATCGGTTATCATTTAAATAAAAAATATTAACTTATTAATTACTCACGTATTATGTTTCACGTTAATGGTATGAAAGGAAAAAGGCTCCATAGTTTTACATATACAAACTACAAAGCAATGCACAATAATGGGGCATAGATGGAGGGCTCATGCCCACTCAGCTTCATACTCGTAGTAATTTACGGGAGAAGCAATAGAAAATTGGAAAATTTGTAAATTTGAAGATAAATGAAAGGACTTAAAAAAACAGGCATTACATAGGAGATGGTCAATATCATGCATCAAACCCTATAGCGACCGTGCATGATGACATCACGACCAAGGAAAGGATTGACAACAACATAAATCTAGAATGTCTTTGACCTCACTCTAAAGTTGTTTTCCAACAACAGCTGGTGCACGTAATAAACAATAAAAAAATAAAAAAAACACACACACACACACAGTCACACACAAACACACATTTTCTTGAGGACCCTCTATTTTCCTACTTTTTAAAATTATAATGCTAACTTCATCACCTAATCAACCAAACCCCCATATCAATAGCTCTATAAATTTACAACTCAAAACCTTTCGTTCGACAGTACCACACTAAAAAGAGTTAGAGAAATGGGTGCTTTTGCTCTACCTTCACCAGCTTCGATGGCAATTTTCATTGCATTGTTGACATTGAGTGTTCTCTCACAAAATGCGCAAGGCATAACAAGGCATTACGATTTTAACGTAAGCTAAAAAACGTCTTGCACTTGATGATTTTTATATGCTTTTGATCTTTGTTAAATGTGTTGTAGATACAAATGCAAAATGTTACGAGGCTGTGCCACACAAAGAGCATAGTTACTGTGAATGGGAAATTTCCTGGACCTCGCATTGTAGCCAGGGAGGGTGACCGTTTACTAGTTAAAGTCACAAACCATGTTTCAAACAACATTACCATCCACTGGTATGAACTTTCTATTCCTTACATTTTCTTTTTTCTCTTTCCCATTCAATATTGGCCATAAAGGTTAGGTGGAATGGAACGGAAAGGCAATGACCTATCGTGATGAAACGGTTACAAGTTTGAAATCAGTACTTTTATCACTTTTGACTAATTTGGTATATATATTGGGATGTGCTGGTATATTCACTACAGAATTTGTAGTTTTGGAGTAGATTTAATATAAATTTTTTTTAGAATGAATTACTTGTTGTAAAAAGAAAAGAATAACAAACGAGGGGAGCAACAATGATTAGATTGTCATCAAGATAAGTTCAAAAATTTAAATATACAATTAAGTGATTTTACAACTTTGAAAAGCAACTATTATGTTTATCATACAGGCATGGCATTAGACAGCTCCAAAGTAGTTGGGCTGATGGTCCGGCATATATTACTCAGTGTCCTATTCAGACTAGTCAAAGCTATGTCTACAACTTTACCATTGTTGGCCAAAGAGGAACGCTATTTTGGCATGCACATATCTCATGGCTAAGGTCAACTGTTTATGGTCCTCTAATTATTCTTCCCAAGAAAAATGTACCTTACCCTTTTGTCAAGCCTCACAAGGAAGTTCCTCTCATCTTTGGTAATCGACATAATGCAGTAGTTATATATTTATTTATGTTTTTATACTGAAAACTTTTTTGGTGTGAGTTCGAAAGATTTTTTCGCGGAGTTAAGGAAAAAACTCATACCACATATGACAGCAAATTTCTTTCCCTTACAAAAATTATAACTTTTCAAATTGCAGGAGAGTGGTTTAATGCGGACACTGAAGCAATAATTTCTCAAGCTTTACAAACAGGAGGTGGTCCAAATGTCTCTGATGCCTATACTATCAATGGACTTCCAGGGCTATTGTACAATTGTTCCGCCAAAGGTATAAATTCTCAAAATATTCAAAAGATTAGGGAAGCATTTTTGCATATATTTCTATTTATTAAATTATCAAATAATCTAAAAATTTAAGTTGTTAGAGAGTAGTTTGTTATATTCATTTATTATCTTCAATATACCCCAGTACATGCAAGATTCATTTTTTAACATTGCATGTGGATATTTTTAATATTTTTAAATAGGTATCCGTGAAACCTAAACTTAAAACTATTTGGTAACTTGGCTTTCAATACGATATAAAATTTCTACCATATCTAAAAATTTAAGCTGTCTACAAGGGGAGTTAATTAGGATACTTATTTATTGTCTCATCACCATTACATGATAATCCAAGATAACATATGTTTTGTTCTTGCAGACACATTTAAGCTGAAGGTCAAGCCAGGAAAAACCTATCTCCTTCGATTCATCAACGCTGCACTAAATGATGAGCTCTTCTTCAGTATTGCGAACCATACACTCACAGTTGTTGAAGCCGATGCAATTTATGTTAAACCTTTCGAGACTGATACACTCCTTATTGCACCTGGACAGACCACAAATGTTCTGCTAAAAACAAAATCTCAATTCCCTGGTGCGACATTTCTGATGACTGCTAGACCATACGCGACAGGCCTTGGCACCTTCGACAACTCCACAGTCGCTGGTGTTGTTGAATATGAATCATCACCATCTCGGCATTCGACGAGGTGGAGAAAGAACCGTCCAACGCTTAAACCAACCCTACCACGTCTCAACGACACTCCAATCGCCACCAGTTTTCCGAAAAAACTTCGTACCTTAGCCAGCCCTCACTTTCCAGCTAATGTACCCCAGAAAGTTGATAAGCATTTCTTCTTCACAGTTGGTCTAGGCACAAATCCATGCGATCACCATAACCAAACATGCCAAGGTCCTAACGGAACCAAATTTGCTGCATCTGTCAACAATGTGTCGTTTGTACAACCAACCACAGCTCTTCTTCAAGCTCATTTCTTTGGGCAATCAATTGGTGTTTACAACCCTGATTTTCCATACAGTCCATCACATTGGTTTAATTATACTGGAAATCCTCCAAATAATACTATGGTGAACAATGGAACTAAGATTATGGTGCTGCCTTTTAACACTAGCATTGAGTTAGTCATGCAGGATACAAGTATTCTTGGTGCTGAAAGCCATCCTCTCCATCTCCATGGATTCAATTTCTTTGTTGTTGGGCAAGGTTTTGGAAACTTCGACCCCAAGAATGATCCTAAGAACTTCAACCTTGTCGACCCTGTTGAGAGGAACACTATTGGTGTCCCCTCTGGTGGATGGGTTGCTATTCGATTTTTAGCCGATAATCCAGGTGGGTATTTTGAAACTACTCAAAATTTATTGGTAAATTTTTTTTAATTTAGCAAAGATTTTAACTTCACACCATGCACGGAGGCGGGTCGAGAATTTTATTTCAGTGAACCTATAACACTTAAAGTTTTAGTGGGAATTAAAACAAATAATTTTGCATTTATATATGAAATTTTTTTTTGTTGGAGTTAAATTAATTTTTCATATTCAATATAACTTAAAGATATACAGATTTTTAACAAAAATGTGGAATGAGTGGTTGTGCCCATGATAACACTAATAACTTTTTTCGTCGAGACTAATTTGATTTATCATACTAAAAGTATACCTATTTTGTAAACAATTTAAGGGAAATTTATGTATATATTAGAGAAAACCCCACAGGCACAAAGTTAAATCCATCCTTAAGCAAGCATGGTATTTAATTCTTTTTTTTAAAAATCCTCAATGAACAATTCTTGATAATAACAATAATTGCATTCAATGTTGATAGGTGTATGGTTCATGCATTGTCACTTGGAAGTGCATACGAGTTGGGGTTTGAAGATGGCATGGCTTGTCTTAGATGGAAAGCTTCCCAATCAAAAACTTCTTCCACCACCAGCTGATCTTCCCAAATGCTAATTACTTTTTCTTCTGTTTCAATTTTCCCCCCTTAACATGAGTTTTTAACTAACTGGCTTTTTTTCCAGTTAGCATTGACTTATCCATTTTCCTGTTTTCTTTTTCCATTGTTGTAATTTTTTTTTTTAAAGCCCGAGTTTGATTGATTCAGCCAGGAGGAAGAATGACTATTTCATTATCTCTTGTTCTGATTTTGGATTCAATAATAATCGGAACAATTTTTCTCGAGTTAATTGTTATATATCTAGCATTGATATTGAATTTTGTTGAAAATAATAAATAAATATAATAAATCTCTAATTAAGAGTTTAAACTCTTAGCAATATGCATGGGAATTTATTTCAACACCTGGAGCACTATACTATATATGGACCGATAGACTACAGATCGAATAAACTCTTTGAAACATGATTTTATAAGGATGTTGAGGGATGAGATTTAAAAGCAATCTAGTGATAAGTTACTTTCTCTAATAGTTGAGAGAACATGGTTCGAATCTCATAGAGGTGGGGCTTAAAAAAGAGATGTTGAGGGGATTATTGAGCATTACAGGATAGGAAACCCAATATAATAGTGGAAGAAATAAACGCAATTTGCAAATGAATTTAATACTTCATAATCTGTTACGCCCCTTGCTGCAATAAGTGCTGAGAAATTAATTGACTTGTGTTTTGTCAAAATTATGCTTTGACTGAATTTAATTAGAATTTTATTATGGTATATGCATATGTGTTTGGAGAATTATGATTAACAGATTTACCATATTTATAAGAGAGGTGAAAAGACAAATTGACATCTACGTTGAAGGTAATTGAAGTTTTCTTTTTCAAGAAAGGAAGGTTGTCTTATTCAAGAATTGCTTGGAGACAAAGTCTTTCTATACAACTCAAGGTCCAAGCACAGATTACCTTGTGAAGGTTTAGGCAATTAATTCAGCATATATAGAGAGTCTCACACGTCTGAAAGTAGTGCAGAACAAGAGCGAGAAATAGAGCTAAAAACAAGGAATTGGTTGAATATTTTCGTGCTGTCAGGTTTTGCTGCAGCAGATTGACGATGTGCTGCAACAGAAGTCAGTAACAGAGGAAATCTGATAATCCATGTATTGTTGCAGTAGACTGTGAAACAGACAGCTTATTTATGTTTCCGCTATGTTTATTGTTTTAATCTTCGATAGGAAAAGTTTTTAGTTTGTTATTATTCTATTTATTCTTCGGGAAAAGAAGTTGTAGTTCTCGGGAGAGAACGTTACAAGTCGAGGGGAGCTCGTCAAACCTAGGTTCGTTAAGGAGTTCATCATCAAGGCGTCAAAGTCAAGAGGGAGTCTTTACTTGTGTAAGTCCATTGATATTGTAACTTGTGATTTATTAATGAAACAGGTTTGTTGGACCAGGGGAGGTTCCGTGGACATAGACTGCATAGTAGAACCACGTTAAATCTCAGTGTCTTTACTTTCTTCATGCGTTTATTTATTTTGTTTTAACTTCTGTTACAACAAGATTCTAACCAAAAACTAACAAGTGGTATCAGAGCAGGTTACTGAACTGACTCAATTAGATCTTTGAAAGAGTTTTTCTGGATATTTTTGCAGATATGGACACTCTACGTGATGGTAGATCAATCAATAAACCACCTCTTCTCGATGACACAAACTATTCATATTGGAAGGCACGGATGAAAGCTTTCATTAAAGCTATTGATGAAGCTACTTGGAGAGCTATGTTAAGTGGATGGGAACACCCTACTGCCACAACTACTGAAGGCACTGTTGAGAAAAAATCTGAATTCCAATGGACCAAGGCTGAAGACTCGGCGGTCACCAACAATTCAAAGGCATTGAATGCTATTTTTAATGTCGTGGATCTGAATCAATTCAAGCTTATTTCATCTTGTGAAATAGCGAAAGAAGCTTGGGAAATCTTGCAAACAGCATATGAAGGTACTGCTGCAATGAAAGTGTCAAAATTACAAATACTTGCAACAAGGATTGAAGAATTGCGGATGCACGATGATGAAACCATTGCTGAATTTAATGCTAAGCTTTGTGACATAGCAAATGAAGCTTTTGCACTGGGAGAAAAATATTCAGACTCAAAGATGGTGAGAAAAATGTTGAGGTCGCTTCTGGACAGATTTGCTATTAAGGTTGCAGCAATCGAAGAAGCAAATGATGTGGATACCATGAAGCTTAATGAACTTATGGGATCTCTACAGACCTTTGAGATGAAATTCAAGCAGAAAAAAAAAAGAAAAGGGCATTGCTGAATTTTGAAATTCTTGTGTGAAAGAAGGTTATAGAAAATCCTGCAGTGGTGATTAAATGACCAGGTATGTTGGAACAAGTATTGCTTCTAATCTGACCTGGTGTGATGGATGTCGAGGACCGTCTAGAGTAGCTTGTACATGAAACACACACATACATGGTCCACACTTGAAATTCTTGTTTGATTTATGCATGTGATTAGTAGAGGTTCGGGTGGTAACTCAAAGTTTATGCTCATAGAAATATGCGTGTGTAAATTCCGTATTTTTACGAAAAGTCAACAGAATCTTGAGGGTTGAATGTCAAAGTGTGGAATTTGCTTGGTTGACGATTGTCGCAGCAGAATCTCACACACCAAGTTTTGTTTTCTTGCAATTAAATCTAGTCATAATTTGCTATAACAGAAATGTTGCCTATCTATCAGTTATATTTGTGATTAAAGTCAAAGAACTAACAGTTTTGTCGCAGCAAAGTTTTTCTTCTGATGAACGATGCTGCGGCATGAACGATGCTGCGGCAGGCCCTGAACAGTTATAACTTTTTGCTGATGTGTCATAACTGAAAGTTGAGGAGGGAAATTAATGGCACTTCAGTGCATGTCTCTCAAAATGAGGAGAGATAATTAACTTCCACAAACCGTTCAACTTCCTTCTTGCTTGAAATCTTGTGCTCAATTTATTGGTTTTCATTAATCTGTCTCCTTTCTTAATTAACCATTCATTAGCTTTAATCTTTGCTTACCCATCTAATCGCACATCTTTCACTCATTTGTCATTCTTCTCATCTCTCACAGTTGCATACAAGCATTCTCGTCTTTTACCTATCACATGTACTATGGCACGAACACGAACAAGAACTCGTTGTTGGCCCCGAGCTCCACCCAATGCACCTAGAGGTGATCCCAACAAACCAATCACCTGTGACGACACATCGTTAAGTGGTGCAGCTACAGCCCATCATGATAATCATCCACCACCACCTACTGTTGTTCCCACTTCCACCGTGGATCATAAAAGGAAAGCTCAAGCCTCCGAGTCCTTTGCCTCTAAACCAGACTCAAGTTTTGAATCATCATTTCAAGAAGCATTATCTGAGTCACTGGGCGCAGAAACGGAATCACCCATTGTTGGCACACTTACTCGCTCAAAAGAAGTCGTTGTTGAACCCAGTGTTGAGATACCATCTGTTAGCACGAAGAAGGTTGTGCCCGCTGCTGCAGCCAAAGGATCTTCTCATGCAAAAACTGTCAAGACTAATGCAGACATGACTACAGCATATTCTGATGAAGATGATGCAACACCAACACACCACTTATCAACTGTTCGACCGAATGCCTCTTCTACAGACTCATCCGATTCCAATGTCATGCCTAGTTTTGTTACGCCAGAACAAGTTATTAATGATTTGGCTACAACATCTCTAGCTAATGTTGTAGCAATAAGTGAACTAGGCCTCATACTGCATGCTGCACATTCTATTACAACTGATGATGAAACAGAAAACACACTTGGTCAAGCTTCTTCTGTTGTGAAGGTTGCTGCAGCAGGTAGTGAGTTCAGTTCACTCAAACGTCCCAGATCCAAACAACAAGAACAAAAGAGGAAATCCACTACCTCTTCTCCAGCAAGCCGACACAAGATGAAGTGCACGATGAAGTCGGGATATATGGTTAGTCTTGCTCACTCCAAAAAGTTTTATTTTTCTGCCTCTCTTGTTCGTTGGGACTTGGTTAATAAGAGAACCTTTGTGGAAGAACGAACATTACATACTAACTCATATAAGGGCACAAGCATTATTGAACTTCTAGAACAACGCATGTTGCTAGGTACTGTTAAGCTCGATACTTCATATGTCGCTGCCGTTGTTCATGAGTTTTAAGCAAATTTGAATAAAGCAATAGGAGATCCCACTTCCCTATACTATCATCAAGTTTATGTTAGGGGTAATGTGTTTATCTTCTTTCTTACGGTGATTAATGAGTTTGTGGGCTTTGAAAAATCGGAGAAAGATGTTGCAGAGGTTAGTTTCACTCTTGATCAAGTTGCAACGGAATTGTTAGGACACACTACTATATGGCCTCACGGAAATCGGCTAGCTGCTACAGCTTTGACAACTAAATATGCTGCCTTGCATCAAATTGCTTCAGCTAACTAGTTTTTAGGAGACCATGTCAACACGGTGCATGTCGAGATGGCCACTTTACTGTTTCAAGTTGGCACTGGTCTGAATTTGAACATCGGGCAGGTCATTTTCACTCAGATTTTGGAAGAAGCTGACAAAAATGCTCTTACGTTATATCTTCCATTTCTGTCGATGATTTATGGTGTTTTAAGTCTACAACACAAGGTCAAGAAACCTGATGAGGTATTAGCTAAGCTTCCTCCTCCTTTATGTTTTTTTAGAAAATATCTACAGGGCAAACATCAGGCAGGTATTCAGGGGGAGCAACCTTTAGTTCCTGTGTCTACTCCAACAGGAATTGCTACTCAGGGGGAGCCAGGTGCTACAGTACCTGGTGGCACAGACTCTGTTCCAAGTTCGAGTGCTGATGTGCGACAAGTGTTGTAGCAGATTCAAGCTGAGCTACAGCATATCCGGATTGTTCTACTGCACTTCAGGCCACTCATGCGCAGATTCTCCACGGCCAACAGCAGATTCTTGCTACTTTTGCCACTATCCGCCCTCCTGCTCCATCGGATGTTTAGCCCCTTGTCTTTGTTTGTCAAAAAAGGGAAAAATGGACTGCTACTGTTATGTTTACTGATTATGTTTATGCTCATACTCTGCTCTTGAACAACTCTTTATCTTTGTGTTGTTCTTTTCCTATCATTGTTCTGATCCAGTTAGGTTATCTTGGTTGCTCTAATACAGTTAGTTTATTTTGGTTGTTTTAAATCTCGACTCTAATGTTACTTTGATGTTACTCTGATGTAGTTACACTAATGCTCACTAGTTTTAGCTCAGGTGTAGTGATTGCTCTGCTATGTAGTTTTGCCAAAACAAAGCCAAAAGGAGAACTTGTTACGTCCCTTGCTGCAACAAGTACTGAGAAATTAATTGGCTTGTGTTTTGTCAAAATTATGCTTTGATTGAATTTAATTATGATATATGCATATATGTTTGGAGAATTATGATTGACAGGTTTACCATATTTATAAGAGAGTTGAAAAGACAAATTGACATCTACATTAAAGGTGATTGAAGTTTTGTTTTTCAAGAAAGGAAGGTTGCCTTATTCAAGAATTGCTTGGAGATAAAGTCCTTCCATACAACTCAAGGCCCAAGCACGGATTACGTTGTGGAGGTTTAGGCAATTAATTCAGTATATATAGAAAGCCTCACACGTCTAAAAGTAGTACAGAACAAGAGCGAGAAATAGAGCTGAAAACAATGAATTGGTTGAATATTTTCGTGCCGTCAAGTTTTGCTGCAGCAGATTGACGATGTGCTGCAACGGAAGTCAGTAACAGAGGAAATATGATAATCCATGTATTGCTGCAGCAGACTGTGAAACAAATAGCTTATTTACGCTTCCGCTATGTTTATTGTTTTAATCTTTGATAGAAAAGGTTTTTAGTTTGTTATTGTTCTATTCATTCTTTGGGAGAAGAATATGTAGTTCTCGGGAGAGAACGTTGCAAGTCGAGGGAGCTTGCCAAACCTAGGTTCATTAAGGAGTTCATCATCAAGGCGTCAAAGTCGAGAGGGAGTCTTTACTTGTATAAGTCCATTGATATTGTAACTTGTGATTTGTTAATAAAACAGGTTTGTTGCACCAGGGGGAGGTCCCGTGAACGTAGACCGCAAGGTTGAACCACGTTAAATCTCGGTGTCTTTACTTTCTGCATGCGTTTATTTATTTTGTTTTAACTTCTGTTACAACAAGATACTAACCAGAAACTAACATAATCAAATCAATCTTCATGGGTGTGTGCAGAGGACATAAGAAAATGAAATTTGAAAAAGTAAGCCAAAAAAAGAAAAAGAAAGAATATAAAGCATACACATTGTTATACTGTCATGCCCTGAACCCAAACCCTCAGATCCGCAGGCGCAACTAGCGTTGTAAGCATAATGAACAACAACTACCTGGGCCTCTTTTGTACTGGCCCAATGGTTAACCCAAGTTATTTCTTATACCTACAACATCACTTATAAACCACTCACAAACACTATCAATATCCGATGTGGGATGTCACATATACCTCCGTTAAGCACCTAACATTATTGTTAGGGGTACACACACCCAGGAACCACACACACCCAAGACCAATTAGGTAGTAAAGGGTTCTAGAGATAGCTCTTACGGGTTCAAAAAGGTAGCTTCCACCAACCTTCTAGGTGTAGCACTTTGTCTCGCATAACACTTAACTTATCACATATACCTCCCGTTAAGCACCTAACGTCCTCGTCAGGGGGATACACACCTAGGACCCACACACAGCCAGAACTAATCAGGTGGTGAAAGATTCTAGAGGTGCCTCCTACGGGTTCAAGAGACACACCCAGGACCAACCAGATGGTGAAGGATCCTAGTGGTGGCTCATACGGGTTCAAAAAGGTGGCTCCCACCAGCCTTCTAAGTGTAGCACTTTTTTTCAGCATAACACTTAGCTTCCGCACCGGCTAGTAACCTGCTCTGAATACCATTCTGTCACGCCTCGAACCCAAACCCCCAGATCCGCAGGCGCAACTAGTGTTGTAGGCATAATGAACAACAACTACTTGGGCCTCTTTTGTACTGACCCAAAATGGTTGACCAAAGTTATTTCTTATACCCACAAAAACAACCCACAAACACTATCAATATCCGATGTGGGATGTCACATATACCTCCGTTAAGCACCTAACGTCCTCGTCAGGGGCACACACACCCAGGACCCACACACACCCAGGACCAATCAGGTGGTGAAGGGTTCTAGAGGTAGCTCTTACGGGTTCAAAAAGGTGGCTCCCACCAGCCTTCTAGGTGTAGCACTTTATCTCGCATAACACTTAACTTGTCACATATACCCCCCGTTAAGCACCTAACGTCCTCGTCAGGGGCACACACACCCAGGACCCACACACAGTCAAAACTAATCAGGTGGTGAAGGATTCTAGAGGTGGTTCCTACGGGTTCAAGAGACACACCCAGGACCAACTAGGTGGTAAAGGATCATAGAGGTGGCTACTACGGGTTCAAAAAGGTGGCTCCCACCAGCCTTCTAGGTGTAGCACTTTGTCCCGCATAACACTTAACTCCCGCACCGGTTAGTGACCTGCTCTGAATACCATTCTGTCACGCCCCGAACCCAGTCCTCCAGGCCTGCAGGCGCAACTAGTGTTGTAGGCATAATGAACAACTACTTGGGTCTCTTTTGTACTGGCTCAAAATGGTTAACCCAAGTTATTCCTTATACCCACAACACCCACTTATAAACTACTCACAAGCACTATTAATATCTGATGTGGGATGTCACATATATCATCACCTCCACATTTTTAATATGTTGTAACACTTAAAATAATTATAAAAAGATTAAAAATCGTTGTAAATGACTTTATACAATGGTTGAAAAACCTTTACACATGATCTTACTATAATTTCTCAACTGCAACGTTTTTTCGTTTTGTAAATAGTCTACTAATAAACACTAGGTATTGCTACCAAACTGCTTTATTATCGGACAAGTTCAATACTAATGAGTCTTGAATAGCCTAAAATTAGATTTCACCTCAACTACCGCTAGATAATGCTTCTGGGGATATCGATCAAAAGGGTTGCGGACCGCGTGAAGACTTGGTCATCTTGAACAACAGTCAAAATATTTAAGCTAAAGAAATATATGGTTGTTAAAATATTGGAA
Organism: Ehretia macrophylla; assembly: GCA_037974665.1. Classification (NCBI taxonomy): domain Eukaryota; kingdom Viridiplantae; phylum Streptophyta; class Magnoliopsida; order Boraginales; family Ehretiaceae; genus Ehretia; species Ehretia macrophylla. The sequence continues at coordinate 50,723,041 of CM075775.1, forward strand.
AATAATGCGAGTGTATCGCAAGACATGGAGTTTAGATAATAAATGCATACATATAGGTAAAATTTATATACGACAAAAGTTAAGCAGGCAAGAAGACAATTTTAACTAAATTATGTGGGGAGCAGACCTGGTCTTATAAATAAATGGGTAGAGGATATAGACCTGGTCTAATTAACAAGAAAGAATAAGGAATAGGGTAGAAAGTTGACTCAGTAAATTATATATTTGATAAAAGAAATCTGATCATATATGCATATATATAGGTAAAATTTAAAGCCAAAAGTGTCATTTTGTGTATGCCACGTGTAACGCTTGCCCATAATGACTTGACTTAGTTCAGTTGGTGTTTGTAGCGCGGATCCCACCATGACTTTATTTTTAGGTATAATATTTTTCATAATTTATTCAAAGATTTTGATCTAGAAATAAATATCAAGAATAAATATATTCAAAATTTATTTTAGAAAAGAATATATGGCTGAGCTACATTAGATTTATTTTTCAGCAATAAGTGTCATTAGTCAGAATTGCACGGGACTAATGGTCATTAGTAGATAAAAAATATATTGCAGATAAAGAATCTTTCAAAATACCCCAATTGTTTTGGTATCAAGAGATAGAGTTTTTTCAAAGCATAGTGCATATAGTGTGTGCACCATTAAAAAGAGAGAGAGTTCTATTTTATTTGGTTTGATGTGTCTTAATTGTAATTTGAAATTCATGTTATTACAAGATGAAATTCATTATATCTTAATTAGATACTTGTTCGAGTGACCATAAGCTCATTATTGAAATACAATTATCAATAAAAAAAAATAGAATAAAATCATAACTTTGCCAGTTTAAAACATTACTAATTACCGGGGAAAGAGAAGGATATGGTAATAACATAGTAAGATTACAGATTAATAGATTTCCATAACCGATTCTAATATTCCAAAGCCAATAAGAATAAGAATTATTTTATTGTTCTATCTAGAATGAGTCAAGCGTTGTCTTGGTAGAGTCGATTTTGACCTCGTATCTAAACATCGCGTCTTCATGTATGCCGCCATTATTAGCACTGGTCCAAACTGATGAAAGCGATCTCTATATATATATTAACCAAGACGCAGTGTCTCCTATCAGCTCCTCTGTATTGGGGACATTTCATTTTCGATCTCATAATTGCTTTCATATCAGTGATCATCAGTTCATCACTTTCAACATCGTGCACATCCAACGAAGCAAGACCGAAAAACACAGCTAAAATGGGTTTTGTTGCAAAGGTTTTGTTGTCGGTGCTGACCATGTTTTTGGCGTTCGCCATGACAGCTCTCGCATATGGTTCAGGTCATACCAGGCGCTACAACTTTGAGGTACGTATTGCATGCCATTTTGAACATTGTTTTTCAATGTTTGGTAACTTAATATGTAGCAGATTTTAATTTGTCTTGTCATTCTTTGATTAATCTATAAAAAAATGAATACAGATTAAGATGCAAAAGGTGAAAAGATTGTGTGAAGAAAAGAGCATCGTCACCGTCAATGGCCAGTTTCCAGGGCCTCAAATTACAGCAATGGAAGGTGATAGAGTGATCGTCACAGTCACCAATCATGTCAAGTACAACGTCACCCTTCACTGGTATGCCACTGGACATATATTTGATCCTCATTTTTTTTTCTTTTGTACGGTAAATGTTGAATTTGTAGTTCAAATTCAAGACATCATAGTACAAAAAGTTACTACTTAATTGTTCCATCCAACTTAGATAAGATGTTTACTTCCATAGGCATGGAGTTAAGCAGCTAAGCAGTGCTTGGGCAGATGGAGCAGCGTATGTTACCCAATGCCCTATTCAGACAGGACAGAGTTACGTATACAACTTCACCGTTGCAGGCCATACCGGGACCATGTTTTGGCATGCACATATATCTTGGCTAAGAGCCACACTCTATGGACCAATTATCATCCTTCCTAAGCGAGGCGTTCCATATCCATTTCCCAAGCCCTACAAAGAAGTCCCCATAATTTTGGGTAAGACACTTAATTAAACTAGTACTAGAGAATATGATCGTGCACTATTTTTGATTTTTTTTTTTAATTTTTTCAAGTACAACGATGATAATTCTAGACTTTTATCCCGCAATTTAGCGTGAGAAAAGGTAGTCAATCATTCACCCAGCCAACGAAATCACTGAAATATTACTAAATTATTTGTATTTTTTGCGATTTGGTGGTAGGTGAATGGTGGAAAGAAGATACAGAAATTATTATAAACCGTATATTACGAACTGGAAGTGCCTCACAACCTTCAAATGCTTATACAATTAATGGTCTACCAGGACCTTCTTACAACTGTTCAAATAAAGGTATATATATATATATATTTCGTTGGATTAGAAACTTGTTTTTAAAATTTATAAATATCTCCTATATATCAATTTGGTGCCTCAATATATATATATATATTTCGTTGGATTAGAAGCTTGTTTTTAAAATTTATAAATATCTCCTATATATCAATTTGGTGCCTCAATAAAGCATGACTTCCCAATTCTTGCAGATACCTTCAAATTGAAAGTGAAGCCAGGAAAGACATATCTTCTCAGATTGATTAATGCTGCATTGAATAGCGACTTCTTCTTTGGAATTGCCAATCACAGATTCACTGTTGTCGAAGTTGATGCTGTCTATGTAAAACCATTCAAAGCAGATACAATTTTCATTAGTCCTGGACAAACTACAAATGTTCTTCTCAGAACAAGAAAACACTATCCAAAAGCAAACTTTCTCATGGCAGCGAAACCTCATCCTTTTGGCCCTGTGGAATTTAACAATTCCACAACCAATGGAATCTTAGAGTACGAGCTAAAGTCCTCTAACATCGAGAGAAGTTATAATTTGCCTCTTTTGACACCACAACTTCCAAATTTTAACGACTCAAAATTTGCTGAGAATTTCAACACGCAGCTTCGAAGCTTAGACCATGGAAAAGTGCCCCAAAAAGTGGACAAACATTTTTTCTTCAGTGTGGGGTTAGGAATAGCTCCATGCCCTCAAAACCAAGCATGCCAAGGAGTAAATGGTGGCAAAATGGCTGCTCCTATTAACAATGTGTCTTTTGTGCATCCAGAAACAGCTCTCCTTCAAGCTTACTTCTTTAACCAATCAGAAGGTGTATACACCACAGATTTTCCAGACAATCCACCACTCAAGTTTGAATATGTTGACAATCCACCAAACAATATTATGGTGAATAGAGGTACAAAAGTTTCAGTGCTTCCATTTAATGCCAGTGTGGAACTAATAATTCAAGGCACTAGTATAATCACTCCAGAAAGTCATCCGTTTCACCTCCATGGCTTTAATTTTTTCGTCGTCGGTCGAGGTATCGGAAATTATAATCCTGACAAAGATCCAACCAATTTTAACCTTGTCGATCCAGTAGAAAGGAACACTGTCAATATACCATCCGGGGGTTGGGTTGCAATTCGTTTTCTTGCAGACAATCCAGGTATGTTTTTCATACTTTCATATAAAATATATGCCAAGATTTGTACTTGAAATTTCATATAAATGATTAAATTGATGTATGATATAGGTGTTTGGCTCATGCATTGTCACCTGGAAATCCATTCAAGTTGGGGAATGGAAATGGCTTGGATTGTTTTGGATGGAGAGCGTCCGGATCAGAAGCTGCCACCTCCTCCCTCTGATCTTCCAACATGTTGATCATACTTTCAGATTCATTATTTATTGGCAAATTAATTCTTTCCAGAATTTGATGACAAATAATATCAAGATATCGCGTCCGGGTCGGAAGCTGTTGCCTTCTCCCTTGGATCTTCCAACATGTTGATCATATTTTTAGATTTTAATTTGTTTCCATTATTTAATTCTTTGTACAATTTGAATCCCACTTTAAGTGCGAGAAGACTCAAAATTAATTTTCGTGTGTAAAAGTGATGTAAAATAATTTAGACCACACTTGAATAAGAAAAAACAAAAAAAAAAAAAAATCCTTTGTTGACATGAAAGTGAATTGTCGTCTAACATATGTACTCAATTTTGGCTTCTTATATTGGATAGTCATCTTTCCTCCATTATTTAATTCTTTGTACAATGTAGTACACCTGATTGGGCTACTCCATCAGTATACACCAATACTAAACATGAATTTATTCTACACTACAAAAAATGCAGACATTCGTGACACTTTTTCTGCGGCAGTTCGTATTGTGTATTACAATACATTTTGTACGCCGCAAAAAGTCCACTTTTAGCGACGGTTTTAAGGAACTGCCTCTAAAAGTGCGTTAATTTTACCACCCACACCCGCGTTTTTAATTTTTCTTCTTCAGCAAAAAAGCCCTTAGCCCCTTACATATTTTATCTTCAGCAAAAACAAACCCTTCCTCCACCTCCCCACACCAGTGCCACCATCCCCTACCCCAAACCCGTTCCCCTCCACCCCTGCGCCACAACGTCGCACCACTGCGTCCCCCCATACCCCCACCCCTGTCCAACATCTCACCCCTCCCTCCCTTCCACCCCCTAATCACCTAGATCCGCGCACACATTCCTCCAAGAGATACATTTTTTTGTTTTTTTATATACACATATGATATAATACTGTACATGTTTGCATATATATATATATATATATATATATATATATATATTGCAATTTTTTTTAAAAAAAAATGAAATGAAACATATAACATATATATATACAGGGGCGGAGCCAGGGTTTCTTGTCAGTGGGGACTAAAATTCATAATTTTTGAACTATACGAGTATTTTTTTTTTAGTGGGGTTAATTAATTTTTTTAACTAAAAATACATAGATGTTTAATTTTTTTTCAAAAAATACATAAAAATTTTAAAGTTTTTATGAGCTAGTAGGGGCTAAAATCTATAATTTTGAACTATATGAGTACTTTTATTTTTCAGTGGGGGCTAATTATTTTTTTTTAAATTAAAAATACATAGATATCTATTTTTTTTCAAAAAATATATAGAAATTTTAACATTTTTATGGGCCAGTGGGGGCTAAAATCCATAATTTTTGAACTATACAAGTACTTTTATTTTCAGTGGGGGCTAATTAATTTTTTTTAACTAAAAATAAATAGATATCTAACTTTTTTAAAAAAAATACATAGAAATTTTTAAAGATTTTTATAGGTCAGTGGGGGCTGCGGCCCCCACTGGCCAGCATGTGCCTCCGCCAGTGTATATATATATATCTCTGTGTGTGTGTATATGTATGTATTTATTTAATTTATTTTCTTAATTATTTTTTTTCTTTTTCAGGTACTTCAAATGAGGAACTCCGTTCAGTTAGGGTTCCCAATTTAAAGGTTTCGAATTTCGGTAATTGAAACCCCAAATTCGAACTCGTATATGTATATATGTATATGTTTAATTTCTTTTCTTAATTTATTTATTTTTATTTTTTTAATTTGGCTGCACTATTTTATATGTATATATGTATATATTTCTTAATCCTTAAGGACTTACGGGACTTATGGGAAGGTTAGAAACGTGTATATATCATGGCTCTGGAGCCTTTGTCGCTTCTAGAAATACTACTAAGATTAACATATGTGTGAGATCGGAAGGGTATGTGTGAGATCTAGTTTTTCCTCTATTTTTGTATTATATGGATTAGGGACAAACAGAAAAGAGAAAGATAGAGGGGTAGTAAAAGGTACAATATCTCATTTTGTTATATTGCATGTAACTTGTTTCTTTATTTTCTCATCATTACTTAAGGTCAGAGATAATAGAATATCGGCTCGTTAATATGTTAATTCTATTAGTATCATTATATAATAAACCAAACCGAGTTAATAGTTATAATATTTATTTTGTTTGTGTTTGGCAGCTTGGAGAACCAAGACAACTTCTACTTCACTCCATAAATTGAGGTCTTTTAGAGTGGTTGAGATATTTGAGAGATATGTACTTCTTTGGTTGTCTGAATTCTTCAATAGAAATATGTTGTTTCATACCGAAGAGAAATTGAAATGTTTGCATTGGCTTTTGTTTATTTTTTATTATCTGTTTGTATATTTATACTTAAATTATTGTTATAATTATCTGTTAATTAAGTTTTTATGATATTAACAGATCTGTACATATATAGCATATAAAGATCATAAATTTTTAGTCTTTTAACATAAAGTTTGAGTCTTTTAACACTTTAACTGGAATTGTGTTTAAAAACTTGGGAAAATAATGAATACTAGTAGTTGTATTGGGTTGTCTAGTATGAAACTCTGTCTATTTTGGTAATCATAGATTTGTTTTGTGTGCAGTGAATGTTACTGATATTAGGAAGCATTCGACATAATATTAAAAGGCCTGTTTATGTTTCCACGAATTGTTTTTGCACTGACATCATGAGAGTAAACAAATTTTGAGAAACTTGGGTTCAATGAAGTAATAAAGCCTCTGCAAAAGATGTTTTCTAGTAGGGTCTTTTGGAAGATGGATTGGTGTTGGCATGGATTTCTGTTGAGATTATGATATAAAATCTGTTACTTACAGAATCTTCTATGTTTCATCCTCATGGAATACATAATTGTGCATGACTAGTGTCCAATTTGCTTATCTTTTTCATGAATCTGTAAAATTTATGATGTCAACTTGAGACTAAAGAAGAAACGTTGGAACTTGCAGGGGTTTGCTTCTTCAAGAACTTCCTAAGCAAGGTTAAATGTCTCTTAGATATTCCTCTTGGAGTTAGTTTGTATCTTTAATTGGCTTCATTCGTGTTTGACTAACAAATATAATTTATCGTAGATATTCCTCCTTGCTGTTCGGGATAAGTTTACCAATATAAAATTCATGGAACATGATGCCTTTTTGTTCTAAGTAAGTGGAATATGATGCCTTGTTTATTAAACATGAAACTTGAGTTATAATGTAAAAAGTGAAAGGATGTTATTAATTTCTTGTATAAAAACTAACTTGAATTTTTGCTTTAGTCCATGATGGATTGTTCTTGATACAAGGTGGATATATATTTTATTGATACTAATTAATTTGGATCACATAATGTAGTTGTGTTGGACTGAACCTTAGCCAACATGTTTGGAGTACTTGGAATTGGAAAAGTGCAACATGTTTTTGCAAGGTAGTGCTTCATATAGTTTTCTAGTGTTTGCATTGGGTTCCAATAAAGTGAGGATTATGATTTTGGTCTTTCAAAGTGGCAGGAGACTTGCAAATCTTTTCAGGAGTACAATATGCCGTTCATTTCAGCTTCAAGGACCAAGGCCATGACTACTTTTTTTAGTCTCTGTAAATTTGAATTTCTAAAATAGTTGGTGAACAAATGTTAAGAGGAAATATTATTGTTGGGTACAACTTATATGTTGAGAGCAGAATGTTTATTGAAACACTATTATTTTTACATTGACAATTTATAAAATTGTTCAATCTTGTATCTTACAAATCATTGTTCATTAGTCTTTGATGCATTTTTAATGTCATAGTTGCTAAAAATAGAAAGCCCATCAAAATCTCAAATTGACAGAAAGAAAATGCTCAAAACAGACCATAAGAAAACGACCATAATAGAAACCAAAAAAAAAAAAAAGAAAAATGCTAATAGGCGGCGGTTTAAATCCGCAGCCTATGCAAAAGACCCAAAAATGAAAATTGCTAATAGACAGCGGTTCATAAACCGCCGCCTATCATTCAAATACATAGGCGGCAGTTACAACAACCGCCGCCTATACTATCCACGACGCTCTTATAGGCGGCGGTTATTTGAACCGCCGCCTATGTATTAGTGGCGGTTTAAAACCGCCACTAATAGCTAAAAAAACCGCCACTAATGTATGTTTTTTTTGTAGTGCTAGATCAAACTGGCCCTTTCATTCCTTTCCAAGATTATGTTTTGGACTTGGTCTTCGGAGACCATAATAGAGGCAGTTTAATCCTTTCGTCGTCGTTCGTAAAGTCTCAATATTTCACCAAACTTTCACCATGGTATGAAGTTTGCGTAGCCTTTACTTAATTCAAATTTTTTATTTTTGGAAAAATTGTGCATTTTTAATGTATTTTAGCCTAATAGCCTTCAATTCACTAACAAATTATTCATAGATGAATATTAAATTATATATTTTTATTCTTTATTGAACAAAAAATTTGAAGTCACCCTTGACCATATGAGTGATGCGATAAAGGAATTGTTATTTTCAACTTTCTTGCACTATTCGTGGCAAAGTATAAAGAATAGGTCATGAAACCATTTTTCTAGTGAATTTATTTCTTTTGATGAGTGAATTAGGAGTAAAGGAAACAATGTAAGCATAATTATTGCGATAAACATAATACAATAAAAATTATCAGAAGCATGTAATTATTATATAAAATATTAAGGGTCATAAGCTACTTACTTGATGCGGAAGATAGCGATTAATTGATTTATCTATCTTAACCCTATTCTTAATAGTATAGATGTGTGATGGGATTCTACAACTCTTTTCAGGGTAGGGAGATGACCAATTAACATGTATATATAAATATTACTTCCATCAAGTTACCTAATGGGCTTGGACTTTAGTGGACTATTATTTTAATTAAGTGGGTCACCAAATAACTTTAATGGGTCACACCACTTACATTCTTTCACTTGACCCATTAACTTCATGGACGACGTGATTTAATCATAAACATAAGGGCGCGTATAAGAGATTAAATCCTTACATAATGTCCTTCATAATTATCAAAGAATAACAGACTACTAAATGTGGTTATAGAGGTTGTACATCATTCACTCAATGTACTCCCTTCTATATACCACAACACTTACAATCAGTCACACTTGGTCATAATCTTAATGGTCTAATACTATAATGTCTTATAAAGATGTTCCTATTTTCCTTAGTAAACATAATTCACGTGAATCCTTTCATGAAAGAGGAAAAATAATTATGTTTGTCAGAATCACATCATTGAGCTCAAAGTGTCAATATAAGACCACTTACGTATTTCATAATTACAACCAAAACCTATCATTTCTTCATTTTCCTTAAAGTGGCTAGGTTGTAAGTCTTTAGTCATAAGATCTGCAATCATAAGATCATTGCTTATGTATTCAATAGACACTCTTTGTTTCTGAACCTTCTGTTTAATGACAAATACTTTTAGTTTCATGTATTTCACACCTCATGATTATTTGTCATTTTAGAGAAGAAAACTATTGCAGAATTATCATAATAAATTTTCTGCGACTTGGCAATTAGTGTCGACAAATCCAAGTCCTGAAATTAATTTTCTGCAATCGTAATGCATGAGTTGTAACTTCATAATATACTACAAATTCTGCTTCCATAATGGATGACATAATGATAGTCTATTTCACACATTTTCATAAGGTTGTTCCCACTGTTTAAAGGAAGAGTTGATCAAAAGTGGACTTTATGCTATCAACACATCCAATAAGATTTGAATCCTAATATCCAATCACTTTAAATGATTAGATCACTTATATGTCAGCAAGTAGTCTTTAATCATTTCACATACCTTAAACTTTCATTGCAGCTATCTCATAATTCAATTAAGAATATTCTCACATTCCACATCATTATTTGGACATTGCATGAGACCAAATTTATGCATATTAAATTCTCTCTAGAATTCTTTCAATTCGAGACAATCTTAACATTTCTTGTGATCCATCATGGAATATTTCAATTCCTATCACAAAGGATGTCTCTCCCATATTTTTCACTTCCAAAATTCTATGAGTAAAGTTGTGTTTCATGCAATATGTCAATACATTAGCAGCAATAAGAACATTACCAACATATAGGACTTAAAAGAAATATAAATTTACTCCCACTGATCTTTTGGTATACTCATAAAATAAGATTATATTCTTTAAATCGAAAGCTATAATGATATTATAAAACTTAATAAACCATTATGAAGCCAATTTAAGCACATATATCGATTTTCTAAGTTTACACACCATATGACATTTTCCCTCTATTGAAAACCTCGGGTTGGTCCATATGAAACTTTCTCCTCAAATTCGTCATTAAAGAACATAATTTTTACTTTATTTGGTACAACTCTAAAGCATAATGAGCTACCAATGCCATGATTATCCTTAAAGAGTCTTCAAGACTAAGGAAAAGTCTCTGTATAATCAATGCCACTTTTATAGGTACTAACTTCTTACAACTGATCTAGTCTTATAGCTTAATTTTGCCATTAGAGTTGTCTTTGATCTTAAAAGTCATTTACCGCCAACTCTTTTGAACTTTCTGCCAATTTGACTAGATCCTTAACTTTATTTTGTCACATAGAATTCACAACTTCTTTCAAGGCATCAATCCATTTATTAGACTATGTACTTCATATGGCTAGTGAAAATGAAGCCAGATCTTTATTGACACAAATATCAAAATTTGACTCATATAAATAAATTAGTAAAAGAGATGATCTAAACCCGGGGATGCTGGCGGCTGGGGAGGGGTTTGTAATTACAATAAGTTTTGTTTTGTTCATGTTGTCTGGGACCGCAACCTCCTCATCATATACATTGGAGGATAAGATAAGGTCTGACATTATATCGAAAAAGATAGATAAAGATTAGCTAAAGGCTCCGACAAAAAAAAAAAAATCAGCTAAAGGTATTTCATATGGTATATTGCTAGACAAAAATCATCAAATGGTATCTTGCTAGACATCATGAATAGCTATCTTTCTATCTCCCTTTGAGTTCTTAATGCTATTCTTTGTGGTTCATATGAGTCAATCTTTTTGCTAATTAGCATTTACAAGTGATGGTTTCCCTTTTATTTGCAATTCAATGTTGTTAAATTGTTCAACAACACTTGGTGCAACTTTTGATAAAAAAAAGCATTAATGGATAAGTGAAAATGCATCCCTATTTCCTTAAGATCCACTTCACAAGGTTCATTACTCTCACTAACTTCACCATTTTTTATAAATTTAACATTACTGGACTCATAAAATTTCAACAAATTGACATAATTAACCATAATATGAAAATCAACTATAAAGCAATGAAATATATACATTTTTCCATTAAAAGAAGGTGCATCAAAGATCTATAAACATTAGGGTGTGTAATCTTAAGAAGCTCTATGCTTCTTGTAGCTCCTTTCTAGTTGTGTTCGATTTGCTTTCTCTTTATGTAATTCACACACATGCCAAGATTAGTAAAAGTTAGATTCAGAAGAATCTCATTCTATATCAATCTTTCTATTCATCCATTAGTAATATAACTAATCAGTTATGCCACAAGTAAGCAGGACTTTCACTTAATCTACCACATTTAGTTCCAATATTATGTTGCTCAATAAGTAAGATTCATAGAATGTGCCATAAAGTTTTAATTTATAATCTATCACTAAGAATACCAAACGAATAAGAGTAGTATTCTTAAATAAACTAAAACATCTTCATCACTTAATATCAAATCCAGAAATATCCAATTTTGATGTAGAAACAAGGTTTCCAAAACCATAGGTACAAAGAACTGTAACAAACTAATGTGATGGCTAGAATTAAGGAATAAACAATAAGTCCTTAAACTTTCAATTAGAGCCTTCACACAATTTTCTATGAATAAAACTTTAATTTGGATTTTTGTTCTAAACTATAAGAAATCCTTCTTTATTAATTGGAAACATAAGTGGTAGCTATAGAATCAAACCATTAGGTATTAAGAGGAATTTCACTTAAATCTAATTCGAGACATACAAAGGATGATAATTACCTTTATTTTCGAATCATGATTTATATTTCACGCAGTCTTTAAAAGTGACCAACTTTATTAAAAGTGGTACTTTCGAGCCTGAACTTTTATCCAATGAGTTTAAGAATCATTAGCAAACTCTTCTTTGTTCTTGATTCGGTTCATTTTAGTTTCTTGACCTATGAGATTAGTAGTGTGACTTAATTTACTCTTCAATCTCATTTCCTCCTAAACAAGCATAATAGCCAATTCTGTGATATCCCAAATCTGGCATATAATTAATAGCATCTAATTGCATTTAATTAAGTGTTATCTTATATATTAACGTATAATTAAGTGTTTACAATAATTTATTCCTTCATATTTAGGCATTATTTCATAACTCTTTTTCAATATTTAGATAATAGTTTAATTAATTATTTAGAATGAATATTAACTACTTTTATTACTTATAATATTCAGTTTCATTTTCTTACATTTGTTGACTTTGTTTTCAACTAAATAAAAAGTAGCTCTGAGCCCAGAGTGAATTTTAAACTATTTTACTTTTCAAAAAAATTATTTTTTTATAATTACTTATAATTTTTATAGCAATCGTTCATCGACCGTTTGTGTGTAGCGCATCGGAAGCGAGAGTTAGAGAATTATTTTTAGTCCTCAGTGAATAGTATTTCCAGCACTATTTTTAGTATTTAATGTATGTTTTAGTTGCTAGCTAAGTTAATTGATGTATTTGCCAGCCAAATAAGCTAGAATTGACCATTTTAATTGATCCTTTGACCAACCTAAGTGACTTTGACCTTTTTGCCCTTGAGTTGTCATCTTTTTATTAACCAAAGGAAAGAAAAAAATAATAAAACAAGGCAAAAAACACCATGGAGGCCGAGAGCTCTATGGAGGAAAATGAAAACATTTTGCTTCAATTCTTGCCACCAATCTTGCTTGGAATCAATCAAGGATCATTGCTAGAGCCTCGATAAGCCTTCTTCTTCAAGCCATGTGAGGGATTCATGCTATTTGTTGCATTTTTATTAAGTTCTATATTTTGATAAAATTCTTAGATTTGTTATATATTGTGTTTAAATGCCTACCGTTGCTTAAATTAGCTTACATAATGATCGTAGAGCATTGTTTGATAGTTAGAGATTTTTACGGTTGAAAATGCAAAATTGAATTGGGGAAGAACATGAATAGTAAAAATAAATAGTAAAACCCTAGATTTTTAGATTTTCGATCCGAATTGCGTTTTCTTGATTTGGTTAGGTGTCATTAGTGTTAGAAATATTAAATATGCAATAAAAATGGATTCCCCTTTGATAAAATTGGAAAATTAGCATTGAATCGAAAATGGGTTGTTTGACCAAGTGTTGATCGTGCTCATTTTTGGTTGGTGGTTTGGCTTGTGAGTGCATGGAAGTACTTTGGTGATTGTTGTGGCATTGATGGGATGCCCGATGAGGATAGCTGGAGTTGAGATGCACTAGGTGGACTCTCGGGCTTCGGTTGGAAAAATGAGGTCTAATAGCATAGAAACGTGCCTTAATGTGCCTAACTGAGCGTAGCAAAGTCGGTTTCCCAATCCCGTAACTCGTTTGATTATAATTGCCTTGGGAAGTTAGAGCTTGAATAGTGTTTCTTGTGGATTTCGTGTATTGAACTAGTATTGCTTGTTTGGCTATTGTTCTTATTGTTATTATGGAATATGAATGCTTGAAATATCAATTCTTGCTACTAATCTGCACTTTCGTGCTATCGCTCGTTTATTGCTTGTATCTTGTATTGCATTGCATAGTGTCAGACACGTGTGTGATGATCTTTTCTGGGCAGTCTCGAGCTGCCAGGGCTGTGTTGCTCTAGCTCTGTGTCCTATTCCCATTCTCACTAGGGATGCCGCCTTGGGAGATTTGGGTCGTAGATGTATCGAGGTACATCCAGAGTATACCCAGTCGAAGTTATAAGGTGGATGCGCGCTTATTGGCATCGTTGTCAACATCAAGCTCGAGATTGATGTATTGGTCGTAGATTGGTATATCGCTCGTGAGATCAAACCATAGCTTTCAAAGTGTGGTATAACTATGTTGGTTATGTTAATGCTTATTTTGATTGTTTTCTTACTTGTATTAATGCTTATATAGATTGCTTTCTTTATTGCTTATAATGTGTAATTGCTCTTATTTGCATTGTACGTTCTCCTCTATTTCCACCCCGATATCTGTTTCCTCCCTCGCTGAGCATAGTGTATGCTCGCCCTTTTCACCCATAATATTTCAGGTTGCTGTGAAAGAATAAGAGGTTCGTGATTTCATTGTTAGTTCATTGCCTAAAAGAGATGCTCTGTGTGTTATGTGGCTTGAGTTGTAAAGAGATGTAAAGATGACTACTTTCATGAATTGTATGTATTCATTGTATGGAGGAATTGTAATTTATTTTAACTAGGTCATTAGAATGGTATGATAACCTAGTTTATGTAATAGGTTAGTTTAGTTTGAATTTAAAGCTTGCTTGTGATATTTTGTTGAGTACCAAGACTCGGATGGCCTTGAGTAGTTGTGGAATGTGTTGGACACAGTACTGGTCCATTTATATTATGTGTGTAGGTGAACTGTTCGTCCTATAAATGGAGGATTTTCCATTCATAGTGCTAAGTCCAAATTCAAAATACTTAAGTGAAATTGGAATTACTTGGCACAATTAAGAGAAGTTCAATCCATTAGACGGTCAAGATGAAACATGTGAATAAAGAAAAGGCTACAAATATTACATGACATTTTAACATAATCATGGATTAATAATGACTACATACTTAATGTTGAGAACATCATGGATTCATATAAAATAAATGAAACATCATAGTCTATTAAAGTTCTCATTTGGGTAGTAACTAAAATACACAATCATAAATTGAATACCCAAATAATAACATGGTTAGACAATTAAAATAATTTGTCTCATCATGTTTACTATTTATAGGATATACAATTCACTAAATCCAAATGGTCCAATGAATAATAAATGTCAAATTATCCATTAAAATTTCTTAAATTCGATAATAAGCATTTCATAGATAAATGGATAATTGACAAAAGATAAAATTCATAATTTTTTTAGTTCGGCCACTTTGGTGACTAACGAACTAACATAAGATGAATTTAACTTTAATAACAACTATAAACGAATAAATTCATAACTTTCTTGGTTAACCACTTTGGTGACTAACGGAGCAACTTAATATGAATTTTAAGTTCAGTGATAGTTAACAACGAATAAAATCTAAAGTTTTTGGTTTGACCACTTTAGTGACTAACAAACCAACTTAATTAGATTAAATTCAATAATAATTGTCAACTATTAAAATATAAGGACTTTCTAATTTGGTCACTTTGGTGACTAACAAACCAAATTAATATAGATTTTATATTTAAACAATAGTTGTTAACAAATAAAATTCAAAACTTTCTGGTTTGGCCACTTTGGTGACTAACAAACTGACTTAATATGAATTTTAAACTTAATAATGATTGTCAGTGAAGAAAATCCATCAACTTTCTAGTTTGACCACTTTAATGACTAACAAACTATATTAATACATATTTTTAAATACACTAATAATTAAAAGATTAACGTGACATAATTTTAAATTTTCCTTTTCTCAATTCATGTGAATCGATAAGTGAAAAGAAAATATCTTAATAAACATCATGCATACTTTCCGGCATTAGATTAACATTAAAGCACGTAACGTCAACCAAAGACAAAATTTCATGACAAAGTCATTATACTTTGTTTAGTATAGTGATATAGATGACAAATCGTATTCCAGTTTCATGCCATACTCTTATTTATGATGCATGCAGGATGCTCTCGTAAATCAATCAACCGCTAAAACCACTGATATTCACAAGCAGACGAACTAATGCGGCATGCCTAAGCAGACAAATAATACATACGTCTTTTCCTTTTGTAACATACAAGGTAATTATGCATTACCGTGTATCATAAGCATAAGAGCACAAACTTGCATGATTTGCTTTCAACATAATAAAATAATTAACACGTGATGGGTAAAGCTTTAGCGTACCAAGCTTATACTATGCTGAAACTTGATGATTGAGTTTAATGCCACAGTAAAAGCAGACATAAACCGCTTAGATTATAGTTATGATCACCATGCTAGATCTGGTACGTGGTGCTTCAACTTGTGCGGCAGTCAAACAGGATATTAGTGCTCCTTTTATATTCTTTAACATTGGTGTATCACAATCACCAATTAAAGGCTTACATTGATGCGGACAACGTGCTTAAGACTACTGCATAGTCTTGATATAATTAATAAATTCTGTTCAAAAAATTTCAAGAAATTTATTACGAATTGAAATTCAAGAACACAAACTTTGTCCATTGTCATGAAATAAACGTCACGTACTCATAAGGCATAAGGTAGAAAAATTTATGAACTATTAGATTTCATAAAAGAGACTACATGATCTGATATATAGGTACTGATACCACGTGCAAGCATAATTATTGCGATAAACATAATGCAATTAAAATTATCAGAAGCATGTAGTTATCATATAAAATATTAAGGGTCATAAGTTACTTACTTGATGCAGAAGTCTCTTCAGGATAGTGAGAAAACCAAATAATTAACATGTATATATAGATGTTACTTTCATCAAGTAACCTAATGGGTTTGAATTTTAATGGTCTATTATTTTAATTAAGTGGATCACCAAATAACTTTAATGGGTCACACCACTTAATGGGTCACCAAACAACTCCTCTTTGGCTGAGCAACTTGTTCTTCATTATAACAATTCCATCACATAAACATGAAAATTGCTATTAACTTCCCGTATACTTGAATCAAATATTACTTGTGACGCCCGAGAATTTTATCACACATATTTTAAATAACTGTTGCATAAACTACTTGTGCATTTTACGTGCATTTCTTGTCTTCTTTAATTGTTTATTTCTGAGGCACTATTCATAAGAAAATTTATTGTCTTGAATAAGCGATTTAATATTTTTCCTAAGTCACATGAAACATAATAGGAATCGAGAAATTTTCATTTTGGACTTTTGAGCTCGGGAGCATACAATTTAAAAAATATTTTTCGCATCATTTGAATAGTGTTACGTAACATAAACATTGTTTTAAAACTAGTTAGCATTTGGATTGAGTTTTAGCATAGTTGACCAAGTTTTTATAACATTTGACTTAAGTTAAATATATAAGACATACATATATACACTATATTACACAACACAAAAAAAAAAAAAGGAAATCAGCAAAGGGAGGCACAAAACCGTGGAGGGCTCTTGCACTTAGGGCTTGATTTCCTTCCTCAATTTCAGCCATTTTAGCATGGTCCAAGGGGTCTACTAGCTAAATTATTCCTTTGCCTAGCTATACAAGGTGAGGAGTCATGGTTTTTATGCATTTTTAGCTTGGAAACTTGAATGGTAAAATGTTGAATTTGTTGAATAATGTTATAATGATGCTTCTAATGCTTCCTAGACTAGCTAATGATGCTCTAGAGTACTCTTTTGTAGGTTTTTTGCAAGGGTAGCTATAAATTGTATGTAAAATTGATAGGTTGAAGAAGATAAATAGTAACTTTATGTAATTTTATGATTTTGTTGTTAAATGCCTATCTAAAGCTTCTTATGCATGAAATGTGATCTAGAGACATGGTAGAGTAAACTTTTGAAGTTAGATTGCATTTTGATGGTTGAATATATATATTGGAGAGTTTGGGAAGAAGGTGAATAGTGTCGTGAATAGTGCCGTGAATAGTAACTTCGAATTTTGGGGTTTTTGGTTAATTTGGTGTGATGAGCTTGAATTGATGTTATCTAAGGGTGCTATGGGTGTTAGTAAATCTATGTTGGTGATTAAATGTGTTTGGATTGATTGGAATTGGGTTAAATGTGCTAAATTGGCTTGGTTTATAAAGAGGCTTTGCGTAAAACGTTAATCCGGGTGCATTTGAATGCTAGGATTGGTGTTTATTAGGTATAGAGATACTAAATATGCTTTTGTGAGATTCGTTTGAGGATTGGTTTGAGTAGTTGCTTTGTAAATCGACTAAGGGACAAACAAGACTTTTTTTGATAGATGGAATTAAAAGGGTATTTTCATGGCATATAAGTAGATCATAAAGTGGCCTTAGATGAGTAGGATGGTTAGTTTGTGGACTACATAACTTATGTTTTGATGGTACGCCAAACTGCATTAGTAGACAAAAAAAGGGGACATTTGAGCGAAGTGTTGATAGGGTGTGTTTGAGTGGTTTGGATAGTCTTAGATATACTATGTGATAGTTATGATGCATTTATGGTATTAAATTGGTGATTGGATTTGGTAGTTGTAGTTCAAGTGGGCTAAGGGGCAATTTGGAGTTTTGCGGCAAACGATGGTTAAAGTGTGATTTTATGTGGTTGGGAAGTGTCATAAAGTATGCGTAGAAGTTGGGATAGTTAGTTTTGGGGTTTCGTAGCTTGTGTGAAGTTTTGAAGTTAAAATGCTACTTTTTGGGAAGGGGTTTTAGTAGACTTCTTGTGATTTGAACCTGAATTGTTGCCTATTGTTATTTGTTATATAGATGTACTTCTATGGATGTTTATTGAGGCAGTTTATTGTAGTTTAGGTTCCTATCTTGAATCGGAGTTTTAATATGCTTAATTTTCTAATTGTGATTAGTTGAATTGTTACTTTTCCTTATTTGTTAAGTGTTATATTTTTGTGTAAAGTATGTCTAATTGGATAGTTAGATAGTTGGAATGATAGTTGTGTTACTTGAGACTATAGCTTGTTTGCTAAATGAATTGCTAGCTTAGAGAGAATATAAATAGTTTAAATGTAAGTAAACAAGATTGTATTAAGAGTTGTTAGTTGACATTGTACAATTGAAATACTAAATTGTTAACTATAAGTAAGGATGAGGTGACAAGTTAATGGTTAAAGAAACTTGAAACTCATGATTGGTTAGTTGTTTAGTGTGAAAAATGGTGTATGAATAATCTAATGCTTGTGATGCTAGTTTATATATGTGTTTTGGATGTAGTTGAAGATTTTGCTTAAGCTAACTTAATAATGTAGCTTAAGTGTTTGTAATAATGTCTAAATGAAGTGTAAGAATGTTATACATGCTAGAGTGTTATCATAGTTAGTTAAATGCAAGAAAACAACAAGAAAAAGTTTATAAACAAGCAAAGCCCTGATTTGGACAGTCCACTGCGCTGCCTTTCGAAGCTCTTTTGACATAGTAAACATGTTCTAAAATTAACGAAATTTGTACAGAAGCTAGATTAGGCAGTTTAGAGTAAATGTTGATTTCTAGGACTAAGGTTAATTCTAAAGTTTTAGCCCTCTGATCACATCATTTCCGAAATGTAGCTCAAAAAAATCGCTGGTTCTGCCCAGCTATGTGTAGTTGCACGGTAAAGGCTATAACTTTTGGAATTTAACTCGGAATTGAGCACCGTTTGAACCTAAAATTAACTACAATTGAAGAGCTACATTTATACATAAAAATAAGATAATTTGGAGGCCATTAGCATAGGTAACTGATTGAATAAAGTTAAGCTTCTGCTATGTTAAGTGTTGAAAATGTGCTTGGTAGTTGATTTTATTTTGGTGGTTAAATGGGGTTGAGCCATTAATGTGATTTTATTGTGTTGGTTACGAATGTCTCTAAGAAATTCTTTGTGATAAGTATATGTTCTATTACATGCTAGGGTTGATCCATTGAGCCAATCCAAGGTGTTGAAAGTAGACTAACGCTAGTTCTTGTATCCTTTAGCTACCTGGTAAAGGTGAGGGAGTTACATTCTTTTGTGCATCTTAATTTGTTTACTGCTCATAAATTATATAGTTTAATATGATTGCTTATAATTACATGTACTTTGATATGAAAAGACTAAATATACACTTGACTTTTATTTATATTGTTATATGGCTTATTTATTGTAATCTACGTGCGAGGGCAACCTACTTTGTTGTCCCTCATTTATGTGATTCTTGAAATATATTGTCATTACTTGAATTATTGTGATCGAATATCGGGTTGCGCAACCTTTTCGGACATGGTAGCGTCGAGAAACACGGGCGGCGTCGGGCTTGCCGTGCTCCCTCGACTATCATGGTGCCTATTCCCTTCTCGCTGAGGCATACTCCACTACCCGAAAGGCGTGGTTCACCTGCTGGGCATGGACCTACCTCAGGAGAAAGGGTCGTAGGATCGGGATACATCCGGAGTATCCCAACTTGTTGGAGTAAGGGGTTTGCCGGCATTTGCGTGAAGTTCATGGTTCGTGGCTCGTGATTGAAGACTTGAAGTGGAACCGTATCCTTTTTAATGTGGTTAACTATTTGCTATTTAATCTTGTTGTTTATGATATATATACGATTTCTTGTATCTGCATATCATAATGCACGCCCAGTATGTTGCATCACCTCCCTCACTGAGTAACTTGGTTACTCATTCCTCTTTTCAACATATTTCAGGAAATGCTGAAGATTGGATTGCCTCTTGTGTGACCCGCTTGCTCTATCAGTGTGTAAAACATGGAAGAATGTGATCATGATGTGCTTGAATTGTATTTGAGACTTTGTGCCCATGTATGTATTTATGTTATATCAAGGATTGTAATATTAAAGTTTTAGTTTTGTTTGATGATTAGATACTAGTAGTTTACAATAACTTCAATTGTTTACTCTTTTGTTTAGTTGACTTGCATGTTGATAGGGATGAAACAAATTGAGTTGTGGATTATAGTCTTGTGGTTGTATGTTGTAGTTTACAGGTATCCAAATAGTCCTATAAATAGGGGAAACTCCGTCCGTTTTCCTTAAATTTTGTGACCGGGTTGAAATTGGGTTGTGATTAGCATGGCTATTAGAGCCTCCGGTCTCGTGAGGGATCGGAGCGTTACACCTTAAGTGGTATCAGAGCTTAGTTAGCTCTCAGCTGGGACATGGTCCTCGGTCTGGTGGGTAGCGAACCTCGAGTGCGCGCATGTGAAATGTGTTTTGGAATAGGTATGTGCTTGTATGTGGACTTGCGTTTGCTTAAGTGAAAATATGCTCTATAGGTTACATTTATATGAAATATGCAGATTTTGTGATATGCATAACTATGTGATTATATGTGACTTAAGTGGAAATGTGTTTCTACGTGATTTGCTTATGTGAAATATGATGATTGTAATAGCCGAACAAATTTGTGACTAGGGGTACTTTTATGTGGTATATTTGTTAGTATATGTACTTCGCATACTATCTATTGCATGCATACATATAATCTCATTTGAATTGGTATGCAAACTCTCCCCTATAGAGATTGCCAAAAGTGGATTTCTAAGGTGTGGACCAACAAGGCCAGATATAGTTCATATTTGTGATCAACAAGAAGTCATTCAAGAAGCCAATTTGGGATTCGCCTTGGGTATTTTCTTCGGTATTTTCATTCGGACTTCTTGCCTGGAATTGTATTTGGTATTTTCTCAGAATTTCTTGCATAGCAATCATGTTGGAGTTCTTATATGGTGATCACATTCGGAGGGATTTTCATTCGGTCTTCTGGATTGGTATTTTTACTCGGAGCCTTTATTTGGCATTCATAGTTGGGATTTCTTTTGACTTCTCACTCTGGATTTCTCATCGGGTATTCTTCCAATTTTCATACGAAGATTTTGTTGGAATTCTTATTGGCATTCATGAGTGATGGGGTTCTAGGGAGTTCCATATGAAAGCTCTTATTGGTGTGTTCCCTTGGTATTTCTATTTGGAATTCTTTGTGATTTCGTATTCAGGGTATTCAAGATGATTATATGGATTTCTCTCGAAAAGAAGAAATTGCGAGGACGCAATTTGTTTAAGGGGGAGAGAATGTGACGCCCGAGAATTTTATCACACATATTTTAAATAACTGTTGCATAAACTACTTGTGCATTTTACGTGCATTTCTTGTCTTCTTTAATTGTTTATTTCTGAGGCACTATTCATAAGAAAATTTACTGTCTCGAATAAGCGATTTAATATTTTTCCTAGGTCACATGAAACATAATAGGAATCGAGAAATTTTCATTTTGGACTTTTGAGCTCGGGAGCATACAATTAAAAAAATATTTTTCGCATCATTTGAATAGTGTTACGTAACATAAACATTGTTTTAAAACTAGTTAGCATTTGGATTGAGTTTTAGCATAGTTGACCAAGTTTTTATAACATTTGACTTAAGTTAAATATATAAGACATACATATATACACTATATTACACAACACAAAAAAAAAAAAGGAAATCAGCAAAGGGAGGCACAAAACCGTGGAGGGCTCTTGCACTTAGGGCTTGATTTCCTTCCTCAATTTCAGCCATTTTAGCATGGTCCAAGGGGTCTACTAGCTAAATTATTCCTTTGCCTAGCTATACAAGGTGAGGAGTCATGGTTTTTATGCATTTTTAGCTTGGAAACTTGAATGGTAAAATGTTGAATTTGTTGAATAATGTTATAATGATGCTTCTAATGCTTCCTAGACTAGCTAATGATGCTCTAGAGTACTCTTTTGTAGGTTTTTTGCAAGGGTAGCTATAAATTGTATGTAAAATTGATAGGTTGAAGAAGATAAATAGTAACTTTATGTAATTTTATGATTTTGTTGTTAAATGCCTATCTAAAGCTTCTTATGCATGAAATGTGATCTAGAGACATGGTAGAGTAAACTTTTGAAGTTAGATTGCATTTTGAATGGTTGAATATGTATATTGGACAGTTTGGGAAGAAGGTGAATAGTGTCATGAATAGTGCTGTGAATAGTAACTTCGAATTTTGGGGTTTTTGGTTAATTTGGTGTGATGAGCTTGAATTGATGTTATCTAAGGGTGCTATGGGTGTTAGTAAATCTATGTTGGTGATTAAATGTGTTTGGATTGATTGGAATTGGGTTAAATGTGCTAAATTGGCTTGGTTTATAAAGAGGCTTTGCGTAAAATGTTAATCCGGGTGCATTTGAATGCTAGGATTGGTGTTTATTAGGTATAGAGGTACTAAATATGCTTTTGTGAGATTCGTTTGAGGATTGGTTTGAGTAGTTGCTTTGTAAATCGACTAAGGGACAAACAAGACTTTTTTTGATAGATGGAATTAAAAGGGTATTTTCATGGCATATAAGTAGATCATAAAGTGGCCTTAGATGTGTAGGATGGTTAGTTTGTGGACTACATAACTTATGTTTTGATGGTACGCCAAACTGCATTAGTAGACAAAAAAAGGGGACATTTGAGCGAAGTGTTGATAGGGTGTGTTTGAGTGCTTTGGATAGTCTTAGATATACTATGTGATAGTTATGATGCATTTATGGTATTAAATTGGTGATTGGATTTGGTAGTTGTAGTTCAAGTGGGCTAAGGGGCAATTTGGAGTTTTGCGGCAAACGATGGTTAAAGTGTGATTTTATGTGGTTGGGAAGTGTCATAAAGTATGCGTAGAAGTTGGTATAGTTAGTTTTGGGGTTTCGTAGCTTGTGTGAAGTTTTGAAGTTAAAATGCTACTTTTTGGGAAGGGGTTTTAGTAGACTTCTTGTGATTTGAACCTGAATTGTTGCCTATTGTTATTTGTTATATAGATGTACTTCTATGGATGTTTATTGAGGCAGTTTATTGTAGTTTAGGTTCCTATCTTGAATCGGAGTTTTAATATGCTTAATTTTCTAATTGTGATTAGTTGAATTGTTACTTTTCCTTATTTGTTAAGTGTTATATTTTTGTGTAAAGTATGTCTAATTGGATAGTTAGATAGTTGGAATGATAGTTGTGTTACTTGAGACTATAGCTTGTTTGCTAAATGAATTGCTAGCTTAGAGAGAATATAAATAGTTTAAATGTAAGTAAACAAGATTGTATTAAGAGTTGTTAGTTGACATTGTACAATTGAAATACTAAATTGTTAACTATAAGTAAGGATGAGGTGACAAGTTAATGGTTAAAGAAACTTGAAACTCATGATTGGTTAGTTGTTTAGTGTGAAAAATGGTGTATGAATAATCTAATGCTTGTGATGCTAGTTTATATATGTGTTTTGGATGTAGTTGAAGATTTTGCTTAAGCTAACTTAATAATGTAGCTTCAGTGTTTGTAATAATGTCTAAATGAAGTGTAAGAATGTTATACATGCTAGAGTGTTATCATAGTTAGTTAAATGCAAGAAAACAACAAGAAAAAGTTTATAAACAAGCAAAGCCCTGATTTGGACAGTCCACTGCCCTGCCTTTCGAAGCTCTTTTGACATAGTAAACGTGTTCTAAAATTAACGAAATTTGTACAGAAGCTAGATTAGGCAGTTTAGAGTAAATGTTGATTTCTAGGACTAAGGTTAATTATAAAGTTTTAGCCCTCTGATCACATCATTTCCGAAATGTAGCTCAAAAAAATCGCTGGTTCTGCCCAGCTATGTGTAGTTGCACGGTAAAGGCTATAACTTTTGGAATTTAACTCGGAATTGAGTACCGTTTGAACCTAAAATTAACTACAATTGAAGAGCTACGTTTATACATAAAAATCAGATAATTTGGAGGCCATTAGCATAGGTAACGGATTGAATAAAGTTAAGCTTCTGCTATGTTAAGTGTTAAAAATGTGCTTGGTAGTTGATTTTATTTTGGTGGTTAAATGGGGTTGAGCCATTAATGTGATTTTATTGTGTTGGTTACGAATGTCTCTAAGAAATTCTTTGTGATAAGTATATGTTCTATTACATGCTAGGGTTGATCCATTGAGCCAATCCAAGGTGTTGAAAGTAGACTAACGCTAGTTCTTGTATCCTTTAGCTACCTGGTAAAGGTGAGGGAGTTACATTCTTTTGTGCATCTTAATTTGTTTACTGCTCATAAATTATATAGTTTAATATGATTGCTTATAATTACATGTACTTTGATATGAAAAGACTAAATATACACTTGACTTTTATTTATATTGTTATATGGCTTATTTATTGTAATCTACGTGCGAGGGCAACCTACTTTGTTGTCCCTCATTTATGTGATTCTTGAAATATATTGTCATTACTTGAATTATTGTGATCGAATATCGGGTTGCGCAACCTTTTCGGACATGGTAGCGTCGAGAAACACGGGCGGCGTCGGGCTTGCCGTGCTCCCTCGACTATCATGGTGCCTATTCCCTTCTCGCAGAGGCATACTCCACTACCCCAGAGGCGTGGTTCACCTGCTGGGCATGGACCTACCTCAGGAGAAAGGGTCGTAGGATCGGGATACATCTGGAGTATCCCAACTTGTTGGAGTAAGGGGTTTGCCGGCATTTGCGTGAAGTTCGTGGTTCGTGGCTCGTGATTGAAGACTTGAAGTGGAACCGTATCCTTTTTAATGTGGTTAACTATTTGCTATTTAATCTTGTTGTTTATGATATATATACGATTTCTTGTATCTGCATATCATAATGCACGCCCAGTATGTTGCATCACCTCCCTCACTGAGTAACTTGGTTACTCATTCCTCTTTTCAACATATTTCAGGAAATGCTGAAGATTGGATTGCCTCTTGTGTGACCCGCTTGCTCTATCAGTGTGTAAAACATGGAAGAATGTGATCATGATGTGCTTGAATTGTATTTGAGACTTTGTGCCCATGTATGTATTTATGTTATATCAAGGATTGTAATATTAAAGTTTTAGTTTTGTTTGATGATTAGATACTAGTAGTTTACAATAACTTCAATTGTTTACTCTTTTGTTTAGTTGACTTGCATGTTGATAGGGATGAAACAAATTGAGTTGTGGATTATAGTTTTGTGGTTGTATGTTGTAGTTTACAGGTATCCAAATAGTCCTATAAATAGGGGAAATTCCGTCCGTTTTCCTTAAATTTTGTGACCGGGTTGAAATTGGGTTGTGATTAACATGGCTATTAGAGCCTCCGGTCTCGTGAGGGATCGGGGCGTTACATTACCTGTACATGCAAATGCTTTCTTGTTTTATTTGTTCCGAGACTTATAGTAGACACACGAAAATGTTAGGCTGATTGTGCACACAAATGCAAAATGCACCAAGTTTTTTACACGGTTCAAAACGACAGCCTGACCTATGTCTACGAAGAAATTATTCTGTTAGTCATAGAAATAACTTGATCTATATTATATGGGAAAAACCTAACCCATCTTATATAATCTTGACACCCACGATTCTAACAACTTTAGTATAGTTAGTGACTCTTGTGGTTATTTATATTTGGGGTACCCAGTACAATAAGTTACGGTGTCTATTTATAAAGACGTACAATACTACCTTCTGCTTTTTATGTTTCGCGATATGAGAGATTTAGATGCACAAACCCAACAAAGAACATGGTTTTAATAACCTTCGATTTTCTTTCATTTATTAAGGCTTTGTAAATTGTTCATAGTCCGCGGAGTTATAATAAACACAAGGGATAAGATGAAATATACCAACTAGGTAGCTACAAGTCTCATATGCTCATCCTTGCCTGGGAGCGAAATGCTTTGATATGGTCCTACCGGTTATCACGTTACTGTTTAGAAATCTAGAGTGACAACACCTATAACACCAACTCAGATCCCACAAGGCTTCATTCTTTACGTAAATTCTTCGTGAAAATGATACATAAATATAACGACAATGGTTCTGTTATATTTATATAATATATAAATATAACAACATTGGATTGGATTGGATTGGTTGGTTGGTTGGTTAATTATCTTGTAGAGTAGGGAAAAAAAAGGATGAGCTAGCTTAAGAATTCTGGGGGCCTACTTTTAATTTTGACAATATTCGACAGGGGATGCTAATTGAATGATCGTCAAGCATTTTAGAATGTATATCCACGCAAACTTTTTGTCACGCATGAGCCACAAAAATCAAATTACAAGCAAGACTAATGTCATAATTTTAAAAACAATTGTTAATTACCGACTCAACTCACTAAACAAAGTGATTAACTCAGTTGTCATTTGAACAAATGACATTAACTTATTAGTTGCTCTCATATTATTTCTTACGCTAATGTGAGACATCATAGTAGAAGAAAAAAAAGCCTCATACCTTAGTAATATATACAAAGCAATGCACAATAACGGGGAATGGATGGAGAGCTCGTGCCCACACAGCTTCATACTCGTAGTAATTTATGGAAGAAGCAATACAAAATATTGGAAAATTTGTGAATTTGAAGATAATTAGAATTTATATTCATGATTGTCTGATATTTAGAATGTATATATATTCATGCAATTTTTTATTCACACCCTAAGAGCAGAATCACATATGTAACTGAGATTAATATTATCGACTTAAAAATAATTATTTTGGAACACCAATCAAATTAATCAATCGGTTATCATTTGAACAAAAAATATTAACTTATTAATTACTCACGTATTATGTTTCACGTTAATGGTATGAAAGGAAAAAGGCTCCATAGTTTTACATATACAAACTACAAAGCAATGCACAATAATGGGGCATAGATGGAGGGCTCATGCCCACTCAGCTTCATACTCGTAGTAATTTACGGGAGAAGCAATAGAAAATTGGAAAATTTGTAAATTTGAAGATAAATGAAAGGACTTAAAAAAACAGCCATTACATAGGAGATGGTCAATATCATGCATCAAACCCTATAGCGACCGTGCATGATGACATCACGACCAAGGAAAGGATTGACAACAACATAAATCTAGAATGTCTTTGACCTCACTCTAAAGTTGTTTTCCAACAACAGCTGGTGCACGTAATAAACAATAAAAAAACAAAAAAAAAAACACACACACACACACAGTCACACACAAACACACATTTTCTTGAGGACCCTCTATTTTCCTACTTTTTAAAATTATAATGCTAACTTCATCACCTAATCAACCAAACCCCCATCTCAATAGCTCTATAAATTTACAACTCAAAACCTTTCGTTCGACAGTACCACACTAAAAAGAGTTAGAGAAATGGGTGCTTTTGCTCTACCTTCACCAGCTTCGATGGCAATTTTCATTGCATTGTTGACATTGAGTGTTCTCTCACAAAATGCGCAAGGCATAACAAGGCATTACGATTTTAACGTAAGCTAAAAAACGTCTTGCACTTGATGATTTTTATATGCTTTTGATCTTTGTTAAATGTGTTGTAGATACAAATGCAAAATGTTACGAGGCTGTGCCACACAAAGAGCATAGTTACTGTGAATGGGAAATTTCCTGGACCTCGCATTGTAGCCAGGGAGGGTGACCGTTTACTAGTTAAAGTCACAAACCATGTTTCAAACAACATTACCATCCACTGGTTTGAACTTTCTATTCCTTACATTTTCTTTTTTCTCTTTCCCATTAAATATTGGCCATAAAGGTTAGGTGGAATGGAACGGAAAGGCAATGACCTATCATGATGAAACGGTTACGAGTTTGAAATCAGTACTTTTATTACCCTTGACTAATTTGGTATATATATTGGGATGTGCTGGTATATTCACTACAGAATTTGTAGTTTTGGAGTAGATTTAATATAGATTTTTTTTAGAATGAATTACTTGTTGTAAAAAGAAAAGAATAACAAACGAGGGGAGCAACAATGATTAGATTGTCATCAAGATAAGTTCAAAAATTTAAATATACAATTAAGTGATTTTACAACTTTGAAAAGCAACTATTATGTTTATCATACAGGCATGGCATTAGACAGCTCTAAAGTGGTTGGGCTGATGGTCCGGCATATATTACTCAGTGTCCTATTCAGACTAGTCAAAGCTATGTCTACAACTTTACCATTGTTGGCCAAAGAGGAACGCTATTTTGGCATGCACATATCTCATGGCTAAGGTCAACTGTTTATGGTCCTCTAATTATTCTTCCCAAGAAAAATGTACCTTACCCTTTTGTCAAGCCTCACAAGGAAGTTCCTCTCATCTTTGGTAATCGACATAATGCAGTAGTTATATATTTATTTATGTTTTTATACTGAACTTTTTTGGTGTGAGTTCGAAAGATTTTTTCGCGGAGTTAAGGAAAAAACTCATACCACATATGACAGCAAATTTCTTTCCCTTACAATAATTATAACTTTTCAAATTGCAGGAGAGTGGTTTAATGCGGACACTGAAGCAATAATTTCTGAAGCTTTACAAACAGGAGGTGGTCCAAATGTCTCTGATGCCTATACTATCAATGGACTTCTAGGGCTATTGTACAATTGTTCCGCCAAAGGTATAAATTCTCAAAATATTCAAAAGATTAGGGAAGCATTTTTGCATATATTTCTATTTATTAAATTATCAAATAATCTAAAAATTTAAGTTGTTAGAGAGCAGTTTGTTATATTCATTTATTATCTTCAATATACCCCAGTACATGCAAGATTCATTTTTTAACATTGCATGTGGACATTTTTAATATTTTTAAATAGGTAGCCGTGAAACCTAAACTTAAAACTATTTGGTAACTTAGGTTTCAATACGATATAAAATTTCTACCATATCTAAAAATTTAAACTGTCTACAAGGGGAGTTAATTAGGATACTTATTTATTGTCTCATCACCATTACATGATAATCCAAGATAACATATGTTTTGTTCTTGCAGACACATTTATGCTGAAGGTCAAGCCAGGAAAAACCTATCTCCTTCGATTCATCAACGCTGCACTAAATGATGAGCTCTTCTTCAGTATTGCGAACCATACACTCACAGTTGTTGAAGCCGATGCAATTTATGTTAAACCTTTCGAGACTGATACACTCCTTATTGCACCTGGACAGACCACAAATGTTCTGCTAAAAACAAAATCTCAATTCCCTGGTGCGACATTTCTGATGACTGCTAGACCATACGCGACAGGCCTTGGCACCTTCGACAACTCCACAGTCGCTGGTGTTGTTGAATATGAATCATCACCATCTCTGCATTCAACGATGTCGATAAAGAAGCTTCCAATGCTTAAACCAACCCTACCAGCTCTTAACGACACTGCATTCGCCACCAGTTTTACGAAAAAACTTCGTAGCTTAGCCAGCCCTCAATTTCCAGCTAATGTACCCCAGAAAGTTGATAAGCATTTCTTCTTCACAGTTGGTCTAGGCACAAATCCATGCGATCACCATAACCAAACATGCCAAGGTCCTAACGGAACCAAATTTGCTGCATCTGTCAACAATGTGTCGTTTGTACAACCAACCACAGCTCTTCTTCAAGCTCATTTCTTTGGGCAATCAATTGGTGTTTACAACCCTGATTTTCCATACAGTCCATCACATTGGTTTAATTATACTGGAAATCCTCCAAATAATACTATGGTGAACAATGGAACTAAGATTATGGTGCTGCCTTTTAACACTAGCGTTGAGTTAGTCATGCAGGATACAAGTATTCTTGGTGCTGAAAGCCATCCTCTCCATCTCCATGGATTCAATTTCTTTGTTGTTGGGCAAGGTTTTGGAAACTTCGACCCCAAGAATGATCCTAAGAACTTCAACCTTGTCGACCCTGTTGAGAGGAACACTATTGGTGTCCCCTCTGGTGGATGGGTTGCTATTCGATTTTTAGCCGATAATCCAGGTGGGTATTTTGAAACAACTCAAAATTTATTGGTAAAATTTTTTTAATTTAGCAAAGAGTTTAACTTCACACCATGCACGGAGGCGGGTCGAGAATTTTATTTCAGTGAACCTATAACACTTAAAGTTTTAGTGGGAATTAAAACAAATAATTTTGCATTTATATATGGAATTTTTTTTTGTTGGAGTTAAATTAATTTTTCATATTCAATATAACTTAAAGATATACAGATTTTTAACAAAAATGTGGAATGAGTGGTTGTGCCCATGATAACACTAATAACTTTTTTCGTCGAGACTAATTTGATTTATCATACTAAAAGTATACCTATTTTGTAAACAATTTAAGGGAAATGTATGTATATATTAGAGAAAACCCCACAGGCACAAAGTTAAATCCATCCTTAAGCAAGCATGGTATTTAATTCTTTTTTTAAAAAATCCTCAATGAACAATTCTTGATAATAACAATAATTGCATTCAATGTTGATAGGTGTATGGTTCATGCATTGTCACTTGGAAGTGCATACGAGCTGGGGTTTGAAGATGACATGGCTTGTCTTAGATGGAAAGCTTCCCAATCAAAAACTTCTTCCACCACCAGCTGATCTTCCCAAATGCTAATTTCTTTTTCTTCTGTTTCAATTTTCCCCCGTTTACATGAGTTTTTAACTAACTGGCTTTTTTCCAGTTAGCATTGACTTATCCATTTTCCTGTTTTCTTTTTCCATTGTTGTAATTTTTTTTTAAAGCCCGAGTTTGATTGATTCAGCCAGGAGGAAGAATGACTATTTCATTATCTCTTGTTCTGATTTTGGATTCAATAATAATCGGAACAATTTTTCTCGAGTTAATTGTTATATATCTAGCATTGATATTGAATTTTGTTGAAAATAATAAATAAATATAATAAATCTCTAATTAAGAGTTTAAACTCTTAGCAATATGCATGGGAATTTATTTCAACACCTGGAGCACTATACTATATATGGACCGATAGACTACAGATCGAATAAACTCTTTGAAACATGATTTTATAAGGATGTTGAGGGATGAGATTTAAAAGCAATCTAGTGATAAGTTACTTTCTCTGATAGTTGAGAAAATATGGTTCGAATCTCAAAGAGGTGGGGCTTAAAAAAAGAGATGTTGAGGGGATTATTGAGCATTACAGGATAGGAAACCCAATATAATAGTGGAAGAAATAAACGCAATTTGCAAATGAATTTAATACTTCATAATCTGTTACGCCCCTTGCTGCAATAAGTGCTGAGAAATTAATTGACTTGTGTTTTGTCAAAATTATGCTTTGACTGAATTTAATTAGAATTTAATTATGGTATATGCATATGTGTTTGGAGAATTATGATTAACATATTTACCATATTTATAAGAGAGGTGAAAAGACAAATTGACATCTACATTGAAGGTAATTGAAGTTTTCTTTTTCAAGAAATGAAGGTTGTCTTATTCAAGAATTGCTTGGAGACAAAGTCTTTCCATACAACTCAAGGCCCAAGCACAGATTACCTTGTGAAGGTTTAGGCAATTAATTCAGCATATATAGAGAGTCTCACACGTCTGAAAGTAGTGCAGAACAAGAGCGAGAAATAGAGCTGAAAACAAGGAATTGGTTGAATATTTTCGTGCTGTCAGGTTTTGCTGCAGCAGATTGACGATGTGCTGCAACAAAAATCAGTAACAGAGGAAATCTGATAATCCATGTATTGCTGCAGTAGACTGTGAAACAGACAACTTATTTATGTTTCCGCTATGTTTATTGTTTTAATCTTTGATAGGAAAAGTTTTTAGTTTGTTATTATTCTATTTATTCTTCGGGAAAAGAAGTTGTAGTTCTCGGGAGAGAATGTTGCAAGTCGAGGGGAGCTCGTCAAACCTAGGTTCGTTAAGGAGTTCATCATCAAGGCGTCAAAATCAAGAGGGAGTCTTTACTTGTGTAAGTCCATTGATATTGTAACTTGTGATTTATTAATGAAACAGGTTTGTTGGACCAGGGGAGGTTCCGTGGACATAGACTGCATAGTAGAACCACGTTAAATCTCAGTGTCTTTACTTTCTTCATGCGTTTATTTATTTTGTTTTAACTTCTGTTACAACAAGATTCTAACCAAAAACTAACAAGTGGTATCAGAGCAGGTTACTGAACTGACTCAATTAGATCTTTGAAAGAGTTTTTCTGGATATTTTTACAGATATGGACACTCTACATGATGGTAGATCAATCAATAAACCACCTCTTCTCGATGGCATAAACTATTCATATTGGAAGGCACGGATGAAAGCTTTCATTAAAGCTATTGATGAAGCTACTTGGAGAGCTATGTTAAGTGGATGGGAACACCCTACTGCCACAACTACTGAAGGCACTGTTGAGAAAAAATCTGAATTGCAATGGACCAAGGCTGAAGACTCGGCAGCCACCAACAATTCAAAGGCGTTGAATGCTATTTTTAATGTCATGGATCTGAATCAATTCAAGCTTATTTCATCTTGTGAAATAGCGAAAGAAGCTTGGGAAATCTTGCAAACAGCATATGAAGGTACTGCTGCAGTGAAAGTGTCAAAATTACAAATACTTGCAACAAGGATTGAAGAATTGCGGATGCACGATGATGAAACCATTGCTGAATTTAATGCTAAGCTTTGTGACATAGCAAATGAAGCTTTTGCACTGGGAGAAAAATATTCAGACTCAAAGATGGTGAGAAAAATGTTGAGGTCGCTTCCGGACAGATTTGCTATTAAGGTTGCAGCAATCGAAGAAGCAAATGATGTGGATACCGTGAAGCTTAATGAACTTATGGGATCTCTACAGACCTTTGAGATGAAATTCAAGCAGAAAAAAAAAAAAAGAAAAGGGCATTGCTGAATTTTGAAATTCTTGTGTGAAAGAAGGTTATAGAAAATCTTGCAGGGGTGATTAAATGACCAGGTATGTTGGAACAAGTATTGCTTCTAATCTGACTTGGTGTGATGGATGTCGAGGACCGTCTAGAGTGGCTTGTACATGAAACACACACATACATGGTCCACACTTGAAATTCTTGTTTGATTTATGCATGTGATTAGTAGAGGTTCGGGTGGTAACTCAAAGTTTATGCTCATAGAAATATGCGTGTGTAAATTCCGTATTTTTACGAAAAGTCAACAGAATCTTGAGGGTTGAATGTCAAAGTGTGGAATTTGCTTGGTTGACGATTGTCGCAGCAGAATTTCACACACCAAGTTTTTTTTTTCTTGCAATTAAATCTAGTCATAATTTGCTATAACAGAAATGTTGCCTATCTATCAGTTATGTTTGTGATTAAAGTCAAAGAACTAACAGTTTTGTCGCAGCAAAGTTTTTCTTCTGATGAACGATGCTGCGGCAGGCCCTGAACAGTTATAACTTTTTGCTGATGTGTCATAACTGAAAGTTGAGGAGGGAAATTAATGGCACTTCAGTGCATGTCTCTCAAAATGAGGAGAGATAATTAACTTCCACAAACCGTTCAACTTCCTTCTTGCTTGAAATCTT
This sequence comes from Ehretia macrophylla, assembly GCA_037974665.1. Classification (NCBI taxonomy): domain Eukaryota; kingdom Viridiplantae; phylum Streptophyta; class Magnoliopsida; order Boraginales; family Ehretiaceae; genus Ehretia; species Ehretia macrophylla. The sequence goes on from CM075775.1 coordinate 50,756,888, forward strand.
GTGCTCAATTTATTGTTTTTCATTAATCTGTCTCCTTTCTTAATTAACCATTCATTAGCTTTAATCTTTGCTTACCCATCTAATCGTACATCTTTCACTCATTTGTCCTTCTTCTCATCTCTCACAGTTGCATACAAGCATTCTCGTCTTTTACCTATCACATGTACTATGGCACGAACACGAACAAGAACTCGTTGTTGGCCCCGAGCTCCACCCAATGCACCTAGAGGTGATTCCAACAAACCAATCACCTGTGACGACACATCGTTAAGTGGTGCAGCTACAACCCATCATGATAATCAACCACCACCACCTATTGTTGTTCCCACTTCCACCGTGGATCATAAAGGGAAAGCTCAAGCCTCTGAGTCCTTTGCCTCTAAACCAGACTCAAGTTTTGAATCATCATTTCAAGAAGCATTATCTGAGTCACTGGGCGCAGAAACGGAATCACCCATTGTTGGCACACTTACTCGCTCAAAAGAAGTCGATGTTGAACCCAGTGTTGAGACACCATCTGTTAGCACGAAGAAAGTTGTGCCCGCTGCAGCAGCAGAAGGATCTTCTCATGCAAAAACTGTCAAGACTGATGCAGACATGACTACAGCATATTCTGATGAAGATGATGCAACACCAACACACCACTTATCAACTGTTCGACCGAATGCCTCTTCTACAGACTCATCCGATTCCAATGTCATGACTAGTTTTGTTACGCCTGAACAAGTTATTAATGATTTGGCTACAACATCTCCAGCTAATGTTGTAGCAATAAGTGAACCATGCCTCATATTGCATGCTGCACATTCTGTTGCAACTGATGATGAAACAGAAACACACCTGGTCAAGCTTCTTCTGTTGTGAAGGTTACTGCAGCAGGTAGTGAGTTTAGTTCACTCAAACGTCCCAGATCCAAACAACAAGCACAAAAGAGGAAATCCACTACCTCTTCTCCAGCAAGTCGACGCAAGATGTAGTGCACGATGAAGTCGGGATATATGGTTAGTCTTGCTCACTCCAAAAAGTTTTATTTTTCTGCCTCTCTTGTTCGTTGGGACTTGGTTAATAAGAGAACCTTTGTGGAAGAACGAACATTGCATACTAACTCATATAAGGGCACAAGCATTATTGAACTTCTAGAACAACGCATGTTGCTAGGTACTGTTAAGCTCGATACTTCATATGTCGCTGCCGTTGTTCATGAGTTTTAAGCAAATTTGAATAAAGCAATAGGAGATCCCACTTCCCTATACTATCATCAAGTTTATGTTAGGGGTAATGTGTTTATCTTCTTTCTTACGGTGATTAATGAGTTTGTGGGCTTTGAAAAATCGGAGAAAGATGTTGCAGAGGTTAGTTTCACTCTTGATCAAGTTGCAACGGAATTGTTAGGACACACTACTATATGGCCTCACAGAAATCGGCTAGCTGCTACAGCTTTGACAACTAAATATGCTGCCTTGCATCAAATTGCTTTAGCTAATTGGTTTCCAGGAAAACATGTCAACACGGTGCATGTCGAGATGGCCACTTTACTGTTTTAGGTTGGCACTGGTCTGAATTTGAACATCGGGCAGGTCATTTTTACTCGGATTTTGGAAGAAGCTGACAAAAATGCTCTTACGTTATATCTTCCATTTCTGTCGATGATTTATGGTGTTTTAAGTCTGCAACACAAGGTCAAGAAACCTGATGAGGTATTAGCTAAGCTTCCTCCTCCTTTATGTTTTTCTAGAAAATATCTACAAGGCAAACATCAGGCAGGTATTCAGGGGGAGCAACCTTTAGTTCCTGTGTCTACTCCAGCAGGAATTGCTAGTCAGGGGGAGCCTGGTGCTACAGCACCTGGTGGCACAGACTCTGTTCCAAGTTCGAGTGCTGATGTGCGACAAGTGTTGTAGCAGATTCAAGCTGAGCTACAGCACATCCGGATTGTTCACACTGCACTTCAGGCCTCTCATGCGCAGATTCTCCACGGCCAACAGCAGATTCTTGCTACTCTTGCCACTATCTGCCCTCCTGCTCCATCGGATGTTTAGCCCCTTGTCTTTGTTTGTCAAAAAAAGGAAAAATGGACTGCTACTGTTATGTTTACTGATTATGTTTATGCTCATACTCTGCTCTTGAACAACTCTTTATCTTTGTGTTGTTCTTTTCCTATAATTGTTCTGATCCAATTAGGTTATCTTGGTTGCTCTAATACAGTTAGTTTATTTTGGTTGTTTTAAATCTCGACTCTAATGTTACTTTGATGTTACTCTGATGTAGTTACACTAATGCTCACTAGTGTTAGCTCAGGTGTAGTGATTGCTCTGCTTTGTGGTTTTGCCAAAACAAAGCCAAAAGAAGAACTTATTACGTCCCTTGCTGCAACAAGTACTGAGAAATTAATTGGCTTGTGTTTTGTCAAAATTATGCTTTGATTGAATTTAATTAGAATTTAATTATGATATATGCATATATGTTTGGAGAATTATGATTGACAGGTTTACCATATTTATAAGAGAGTTGAAAAGACAAATTGACATCTACATTAAAGGTGATTGAAGTTTTCTTTTTCAAGAAAGGAAGGTTGCCTTATTCAAGAATTGCTTGGAGATAAAGTCTTTCCATACAACTCAAGGCCCAAGCACTGATTACGTTGTGGAGGTTTAGGCAATTAATTCAGTATATATAGAAAGCCTCACACGTCTAAAAGTAGTACAGAACAAGAGCGATAAATAGAGCTGAAAACAAGGAATTGGTTGAATATTTTCGTGCCGTCAAGTTTTGCTGCAGCAGATTGACGATGTGCTGCAACGGAAGTCAGTAACAGAGGAAATATGATAATCCATGTATTGTTGCAGCAGACTGTGAAACAAATAGCTTATTTACGCTTCCGCTATGTTTATTGTTTTAATCTTCGATAGAAAAGGTTTTTAGTTTGTTATTGTTCTATTCATTCTCCGGGAGAAGAATATGTAGTTCTCGGGAGAGAACGTTGCAAGTCGAGGGAGCTTGCCAAACCTAGGTTCATTAAGGAGTTCATCATCAAGGCGTCAAAATCGAGAGGGAATCTTTACTTGTATAAGTCCATTGATATTGTAACTTGTGATTTGTTAATAAAACAGGTTTGTTGCACTAGGGGGAGGTCCCGTGAATGTAGACCGCACGGTTGAACCACGTTAAATCTCGATGTCTTTACTTTCTGCATGCGTTTATTTATTTTGTTTTAACTTCTGTTACAACAAGATACTAACCAGAAACTAACATAATCAAATCAATCTTCATGGGTGTGTGCAGAGGACATAAGAAAATGAAATTTGAAAAAGTAAGCCAAAAAAAGAAGAAGAAAGAATATAAAGCATACACATTGTTATACTGTCACGCCCTAAACCCAAACCCTCAGATCCGCAGGCGCAACTAGCGTTGTAAGCATAATGAACAACAACTACCTGGGCCTCTTTTGTACTGGCCCAAAATGGTTAACCCAAGTTATTTCTTATACCTACAACATCACTTATAAACCACTCACAAACACTATCAATATCCGATGTGGGATGTCACATATACCTCCGTTAAGCACCTAACGTTCTCGTTAGGGGTACACACACCCAAGACCCACACACACCCAAGACCAATCAGGTGGTGAAGGGTTCTAGAGGTAGCTCTTACGGGTTCAAAAAGGTAGCTTCCACCAGTCTTCTAGGTGTAACACTTTGTCTCGCATAACACTTAACTTATCACATATACCCCCCGTTAAGCACTTAACGTCCTCGTCAGGGGGACACACACCTAGGACCCACACACAGCCAGAACTAATCAGGTGGTGAAAGATTCTAGAGGTGCCTCCTACGGGTTCAAGAGACACACCCAGGACCAACCAGATGGTGAAGGATCCTAGTGGTGGCTCATACGAGTTCAAAAATGTGGCTCCCACCACCCTTCTAAGTGTAGCACTTTTTTTCAGCATAACACTTAACTTCCGCACCGGCTAGTGACCTGCTCTAAATACCATTCTGTCACGCCTCGAACCCAAACCCCCAGATCCGCAGGCGCAACTAGTGTTGTAGGCATAATGAACAACAACTACTTGGGTCTCTTTTGTACTGACCCAAAATGGTTGACCCAAGTTATTTCTTATACCCACAAAAACTACTCACAAACACTATCAATATCCGATGTGGGATGTCACATATACCTCCGTTAAGCACCTAACGTCCTCGTCAGGGGCACACACACCCAGGACCCACACACACCCAGGACCAATCAGGTGGTGAAGGGTTCTAGAGGTAGCTCTTACGGGTTCAAAAAGGTGGCTCCTACCAGCCTTCTAGGTGTAGCACTTTATCTCGCATAACACTTAACTTGTCACATATACCCCCCGTTAAGCACCTAACGTCCTCGTCAGGGGCACACACACCCAGGTTCGACACACAGTCAGAACTAATCAGGTGGTGAAGGATTCTAGAGGTGGCTCCTACGGGTTCAAGAGACACACCCAGGACCAACCAGGTGGTAAAGGATCCTAGAGGTAGCTCCTACGGGTTCAAAAAGGTGGCTCCCACCAGCCTTCTAGGTGTAGCACTTTATTCCGCATAACACTTAACTCCCGCACCGGTTAGTGACCTGTTCTGAATACCATTCTGTCACGCCCCAAACCCAGACCTCCAGGCCTACAGGCGCAACTAGTGTTGTAGGCATAATGAACAACTACTTGGGTCTCTTTTGTATTGGCTCAAAATGGTTAACCCAAGTTATTCCTTATACCCACAACACCCACTTATAAACTACTCACAAGCACTATTAATATCTGATATGGGATGTCACATATATCATCACCTCCACATTTTTAATCTGTTGTAACACTTAAAATAATTATAAAAAGATTAAAAATCGTTGTAAATAACTTTATACAATGGTTGAAAAATCTTTACACATGGTCTTACTATAATTTCTCAACTGCAACGTTTTTTCGTTTTGTAAATAGTCTACTAATAAACACTAGGTATTGCTACCAAACTGCTTTATTATCGGACAAGTTCAATACTAATGAGTCTTGAATAGCCTAAAATTAGATTTCACCTCAACTACCGCTAGATAATGCTTCTGGGGATAGCGATCAAAAGGGTTGCGGACCGCGTGAAGACTTGGTCATCTTGAACAATAGTCAAAATATTTAAGCTAAAGAAATATATGGTTGTTAAAATATTGGAAAATAATGCGAGTGTATCGCAAGACATGGAGTTTAGATAATAAATGCATACATATAGGTAAAATTTATATACGCCAAAAGTGACGCTGGCAAGAAGACGATTTTAACTAAATTATGTGGGGAGCAGACCTGGTCTTATAAATAAATGGGTAGAGGATATAGACCTGGTCTAATTAACAAGAAAGAATAAGGAATAGGGTAGAAAGTTGACTCAGTAAATTATATATTTGATAAAAGAAATCTGATCATATATGCATATATATAGGTAAAATTTATAAAGCCAAAAGTGTCATTTTGTGTATGCCACGTGTAACGCTTGCCCATCATGACTTGACTTAGTTCAGTTGGTGTTTGTAGCGCGGATCCCACCATGACTTTATTTTTAGGTATAATATTTTTCATAATTTATTCAAAGATTTTGATCTAGAAATAAATATCAAGAATAAATATATTCAAAATTTATTTTAGAAAAGAATATATGGCTGAGCTACATTAGATTTATTTTTCAGCAATAAGTGTCATTAGTCAGAATTGCACGGGACTAATGGTCATTAGTAGATAAAAAATATATTGCAGATAAAGAATCTTTCAAAATACCCCAATTGTTTTGGTATCAAGAGATAGAGTTTTTTCAAAGCATAGTGCATATAGTGTGTGCACCATTAAAAAGTGAGAGAGTACTATTTTATTTGGTTTGATGTGTCTTAATTGCAATTTGAAACTCATGTTATTACAAGATGAAACTCATTATATCTTAATTAGATACTTGTTCGAGTGACCATAAGCTCATTATTGAAATACAATTATCAATAAAAAAAATAGAATAAAATCATAACTTTGCCGGTTTAAAACATTACTAATTACCGGGGAAAGAGAAGGATATGGTAATAACATAGTAAGATTACAGATTAATAGATTTCCATAACCGATTCTAATATTCCAAAGCCAATAAGAATAAGAATTATTTTATTGTTCTATCTAGAATGAGTCAAGCGTTGTCTTGGTAGAGTCGATTTTGACCTCGTATCTAAACATCGCGTCTTCATGTATGCCGCCATTATTAGCACTGGTCCAAACTGATGAAAGCGATCTCTATATAAATATTAACCAAGACGCAGTGTCTCGTATCAGGTCCTCTGTATTGGGGACATTTCATTTTCGATCTCATAATTGCTTTCAGTTTCCAGAAATAGAAAAAATAAGTGTTGTTCCAGCTATTCATATCAGTGATCATCAGTTCATCACTTTCAACATCGTGCACATCCAACGAAGCGAGACCGAGAAACACAGCTAAAATGGGTTTTGTTGCAAAGGTTTTGTTGTCGGTGCTGACCATGTTTTTGGCGTTCGCCATGACAGCTCTTGCATATGGTTCAGGTCATACCAGGCGCTACAACTTTGAGGTACGTATTGCATGCCATTTTGAACATTGTTTTTCAATGTTTGGTAACTTAATATGTAGCAGATTTTAATTTGTCTTGTCATTCTTTGATTAATCTATAAAAAAATGAATACAGATTAAGATGCAAAAGGTGAAAAGATTGTGTGAAGAAAAGAGCATCGTCACCGTCAATGGCCAGTTTCCAGGGCCTCAAATTACAGCAATGGAAGGTGATAGAGTGATCGTCACAGTCACCAATCATGTCAAGTACAACGTCACCCTTCACTGGTATGCCACTGGACATATATTTGATCCTCATTTTTTTTTTCTCTTGTACGGTAAATGTTGAATTCGTAGTTCAAATTCAAGACATCATAGTACAAAAAGTTACTACTTAATTATTCCATTCAACTTAGATAAGATGTTTACTTCCATAGGCATGGAGTTAAGCAGCTAAGCAGTGCTTGGGCAGATGGAGCAGCTTATATTACCCAATGCCCTATTCAGACAGGACAGAGTTACGTATACAACTTCACCGTTGCAGGCCATACCGGGACCATGTTTTGGCATGCACATATATCTTGGCTAAGAGCCACACTCTATGGACCAATTATCATCATTCCTAAGCGAGGCGTTCCATATCCATTTCCCAAGCCCTACAAAGAAGTCCCCATAATTTTGGGTAAGACACTTAATTAAACTAGTACTAGAGAATATGATCGTGCACTATTTTCGATTTTTGTTTTTTATTTTTTCAAGTACAACGATGATAATTCTAGACTTTTATCCCGCAATTTAGCGTGAGAAAAGGTAGTCAATCATTCACCCAGCCAACGAAATCACTGGAATATTACTAAATTATTTGTATTTTTTGCGATTTGGTGGTAGGTGAATGGTGGAAAGAAGATACAGAAATTATTATAAACCGTATATTACGAACTGGAAGTGCCTCACAACCTTCAGATGCTTATACAATTAATGGCCTACCATGACCTTCTTACAACTGTTCAAATAAAGGTATATATATATATATTTCGTTGGATTAGAAACTTGTTTTTAAAATTTATAAATATCTCCTATATATCAATTTGGTGCCTCAATATATATATATATATATTTCGTTGGATTAGAAGCTTGTTTTTAAAATTTATAAATATCTCCTATATATCAATTTGGTGCCTCAATAAAGCATGACTTCCCAATTCTTGCAGATACCTTCAAATTGAAAGTGAAGCCAGGAAAGACATATCTTCTCAGATTGATTAATGCTGCATTGAATAGCGACTTCTTCTTTGGAATTGCCAATCACAGATTCACTGTTGTCGAAGTTGATGCTGTCTATGTAAAACCATTCAAAGCAGATACAATTTTCATTAGTCCTGGACAAACTACAAATGTTCTTCTCAGAACAAGAAAACACTATCCAAAAGCAAACTTTCTCATGGCAGCGAAACCTCATCCTTTTGGCCCTGTGGAATTTAACAATTCCACAACCAATGGAATCTTAGAGTACGAGCTAAAGTCCTCTAACATCGAGAGAAGTTATAATTTGCCTCTTTTGACACCACAACTTCCAAATTTTAACGACTCAAAATTTGCTGAGAATTTCAACACGCAGCTTCGAAGCTTAGACCATGGAAAAGTGCCCCAAAAAGTGGACAAACATTTTTTGTTCAGTGTGGGGTTAGGAATAGCTCCATGCCCTCAAAACCAAGCATGCCAAGGAGTAAATGGTGGCAAAATGGCTGCTCCTATTAACAATGTGTCTTTTGTGCATCCAGAAACAGCTCTCCTTCAAGCTTACTTCTTTAACCAATCAGAAGGTGTATACACCACAGATTTTCCAGACAATCCACCACTCAAGTTTGAATATGTTGGCAATCCACCAAGCAATATTATGGTGAATAGAGGTACAAAAGTTTCAGTGCTTCCATTTAATGCCAGTGTGGAACTAATAATTCAAGGCACTAGTATAATCACTCCAGAAAGTCATCCGTTTCACCTCCATGGCTTTAATTTTTTCGTCGTCGGTCGAGGTATCGGAAATTATAATCCTGACAAAGATCCAACCAATTTTAACCTTGTCGATCCAGTAGAGAGGAACACTGTCAATATACCATCCGGGGGTTGGGTTGCAATTCATTTTCTTGCAGACAATCCAGGTATGTTTTTCATACTTTCATATAAAATATATGCCAAGATTTGTACTTGAAATTTCATATAAATGATTAAATTGATGTATGATATAGGTGTTTGGCTCATGCATTGTCACCTGGAAATCCATTCAAGTTGGGGAATGGAAATGGCTTGGATTGTTTTGGATGGAGAGCGTCCGGATCAGAAGCTGCCACCTCCTCCCTCTGATCTTCCAACATGTTGATCATACTTTCAGATTCATTATTTATTGGCAAATTAATTCTTTCCAGAATTTGATGACAAATAATATCAAGATATCGCGTCCGGGTCGGAAGCTGTTGCCTTCTCCCTTGGATCTTCCAACATGTTGATCATATTTTTAGATTTTAATTTGTTTCCATTATTTAATTCTTTGTACAATTTGAATCCCACTTTAAGTGCGAGAAGACTCAAAATTAATTTTCGTGTGTAAAAATGATGTAAAATAATTTAGACCACACTTGAATAAGAAAAAACAAAAAAAAAAATCCTTTGTTGACATGAAAGTGAATTGTCGTCTAACATATGTACTCAATTTTGGCTTCATATATTGGATAGTCATCTTTCCTCCATTATTTAATTCTTTGTACAATGTAGTACACCTGATTGGGCTACTCCATCAGTATACACCAATACTAAACATGAATTTATTCTACACTACAAAAAATGCAGACATTCGTGACACTTTTTCTGCGGCAGTTCGTATTGTGTATTACAATACATTTTTGCACGGCGGTTTAGTGAACCGCCGCAAAAAGTCCACTTTTAGCGACGGTTTTAAGGAACTGCCTCTAAAAGTGCGTTAATTTTACCATCCACACCCGCGTTTTTAATTTTTCTTCTTCAGCAAAAAAGCCCTTAGCCCCTTACATATTTTATCTTCAGCAAAAACAAACCCTTCCTCCACCTCCCCACACCAGTGCCACCATCCCCTACCCCAAACCCGTTCCCCTCCACCCCTGCGCCACAACTTCGCACCACTGCGTCCCCCCATACCCCCACCCTTGTCCAACATCTCACCCCTCCCTCCCTTCCACCCCCTAATCACCTAGATCCGCGCACACATTCCTCCAAGAGATACATTTTTTTGTTTTTTTATATACACATATGATATAATATTGTACATGTTTGCATATATATATATATATATATATATATATATATATATTGCAAATTTTAAAAAAAATAAAATAAAATGAAACATATAACATATATATATACAGGGGCGGAGCCAGGGTTTCTTGTTAGTGGGGGCTAAAATTCATAATTTTTGAACTATACGAGTATTTTTTTTTAGTGGGGTTAATTAATTTTTTTAACTAAAAATACATAGATATTTAATTTTTTTTCAAAAAATACATAAAAATTTTAAAGTTTTTATGGGCTAGTAGGGGCTAAAATCCATAATTTTTGAACTATATGAGTACTTTTATTTTTCAGTGGGAGCTAATTAATTTTTTTTAAATTAAAAATACATAGATATCTATTTTTTTTTCAAAAAATATATAGAAATTTTAACATTTTTATGGGCCAGTGGGCGCTAAAATCCATAATTTTTGAACTATACAAGTACTTTATTTTCAGTGGGGGCTAATTAATTTTTTTTTAACTAAAAATACATAGATATCTAACTTTTTTTTTAAAAATACATAGAAATTTTAAACGATTTTTATAGGTCAGTGGGGGCTGCGGCCCCCACTGGCCAGCATGTGCCTCCGCCAGTGTATATATATATATATATATATATATATATATATATATATATATATCTGTGTGTGTGTGTGTGTATATGTATGTATGTATTTATTTAATTTATTTTCTTAATTATTTTTTTTCTTTTTCAGGTACTTCAAATGGGGAACTCCGTTCAGTTAGGGTTCCCAATTTAAAGGTTTTGAATTTCGGTAATTGAAACCCCAAATTCGAACTCGTATATGTATATATGTATATGTTTAATTTCTTTTCTTAATTTATTTATTTTTATTTTTTTAATTTGGCTGCACTATTTTATATGTATATATGTATATATTTCTTAATCCTTAAGGACTTACAGGACTTATGGGAAGGCTAGAAACGTGTATATATCATGGCTTTGGAGCCTTTGTCGCTTCTAGAAATACTACTAAGATTAACATATGTGTGAGATCTGAAGGGTATGTGTGAGATCTAGTTTTTCCTCTATTTTTGTATTATATGGATTAGGGACAAACAGAAAAGAGAAAGATAGAGGGGTAGTAAAAGGTACAGTATCTCATTTTGTTATATTGCCTGTAACTTGTTTCTTTATTTTCTCATCATTACTTAAGGTCAGAGATAATAGAATACCAGCTCATTAATATGTTCATTCTATTAGTATCATTATATAATAAACCAAACCGAGTTAATAGTTATAATATTTATTTTGTTTGTGTTTGGCAGCTTGGAGAACCAAGACAACTTCTACTTCACTCCATAAATTGAGGTCTTTTAGAGTGGTTGAGATATTTGAGAGATATGTACTTCTTTGGTTGTCTGAATTCTTCAATAGAAATATGTTGTTTCATACCGAAGAGAAATTGAAATGTTTGCATTGGCTTTTGTTTATTTTTTATTATCTGTTTGTATATTTATACTTAAATTATTGTTATAATTATCTGTTAATTAAGTTTTTATGATATTAACAGATCTGTACATATATAGCATATAAAGATCATAAATTTTTAGTCTTTTAACATAAAGTTTGATTCTTTTAACACTTTAACTGGAATTGTGTTTAAAAACTTGGGAAAATAATGAATACTAGTAGTTGTATTGGGTTGTCTAGTATGAAACTCTGTCTATTTTGGTAATCATAGATTTGTTTTATGTGCGGTGAATGTTACTGATATTAGGAAGCATTCGACATAATATTAAAAGGCCTGTTTATGTTTCTACGAACTGTTTTTGCACTGACATCATGAGAGTAAACAAATTTTGAGAAACTTGGGTTCAATGAAGTAATAAAGCCTCTCCAAAAGATGTTTTCTAGTGGGGTCTTTTGGAAGATGGATTGGTGTTGGCATGGATTTCTGTTGAGATCATGATATAAAATCTGTTACTTACAGAATCTTCTATGTTTCATCCTCATGGAACACATAATTGTGCATGAACTAGTGTCCAATTTGCTTATCTTTTTCATGAATCTGTAAATTTTATGATGTCAACTTGAGACTAAAGAAGAAACGTTGGAACTTGCAGGGGTTTGCTTCTTCAAGAACTTCCTAAGCAAGGATAAATGTCTCTTAGATATTCCTCTTGGAGTTAGTTTGTATCTTTAATTGGCTTCATTCGTGTTTGACTAACAAATATAATTTATCGTAGATATTCCTCCTTGCTGTTCGGGATAAGTTTACCAATATAAAATTCATGGAACATGATGCCTTTTTGTTCTGAGTAAGTGGAATATGATGCCTTGTTTATTAAACATGAAACTTGAGTTATAATGTAAAAAGTGAAAGGATGTTATTAATTTCTTGTATAAAAACTAACTTGAATTTCTGCTTTTTTTTTTTTTTTTTTGGTCAAAACTTGAATTTCTGCTTTAGTCCATGATGGATTGTTCTTGATACAAGGTGGATATATATTTTATTGATACTAATTAATTTGGATCACATAATGTAGTTGTGTTGGACTGAACCTTAGCCAACATGTTTGGAGTACTTGGAATTGGAAAAGTGCAACATGTTTTTGCAAGGTAATGCTTCATATAGTTTTCTAGTATTTGCATTGGGTTCCAATAAAGTGAGGATTATGATTTTGGTCTTTCAAAGTGGCAGGAGACTTGCAAATCTTTTCAGGAGTACAATATGCCGTTCATTTCAGCTTCAAGGACCAAGGCCATGACTACTTTTTTTAGTCTCTGTAAATTTGAATTTCTAAAATAGTTGGTGAACAAATGTTAAGAGGAAATATTATTGTTGGGTACAACTTATATGTTGAGAGCGGAATGTTTATTGAAACACTATTATTTTTACATTGACAATTTATAAAATTGTTCAATCTTGTATCTTATAAATCATTGTTCATTAGTCTTTGATGCATTTTTAATGTCATAGTTGCTAAAAATAGAAAGCCCATCAAAATCTCAAATTGACAGAAAGAAAATGCTCAAAACAGACCATAATAGAAACCAAAAAAAAAAAAAATGCTAATAGGCGGCGGTTTAAATCCGCAGCCTATGCAAAAGACCCAAAAATGAAAATTGCTAATAGACAGCAGTTCATAAACCACCGCCTATCATTCAAATACATAGGCGGTAGTTACAACAACTGCCGCCTATACTATCCACGGCGCTCTTATAGGCGGCGGTTATTTGAACCGCCGCCTATGTATTAGTGGCGGTTTAAAACCGCCACTAATAGCTAAAAAAACCGCCACTGATGTATGTTTTTTTTGTAGTGCTAGATCAAACTGGCCCTTTCATTCCTTTCCAAGATTATGTTTTGGACTTGGTCTTCGGAGCCCATAATAGAGGCAGTTTAATCCTTTCATCGTCGTTCGTAAAGTCTCAATATTTCACCAAACTTTCACCATGGTAAGAAGTTTGCGTAGCCTTTACTTAATTCAAATTTTTTATTTTTGGAAAAACTGTGCATTTTTAATGTATTTTAGCCTAATAGCCTTCAATTCACTAACAAATTATTCATAGATGAATATTAAATTATATATTTTTATTCTTTATTGAACAAAAAATTTGAAGTCACCCTTGACCATATGAGTGATGCGATAAAGGAATTGTTATTTTCAACTTTCTTGCACTATTCGTGGCAAAGTATAAAGAATGGGCCATGAAACCATTTTTCTAGTGAATTTATTTCTTTTGATGAGTGAATTAGGAGTAAAGGAAACAATGTAAGCATAATTATTGCGATAAACATAATACAATAAAAATTATCAGAAGCATGTAATTATTATATAAAATATTAAGGGTCATAAGCTACTTACTTGATGCGGAAGATAGCGATTAATTGATTTATCTATCTTAACCCTATTCTTAATAGTATAGATGTGTGATGGGATTCTACAACTCTCTTCAGGGTAGGGAGATGACCAATTAACATGTATATATAAATATTACTTCCATCAAGTAACCTAATGGGCTTGGACTTTAGTGGACTATTATTTTAATTAAGTGGGTCACCAAATAACTTTAATGGGTCACACCACTTAAATTCTTTCACTTGACCCATTAACTTCATGGACGACGTGATTTAATCATAAACATAAGGGGGCGCATAAGAGATTAAATCCTTACATAATGTCCTTCATAATTATCAAAGAATAACAGACTACTAAATGTGGTTATAGAGGTTGTACATCATTCACTCAATGTACTCCCTTCTATATACCACAACACTTGCAATCAGTCACACTTGGTCATAATCTTAATGGTCTAATACTATAATGTCTTATAAAGATGTTCCTATTTTCCTTAGTAAACATAATTCACGTGAATCCTTTCATGAAAGAGGAAAAATAATTATGTTTGTTAGAATCACGTCATTGAGCTCAAAGTGTCAATATAAGACCACTTACGTATTTCATAATTACAACCAAAACCTATCATTTCTTCATTTTCCTTAAAGTGGCTAGGTTGTAAGTCTTTAGTCATAAGATCTGCAATCATAAGATCATTGCTTATGTATTCAATAGACACTCTTTGTTTCTGAACCTTCTGTTTAATGACAAATACTTTTAGTTTCATGTATTTCACACCTCATGATTATTTGTCATTTTAGAGAAGAAAACTATTGCAGAATTATCATAATAAATTTTCTGCGACTTGGCAATTAGTGTCGACAAATCCAAGTCCTGAAATTAATTTTCTGCAATCGTAATGCATGAGTTGTAACTTCATAATATACTACAAATTATGCTTCCATAATGGATGACATAATGATAGTCTATTTCACACATTTTCATAAGGTTGTTCCCACTGTTTAAAGGAAGAGTTGATCAAAAGTGGACTTTATGCTATCAACACATCCAATAAGATTTGAATCCTAATATCCAATCACTTTAAATGATTAGATCACTTATATGTCAGCAAGTAGTCTTTAATCATTTCACATACCTTAAACTTTCATTGCAGCTATCTCATAATTCAATTAAGAATATTCTCACATTCCACATCATTATTTGGACATTGCATGAGACCAAATTTATGCATATTAAATTCTCTCTAGAATTCTTTCAATTCGAGACAATCTTAACATTTCTTGTGATCCATCATGAAATATTTCAATTCCTATCACAAAGGATATCTCTCCCATATTTTTCACTTCCAAAATTCTATGAGAGAAAAGTTGTGTTTCATGCAATATGTCAATACATTAGCAGCAATAAGAACATTACCAACATATAGGACTTAAAAGAAATATAAATTTGCTCCCACTGATCTTTCGGTATACTCATAAAATAAGATTATATTCTTTAAATCGAAATCTATAATGATATTATAAAACTTAATAAACCATTATGAAGCCAATTTAAGCACATATATCGATTTTCTAAGTTTACACACCATATGACATTTTCCCTCTATTGAAAACCTCGGGTTGGTCCATATGAAACTTTATCCTCAAATTCGTCATTAAAGAACATAATTTTCACTTTATTTGGTACAACTCTAAAGCATAATGAGCTACCAATGCCATGATTATCCTTAAAGAGTCTTCAAGACTAAGGAAAAGTCTCTGTATAATCAATGCCACTTTTATAGGTACTAACTTCTTACAACTGATCTAGTCTTATAGCTTAATTTTGCCATTAGAGTTGTCTTTGATCTTAAAAGTCATTTACCGCCAACTCTTTTGAACTTTCTGCCAATTTGACTAGATCCTTAACTTTATTTTGTCACATAGAATTCACAACTTCTTTCAAGGCATCAATCCATTTATTAGACTATGTACTTTATATGGCTAGTGAAAATGAAGCCAGATCTTTATTGACACAAATATCAAAATTTGACTCATATAAATAAATTAGTAAAAGAGATGATCTAAACCCGGGGATGCTGGCGGCTGGGGAGGGGTTTGTAATTACAAGAAGTTTTGTTTTGTTCATGTTGTCTGGGACCGCAACCTCCTCATCGTATACATTGGAGGATAAGATAAGGTCTGACATTATATCGAAAAAGAAAGATAAAGATTAGCTAAAGGTTCCGACAAAAAAAAAAATCAGCTAAAGGTATTTCATATGGTATATTGCTAGACAAAAATCATCAAATGGTATCTTGCTAGACATCATGAATAGCTATCTTTCTATCTCCCTTTGAGTTCTTAATGCTATTCTTTGTGGTTCATATGAGTCAATCTTTTTGCTAATTAGCATTTACAAGTGATGGTTTCCCTTTTATTTGCAATTCAATGTTGTTAAATTGTTCAACAACACTTGGTGCAACTTTTGATAAAAAGAGCATTAATGGATAAGGAAAAATCCATCCCAACTTCCTTAATATCAACTTCATGAGGTTCATTACTCTCACTAACTTCACCATTTTTTATGAATTTAACATTACTGGACTCATAAAATTTCAACAAATTGACATAATTAACCATAATATGAAAATCAACTGTAAAGCAATGAAATATATACATTTTTCCATTAAAAGAAGGTGCATCAAAGATCTATAAACATTAGGGTGTGTAATCTTAAGAAGCTCTATGCTTCTTGTAGCTCCTTTCTAGTTGTGTTCAATTTGCTTTCTCTTTATGTAATTCACACACATGCCAAGATTAGTAAAAGTTAGATTTAGAAGAATCTCATTCTATATCAATCTTTTTATTCATCCATTAGTAATATAACTAATCAGTTATGCCACAAGTAAGCAGGACTTTCACTTAATCTACCACATTTAGTTCCAATATTATGTTGCTCAATAAGTAAGATTCATAGAATGTGCCATAAAGTTTTAATTTATAATCTATCACTAAGAATACCAAACGAATAAGAGTAGTATTCTTAAATAAACTAAAACATCTTCATTCAAACTTAATATCAAATCCAGAAATATCCAATTTTGATGTAGAAACAAGGTTTCTAAAACCATAGGTACAAAGAACTGTAACAAACTAATGTGATGGCTAGAATTAAGGAATAAACAATAAGTCCTTAAACTTTCAATTAGAGCCTTCACACAATTTTCTATGAATAAAACTTTAATTTGGATTTATGTTCTAAACTATAAGAAATCCTTCTTTATTAATTGGAAACATAAGTGGTAGCTACAGAATCAAACCATTAGGTATTAAGAGGAATTTCACTTAAATCTAATTCGAGACATACAAAGGATGATAATTGCCTTTATTTTCAAATCATGATTTATATTTCACGCAGTCTTTAAAAGTGACCAACTTTATTAAAAGTGGTACTTTCGAGCCTGAACTTTTATCCAATGAGTTTAAGAATCGTTAGCAAACTCTTCTTTGTTCTTGATTCGGTTCATTTTAGTTTCTTGACCTATGAGATTAGTAGTGTGACTTAATTTACTCTTCAATCTCATTTCCTCCTAAACAAGCATAATAGCCAATTCTGTGATATCCCGAATCTGGCATATAATTAATAGCATCTAATTGTATTTAATTAAGTATTATCTTAAATATTAACGTATAATTAAGTGTTTACAATAATTTATTCCTTCATATTTAGGCATTATTTCATAACTCTTTTTCAATATTTAGATAATAGTTTAATTAATTATTTAGAATGAATATTAACTACTTTTATTACTTATAATATTCAGTTTCGTTTTCTTACATTTGTTGACTTTGTTTTCAACTAAATAAAAAGTAGCTCTGAGCCTAGAGTGAATTTTAAACTATTTTACTTTTCAAAAAATTTATTTTTTTATAATTACTTATCATTTTTATAGCAATCGTTCATCGACCGTTTGTGTGTAGCACATCGGTAGCGAGAGTTAGAGAATTATTTTTAGTCCTTAGTGAATGGTATTTCCAGCACTATTTTTAGTATTTAATGTATGTTTTAGTTGCTAGCTAAGTTAATTGATGTATTTGCCAGCCAAATAAGCTAGCATTGACCATTTTAATTGATCCTTTGACCAACCTAAGTGACTTTGACCTTTTTGCCCTTGAGTTGTCATCTTTTTATTAACCAAAGGAAAGAAAAAAATAATAATAAAACAAGGCAAAAAACACCATGGAGGCCGAGAGCTCTATGGAGGAAAATGAAAACATTTTGCTTCAATTCTTGCCACCAATCTTGCTTGGAATCAATCAAGGATCATTGCTAGAGCCTCGATAAGCCTTCTTCTTCAAGCCATGTGAGGGATTCATGCTATTTGTTGCATTTTTATTAAGTTCTATATTTTGATAAAATTCTTAGATTTGTTATAAATTGTGTTTAAATGCCTAATGTTGCTTAAATTAGCTTCCATAATGATCGTAGAGCATTGTTTGATAGTTATTTAGAGATTTTTACGGTTGAAAATACAAAATTGAATTGGGGAAGAACATGAATAGTTAAAATAAATAGTAAAACCCTAGATTTTTATATTTTCGATCCGAATTGCATTTTCTTGATTTGGTTAGGTGTCATTAGTGTTAGAAATATTAAATATGCAATAAAAATGGATTCCCCTTTGATAAAATTGGGAAATTAGCATTGAATCGAAAAGGGGTTGTTTGACCAAGTGTTGATCGTGCTCGTTTTTGGTTGGCGGTTTGGCTTGTGAGTGCATGGAAGCACTTTTGGCATTGTTGTGGCGTTGATGGGATGCCCGATTAGCATAGCTGTAGTTCAAATGCACTAGGTGGACTCTCGGGCTTCGGTTGGGAAAATGAGGTCTAATAGCATACAAACGTGCCTTAATGTGCCTAACTGAGGGTAGCAAAGTCAGTTTCCCAATCCCGTAACTCGTTTGATTGTAATTGCCTTGGGAAGTTAGAGCTTGAATAGTATTTCTTGTGGATTTCGTGTATTGAACTAGTATTACTTGTTTGGCTATTGTTCTTATTGTTATTATGGAATATGAATGCTTGAAATATCAATTCTTGCTACTAATCCGCACTTTCGTGCTATCGCTCGTTTATTGCTTGTATCTTGTATTGCATTGCATAGTGTCAGACACGTGTGTGATGATCTTTTCTGGGCAGTCTCGAGCTGCCAGGGCTGTGTTGCTCTAGCTCTGTGTCCTATTCCCATTCTCACTAGGGATGCCGCCTTGGGAGATTTGGGTCGTAGATGTATTGAGGTACATCCAGAGTATACCCAGTCGAAGTTATAAGGTGGATGCGCGCTTATTGGCATCGTTGTCAACATCAAGCACGAGATTGATGTATTGCTCGTAGATTGGTATATCGCTCGTGAGATCAAACCATATCTTTCAAAGTGTGGTATAACTATGTTGGTTATGTTAATGCTTATTTTGATTGTTTTCTTACTTGTATTAATGCTTATATAGATTGCTTTCTTTATTGCTTATAATGTGTAATTGCTCTTATTTGCATTGTACGTTCTCCTCTATCTCCACCCCGATATCTGTTTCCTCCCTCGCTGAGCATAGTGTATGCTCGCCCTTTTCACCCATAATATTTCAGGTTGCTGTGAAAGAATAAGAGGTTCGTGATTTCATTGTTAGTTCATTGCCTAAAAGAGATGCCCTGTGTGTTATGTGGCTTGAGTTGTAAAGAGATGTAAAGATGACTACTTTCATGAATTGTACGTATTCATTGTATGGAGGAATTGTAATTTATTTTAACTAGGTCATTAGAATGGTATGATAACCTAGTTTATGTAATAGGTTAGTTTAGTTTGAATTTAAAGCTTGCTTGTGATATTTTGTTGAGTACCAAGACTTGGATGGCCTTGAGTAGTTGTGGAATGTGTTGGACACAGTACTGGTCCATTTATATTATGTGTGTAGGTGAACTGTTCGTCCTATAAACGGGGGATTTTCCATTCATAGTGCTAAGTCCAAATTCAAAATACTTAAGTGAAATTGGAATTACTTGGCACAATTAAGAGAAGTTCAATCCATTAGACGGTCAAGATGAAACATGTGAATAAAGAAAAGGCTACAAATATTACATGACATTTTAACATAATCATGGATTAATAATGACTACATACTTAATGTTGAGAACATCATGGATTCATATAAAATAAATGAAACATCATAGTGTATTAAAGTTCTCATTTGGGTAGTAACTAAAATACACAATCATAAATTGAATACCCAAATAATAACATGGTTAGACAATTAAAATAATTTGTCTCATCATGTTTACTGTTTATAGGATATACAATTCACTAAATCCAAATGGTCCAATGAATAATAAATGTCAAATTATCCATTAAAATTTCTTAAATTCGATAATAAGCATTTCATAGATAAATGGATAATTGACAAAAGATAAAATTCATAATTTTTTTTGTTCGGCCACTTTGGTGACTAACGAACTAACATAAGATGAATTTAACTTTAATAACAACTATAAACAAATAAATTCATAACTTTCTTGGTTGACCACTTTGGTGACTAACGGAGCAACTTAATATGAATTTTAAGTTCAGTGATAGTTAACAACGAATAAAATCTAAAGTTTTTGGTTTGACCACTTTAGTGACTAACAAACCAACTTAATTAGATTAAATTCAATAATAATTGTCAATTATTAAAATATAAGGACTTTCTAATTTGGTCACTTTGGTGACTAACAAACCAAATTAATATAGATTTTATATTTAAACAATAGTTGTTAACAAATAAAATTCAAAACTTTCTGGTTTGGCCACTTTGGTGACTAACAAACCGACTTAATATGAATTTTAAACTTAATAATGATTGTCAGTGAAGAAAATTCATCAACTTTCTAGTTTGACCACTTTAATGACTAACAAACTATATTAATACAGATTTTTAAATACACTAATAATTAAAAGATTAACGTCACATAATTTTAAATTTTCCTTTTCTCAATTCATGTGAATCGATAAGTGAAAAGAAAATATCTTAATAAACATCATGCATACTTTCCGGCATTAGATTAACATTAAAGCACGTAACGTCAACCAAAGACAAAATTTCATGACAAAGTCATTATACTTTGTTTAGTATAGTGATATAGATGACAAATCGTATTCCAGTTTCATGCCATACTCTTATTTTTGATGCATGCAGGATGCTCTCGTAAATCAATCAACCGCTAAAACCACTGATATTCACAAGCAGACGAACTAATGCGGCATGCCTAAGCAGACAAATAATACATACGTCTTTTCCATTTGTAACATACAAGGTAATTATGCATTAACATGTATCATAAGCATAAGAGCACAAACTTGCATGATTTGCTTTCAACATAATAAAATAATTAACACATGATGGATAAAGCTTTAGCGTACCAAGCTTATACTATGCTGAAACTTGATGATTGAGTTTAATGCCACAGTAAAAGCAGACATAAACCGCTTAGATTATAGTTATGATCACCATGCTAGATCTGGTACGTGGTGCTTCAACTTGTGCGGCAGTCAAACAGGATATTAGTGCTCCTTTTATATTCTTTAACATTGGTGTATCACTGGACCAAAAAAAAAAAAAAACATTGGTGTATCACAATCACCAATTAAAGGCTTAAATTGATGCGGAAAACGTGCTTAAGACTACTGCATAGTCTTGATATAATTAATAAATTCTGTTCAAAAAATTTCAAGAAATTTATTACGAATTGAAATTCAAGAACACAAACTTTGACCATTGTCATGAAATAAACTTCACGTACTCATAAGGCATAAGGTAGAAAAATTTATGAACTATTAGATTTCATAAAAGAGACTACATGATCTGATATATAGGTACTGATACCACGTGCAAGCATAATTATTGCGATAAACATAATGCAATTAAAATTATCAGAAGCATGTAGTTATCATATAAAACATTAAGGGTCATAACCTGCTTACTTGATGCAGAAGACATCAATTAATTGATTTCTCTATTTTTAACACTATTCTTAATAGAGATGTGTGATGAGATTCTACAACTCTCTTCAGGATAGGGAGAAGACCAAATAATTAACATGTATATATAGATGTTACTTTCATTAAGTAGCCTAATGAGTTTGGACTTTAATGGTCTATTATTTTAATTAAGTGGGTTACCAAATAACTTTAATGGGTCACACCACTTAATGGGTCACCAAACAACTCCTCTTTGGCCGAGCAACTTGTTCTTCAGTATAACAATTCCATCACATAAACATGAAAACTGCTATTAACTTCCCGTATACTTGAATCAAATATTACCTGTAAATGCAAATGCTTTCTTGTTTTATTTGTTCCGAGACTTATAGTAGACACACGAAAATGTTAGGCTGATTGTGCACGCAAATGCAAAATGCACGAAGTTTTTTACACGGTTCAAAACGAGAACCTGACCTATGTCTACGAAGAAATTATTCTGTTAGTCATAGAAATAACTTGATCTATGTTATATGGGAAAAACCTAACCCATCTTATATAATCTTGACAACCACGATTCTAACAACTTTAGTATAGTTAGTGACTCTTGTGGTTATTTATATTTGGGTTACCCAGTACAACAAGTTTCGGTGTCTATTTATAAAGACGTACAATACTACCTTCTGCTTTTTATATATGTTCCGCGATATGAGAGATTTAGATGCACAAACTCAACAAAGAACATGGTTTTAATAACCTTCGATTTTCTTTCATTTATTAAGGCTTTGTAAATTGTTCATTCATAGTACCACGGAGTTATAATAAACACATGGGATAAGAAGAAATATACCAACTAGGTAGCTATGAGTCTCATATGCTCATCCTTGCTTGGGAGCGAAGTGCTTCGATATGGTCCTACCGGTTATCACGTTACTGTTTAGAAATCTAGAGTGACAACACCTATAACACCAACTGAGATCCCACAAGGCTTCATTCTTTACGTAAATTCTTCGTGAAAATGATACATAAATATAACGACATTGGTTATAAATATAGCAACATTGGATTGGTTGGTTAGTTGGTTGGTGTAAAAAAATAAAAATAAAATAAACAACATTGGTTAGAGTTTGGAGTTTCGTTACAGACAAAATTATCAATTTTATGTTCTCCGTAACAATTTGTTAGAACTAATATATTGATTTATCAATTTATCACCAAATTTATCACTTCCTATGTCAATGCCTAATTAGCATTGCTTGCAGTTGGATGAAATGGTAACATAGTGATCTTTTGTGATGAAAGGTTTTGAGTTCGAATAACAATTTCAACCTACATTGTATGAAAAGAACATAAAAGTTAATTATCTTGTAGAGTAGGGAAAAAAGGATGAGCTAGCTTAAGAATTCTGGGGGCCTAATTTTAATTTTGACAATATTCGACAGGGGATGCTAATTGAATGATCGTCAAGCATTTTAGAATGTATATCCATGCAAACTTTTTGTCACACATGAGCCACAAAAATCAAATTACAAGCAAGACTAATGTCATAATTTTAAAAATAATTGTTAATTACCGACTCAAACTCACTAAACAAAGTGATTTAACTCAGTTGTCATTTGAACAAATGACATTCACTTATTAGTTGCTCGCATATTATCTCTTACGCTAATGTGAGACATCATAGTAGAAGAAAAAAAAGCCTCATACCTTTGTAATATATACAAAGCAATGCACAATAACGGGGAATGGATGGAGAGCTCATGCCCACACAGCTTCATACTCGTAGTAATTTACGTAAGATGCAATACAAAATATTCGAAAATTTGTGAATTTAAAGATATTTAGAATTTATATTCATGATTGTCTGATATTTAGAATGTATATTCATGTAATTTTTTAATCACACTCTAAAAGAAGAATCACATCTATAACTAAGACTAAAATTATAGACTTAAAAATAATTATTTTGAAACACCAATCAAATTGATTAATCGGTTATCATTTGAACAAAAAATATTAACTTATTAATTACTCATGTATTATGTTTCACGTTAATGGTATGAAAGGAAAAAGGCTCCATAGTTTTACATGTACAAACTACAAAGCAATGCACAATAATGGGGCATAGATGGAGGGCTCATGCCCACTCAGCTTCATACTCGTAGTAATTTACGGGAGAAGCAATAGAAAATTGGAAAATTTGTAAATTTGAAGATAAATGAAAGGACTTTAAAAAGCACCCATTACATAGGAGATGGTCAATATCATGCATCAAACCGTATAGCGACCGTGCATGATGATATCACGACCAAGGAAAGGATTGACAACAACATAAATCTAGATTGTCTTTGACCTCACTCTAAAGTTGTTTTCCAACAACAGC
The DNA here is from genome assembly GCA_037974665.1 of Ehretia macrophylla. Classification (NCBI taxonomy): domain Eukaryota; kingdom Viridiplantae; phylum Streptophyta; class Magnoliopsida; order Boraginales; family Ehretiaceae; genus Ehretia; species Ehretia macrophylla. The sequence goes on from CM075775.1 coordinate 50,780,963, forward strand.
TGGTGCATGTAATAAACAAAAAAAAAAAACACACACACACACAAACACACATTTTCTAGAGGACCCTCTATTTTCCTACTTTTTAAAATTATAATGCTAACTTCATCACCTAATCAACCAAACCCCCATATCAATAGCTCTATAAATTTACAACTCAAAACCTTTCGTTCGACAGTACCACACTAAAAAGAGTTATAGAAATGGGTGCTTTTGCTCTACCTTCACCAGCTTCGATGGCAATTTTCATTGCATTGTTGACATTGAGTGTTCTCTCACAAAATGCGCAAGGCATAACAAGGCATTACGATTTTAACGTAAGCTAAAAAGCGTCTTGTACTTGATGACTTTTATATGCTTTTGATCTTATATATACTTTGTTAAATGTGTTGTAGATACAAATGCAAAATCTTACGAGGCTGTGCCACACAAAGAGCATAGTTACTGTGAATGGGAAATTTCCTGGACCTCGCATTGTAGCCAGGGAGGGTGACCGTTTACTAGTTAAAGTAACTAACCATGTTTCAAACAACATTACCATCCACTGGTATGAACTTTCTATTCCTTACATTTTCTTTTTTTCTCTTACCCATTAAATATTGGTCATAAAGGTTAGGTGGAATGGAACGGTAAGGTAATGACCTATTGTGATCAAACGGTTATGAGTATGAAATCAATACTTTTATCACCCTTGACTAATTTTGTATATATATTGGGATGTGCTTCTACATTCACTACAGAATTTGTAGTTTTGGAGTAGATTTAATATAGTTTTGTTTAGAATGAATTAATTGTTGTAAAAAGAAAAGAATAACAAACGAGGGGAGCAACAATGATTAGATTGTCATCAAGATAAGTTCAAAAATTTAAATATACAATTAAGTGATTTTACAACTTTGAAAAGAAACTATTATGTTTATCATACAGGCATGGCATTAGACAGCTTCGAAGTGGTTGGGCTGATGGTCCGACATATATTACTCAGTGTCCTATTCAGACTAGTCAAAGCTATGTCTACAACTTTACCATTGTTGGCCAAAGAGGAACGCTATTTTGGCATGCACATATCTCATGGCTAAGATCAACTGTTTATGGTCCTCTAATTATTCTTCCCAAGAAAAATGTACCTTACCCTTTTGTCAAGCCTCACAAGGAAGTTCCTCTCATCTTTGGTAATCAACATAATGCAGTAGTTATATATTTATTTATGTTTTTATACTGAAAACCTTTTTGGTGTGAGTTCGAAAGATTTTTTTCGTAGAGTTAAAGGAAAAAACTCATACCACATATGACAGCAAATTTCTTTCCCTTACAATAATTATAACTTTTCAAATTGCAGGAGAGTGGTTTAATGCGGACACTGAAGCAATAATTTCTCAAGCTTTACAAACAGGAGGTGGTCCAAATGTCTCTGATGCCTATACTATCAATGGACTTCCAGGGCTATTGTACAATTGTTCCGCCAAAGGTATAAATTCTCAAAATATTCAAAAGATTAGGGAAGCATTTTGCATATATTTCTATTTATTAAATTATCAAATAATCTAAAATTTTAAGTTGTTAGAGAGCATTTTGTTATATTTATTTATTATCTTCAATACACCCCAATACATGCAGGCATGATTCATTTTTAAACATTGCATGTGGACATTTTTAATATTTTTAAATAGGTAACCGTAAAACCTAAACTTAAAACCATTTGGTAACCTGGGTTTCAATACGATAAAAAATTTCTACCATATCTAAACATTTAAGCTGTCTAGAAGAGGAGTTAATTAGCATACTTATTTATTGTCTCATCACCATTGATAATCCAAGATAACATATGTTTTGTTCTTGCAGACACATTTAAGCTGAAGGTCAAGCCAGGAAAAACCTATCTCCTTCGATTCATCAACGCTGCACTAAATGATGAGCTCTTCTTCAGTATTGCGAACCATACACTTACAGTTGTTGAAGCCGATGCAATTTATGTTAAACCTTTCGAGACTGATACACTCCTTATTGCACCTGGACAGACCACAAATGTTCTGCTAAAAACAAAATCTCAATTCCCTGGTGCGACATTTCTGATGACTGCTAGACCATACGCGACAGGCCTTGGCACCTTCGACAACTCCACAGTCGCTGGTGTTGTTGAATATGAATCATCACCATCTCTGCATTCAACGATGTCGATAAAGAAGCTTCCAATGCTTAAACCAACCCTACCAGCTCTCAACGACACTGCATTCGCCACCAGTTTTACGAAAAAACTTCGTAGCTTAGCCAGCCCTCAATTTCCAGCTAATGTACCCCAGAAAGTTGATAAGCATTTCTTCTTCACAGTTGGTCTAGGCACAAATCCATGCGATCACCATAACCAAACATGCCAAGGTCCTAACGGAACCAAATTTGCTGCATCTGTCAACAATGTGTCGTTCGTACAACCAACCACAGCTCTTCTTCAAGCTCATTTCTTTGGGCAATCAAGTGGTGTTTACAACCCTGATTTTCCATACAGTCCATCACATTGGTTTAATTATACTGGAAATCCTCCAAATAATACTATGGTGAGCAATGGAACTAAGATTATGGTGCTGCCTTTTAACACAAGCGTTGAGTTAGTCATGCAGGATACAAGTATTCTCGGTGCTGAAAGCCATCCTCTCCATCTCCATGGATTCAATTTCTTTGTTGTTGGGCAAGGTTTTGGAAACTTCGACCCCAAGAATGATCCTGAGAACTTCAACCTTGTCGACCCTGTTGAGAGGAACACTATTGGTATCCCCTCTAGTGGATGGGTTGCTATTCGATTTTTAGCCGATAATCCAGGTGGATATTCTGAAACTACTCAAAATTTATTGGTAAAATTTTTTTAGTTTAGCAAAGAGTTTAACTTCACACCATGGAGGCGGGTCGAGAATTTTATTTCAGTGAACCTATAACACTTAAAGTTTCAGAGGGAATTAAAACAAATAATTTTGCATTTATATATGATTTTTTTTTCATTGGAGTTAAATTAATTTTTCATATTCAATATAACTTAAAGATATACAGATTTTTAACAAAAATGTGGAATGAGTGGTTGCGCCCATGATAACACTAATAACTTTTTTCATCGAGACTAATTTGATTTATCATACTAAAAGTATACCTATTTTGTAAAACTTTTAAGGGAAATTTATGTATATATTAGACAAAACCCCACAGGCACAAAGTTAAATCCATCCTTAAGCAAGCATGGTATTTAATACTTTTTTTTTAAATCCTCAATGAACAATTCTTGATAATAACAATAATTGCATTCAATGTTGATAGGTGTATGGTTCATGCATTGTCACTTGGAAGTGCATACAAGTTGGGGTTTGAAGATGGCATGGCTTGTCTTAGATGGAAAGCTTCCCAATCAAAAACTTCTTCCACCACCAGCTGATCTTCCCAAATGCTAATTAATTTTTCTTCTGTTTCAATTTTCCCCCCTTAACATGAGTTTATAACTAACTGGCTTTTTTCCAGTTAGCATTGACTTATCCATTTTCCTGTTTTCTTTTCCCATTGTTGTAATTTTTTTTTAAAGCCTGAGTTTGATTGATTCAGCCAGGAGGAAGAATGACTATTTCATTATCTCTTGTTCTTATTTTGGATTCAATAATAATCGGAATAATTTTTCTCGGGTGAATTGTTATATATCTAGCATTGATATTGAATTTTGTTGAAAATAATAAATAAATATAATAAATCTCTAATTAAGAGTTTAAACTCTTAGCAATATGCATGGGAATTTATTTCAACACCTGGAGCACTATACTATATACGGACCGATAGACTACAGATCGAATAAACTCTTCGAAACATGATTTTATAAGGATGTTGAGGGATGAGATTCAAAAGTAATCTAGTGATAGGTTACTCTCTCTGACAGTTGAGATAACAAGGTTTGAATCTCATCGAGGTAGGGCTTAAAAAAAGGGATGTTGAGGGGATTATTGAGCATTACAGGATAGAAAACCCAATATAATAGTGGAAGAAATAAATGCCATTCGCAAATGAATTTAATACTTCATAATCAAATCAATCTTCATAGGTGTGTGCAGAGGACATAAGAAAATGAAATTTGAAAAAGTAAACCAAAAAAAAAAAAAGAAAGAATATAAAACATACAGATTGTTTTATCATCACCTCCACATTTTTAATCTGTTGCAACACTTAAAATAATTGCAAAAAGATTGAAAATCGTTTGTAAATGACTTTATCCAATGGTTGAAAAACCTTTGCACATAGTCTTACTGTAATTTCTCTACTGCAATGTTTTTCATTTCTTAAATGGAGTATTGTAAAAGAGCCAAAAGTTGTACTGAGCATGAGGTAATGGTCAAATAAGGTCAAAATCTTCTTGATCTCAAGAAGATCTCTAAGATCAAAATCCTTATTATTTTTTACCAATGTAAGAAATGTGATGACAAAAGAATTGCTTAAATCTTTATTATAAAGAGACTACTCATATAATAATAGTTTGAACACTTTAAAAACATAATAACATAATAGTAGCCTATGCCTGCGTGATTGCGCTTCCGTAGAATTAATTAGAAGGGTTGCATTAATTAAACTTCACTTTGTCAGTCAACTTATTACCAAATCTAAGAAATGTTCAACCTTTTGTTATCTCAGAACACTCTCGCTGTAATTTTTTAAAACAAAATAATAATAATAAAATTGTGATCTTAATATATAGTCACTACAAAAAAAACTGAATTTTGCGACGGACCATTGCCATACCGTGGAAAAGGTTGATGCCAGTTTTGTGATGGGATGGTGACGGCATAGTGTCAAACGAAAAAAATTGTCACCAAGCCGTCACCAACAGTGACGACAGTCTTGGCCGTCTCCAATTCGGTGATGGCCAGCTAGATCGACACCAAATTGGTGACAGTTTGGTGAGACTAAAAGAAATTAGGCAAGGAATTGTGGTCGATTTGGAGATGTGGAGACGGTTCGGTGACGGTATGGTGACAGATTCCCTCACCATACTGTCACCATAATGGATGACGGCTCAATTTTCTCTGTTTTTATGAATGAACAAGGCCTTCAATCCCAAAGCAACAACGAATGTAGTAAATTTTGAACTAGCAGTACTAGTTTGAACATGTATTGTTAATGAGAAGTACTGACAAACGTCATTTCATAGTAATAAAATAGTATGTTATTTTACGTACTAACTACAATATGAGACAAATTTTCTAATATAATATACAAACGACAAGGTTTTATTTCATAATCATACGATAACTAGGGATTACATTGACGGACAGTTAAGATAAGATATCACCATACAAAAGTACTTAACAAAATACACACACATAATTAGATAATACATTTGACGATATATCGTCAAGTGGTGATCCCAACAAACCAATCACCTGTGACGACACATTGTCAAGTTGTGCTACTACAGCCCATCATGATAATCAGCCACCACCACCTACTATTGTTCCCACTTCCACCGTGGATCATAAAGGGAAAGCTCAAGCCTCTGAGTCGTATGCCTCTGAACCAGACTCAAGTTTTGAATCATCATTTCAAGAAGCATTATCTGAGTCGCTGGGCACAGAAACGGAATCACCTATTGTTGGCATACTTACTCGCTCAAAAGAAGTCGTTGTTGAACCCAGTGTTGAGACACCATCTGTTAGCACGAAGAAGGTTGTGCCTGCTGCTGCAGCAGAAGGATCTTCTCATGCAAAACTGTCTAGACTGATGTAGACATGACTACAACATATTCTGATAAAGATGATGCAACACCAACACACCACCCATCAACTGTTTGACCGAATCCTCTTCTACAGACTCATCCGATTCCAATGTCATGCCTAGTTTTGTTGCGCCTGAGCAAGTTATTAATGATTCGACTACAACATCTCCAACTAATGTTGTAGCAATAAGTGAACCAGGCCTCATACTGCATGCTGCACATTCTGTTGCAACTGATGATGAAACAGAAAACAAACCTGGTCAAGCTTCTTCTGGTGTGAAGGCTGTTGCAGCAGGTAGCGAGTTCAGTCCGCTCAAACGTCCCAGATCCAAACGACAAGCACAAAAGAGGAAATCCACTGCTTCTTCTCCAGCAAGCCGACGCAAGATGCAGTGCACGATGAAGTCGGGATATATGGTTAGTCTTGCTCACTCCAAAAATTTTTATTTCTCTGCCTCTCTTGTTCGTTGGGACTTGGTTAATAAGAGAACCTTTGTGGAAAAACGAACATTGCATACTGACTCATATAAGGGCACATGCATTATTGAACTTCTAGGAGAACGCATGTTGCTAGGTACTGTTAAGCTCGATACTTCATATGTCGCTGCCGTTGTTCATGAGTTTTAAGCAAATTTGAATAAAACAATAGGAGATCCCACTTCCTCATACTGTCATCAAGTTTATGTTAGGGGTAATGTGTTTATCTTCTTTCCTATGGTGATTAATGAGTTTGTGGGCTTTGAAAAACTGGAGGAAGATGTTGCAGAGGTTAGTTTCACTCTTGATCAAGTTGCAACAGAATTGCTGGGACACACTACCACATGGCCTCACGAAAATCGGCTAGCTGCTACAACTTTGACAACTAAATATGTTGCCTTGCATCAAATTGCTTTAGTTAACTGGTTTCCAGGAAAACATGTCAACACGGTGCATGCCGAGAGAGCCACTTTACTGTTTCAGGTTGGCACTGGTCTGAATTTGAACATCGGGTAGGTCATTTTTACTTGGATTTTGGAAGAAGCTGACAAAAATGCTCTTACGTTATATCTTCCATTTACGTCGATGATTTATGGTGTTTTAAGTCTGCAACACAAGATCAAGAAACCTGATGAGGTATTAGTTAAGCTTCATCCTCCTTTACGCTTTTCTAGAAAATATCTACAGGGCAAACATCAGGCAGGTATTCAGGGGGAGCAACCTTTAGTTCTTGTGTTTACTCCAGCAGGAGCTACTACTCAGGGGGAGCCTGGTGCTACAGCACCTGGTGGCGAAGACTCTGTTCCAAGTTCGAGTACTGATGTGTGACAAGTGTTGTAGTAGATTCAAGCTGAGCTGCAGCACATCCGGATTGTTCACGCTGCACTTCAGGCCTCTCATACGCAAATTCTCCATGGCCAACAGCAGATTCTTGCTACTCTTGCCACCATCTGCCCTCCTACTCCACCGGATGTTTAGCCTATTGTCTTTGTTTGTCAAAAAAGGGAAAAATGGACTGTTACTGTTATGTTTACTGGTTATGTTTATGCTCATACTCTGCTCCTGAACAACTCTTTATCTTTGTGTTGTTCTTTTCCTATCATTGTTCTGATCCAGTTAGGTTATCTTTGTTGCTCTGATACAGTTAGTTTATTTTGGTTGTTTTAAATCTCGACTCTAATGCTACTCTGATGTTACTTTGATGTAGTTACACTAATGCTCACTAGTTTTAGCTCAGGTGTGGTGATTGCTCTGCTATGTAGTTTTGCCAAAACAAAGCCAAAAGGAGAGCTTGTTATGTCCCTTGCTGCAACAAGTGCCGAGAAATTAATTGGCTTGTGTTTTGTCAAAATTATGCTTTGATTGGATTTAATTAGAATTTAATTATGGTATATGCATATATGTTTGGAGAATTATGATTGATAGGTTTACTATATTTATAAGAGAGTTGAAAAGGCAAATTGACATCTACATTAAAGGTGATTGAAGTTTTCTTTTTCAAGAAAGGAATGTTGTCTTATTCAAGAATTGCTTGGAGACAAAGTTTTTCCATACAACTCAAGGCCCAAGCACGGATTACCTTGTGGAGGTTTAGGCAATTAATTCAGCATATATAGAAAGCCTCACACGTCTAAAAGTAGTACAGAACAAGAGCAAGAAACAGAGCTGAAAACAAGGAATTGGTTGAATATTTTCGTGCCGTCAAGTTTTGCTACAGCAGATTAATGATGTGCTGCAACAGAAGTCAGTAACAGAAGAAATATGATAATCCATGTATTGCTGCAGCAGACTGTGAAACAGATAGCTTACTTATGCTTCCGCTATGTTTATTGTTTTAATCTTTGATAGGAAAAGTTTTTAGTTTGTTATTGTTCTATTCATTCTTCGGAAGAATAAGATGTAATTCTCGGGAGAGAACGTTGCAAGTCGAGGAAAGCTTGCCAAACCTAGGTTCATTAAGGAGTTCATCATCAAGGCGTCAAAGTCAATATGGAATCTTTACTTGTGTAAGTCCATTGATATTGTAACTTTTGATTTGTTAATGAAACAGGTTTGTTGCACCAGGGGGAGGTCCTATGAACGTAGATCACACAGTTGAACCACGTTAAATCTCGGTGTCTTTACTTTCTGCATGGGTTTATTTATTTTGTTTTAACTTCTGTTACAACAAGATACTAACCAAAAACTAACATAATCAAATCAATCTTCATGGGTGTGTGCAGAGGACATAAGAAAATGAAATTTGAAAAAGTAAGCCAAAAAAAAAAGAAGAAAGAATATAAAGCATACACATTGTTATACTGTCACGCCCTAAACCCAAACCCCCAGATACGCAGACGCAACTAATATTGTAGGCATAATGAACAACAACTACTTGGGCCTCTTTTGTACTGGCCTAAAATGGTTAACTCAAGTTATTTTTTATACCCACAACACCCACTTATAAACCACTCACAAACACTATCAATATCCGATGTGGGATGTCATATATACCCCCATTAAGCACCTAATGTTTTCGTCAGGGGCACATGCACCCAGGACCCACACACACCCAGGACCAATCAGGTGGTGAAGGGTTCTAGAGGTAGCTCCTACGGGTTCAAAAAGGTGGCTCCCACCAGCCTTTTAGGTGTAGCACTTTGTCTCGCATAACACTTAACTTGTCACATATACTCCCCGTTAAGCATCTAACGTCCTCATCAGGGACACACACACCCAAGACCCACACACAGCCAAAACTAATCAGGTGGTGAAGGATTCTAGAGGTGGCTCCTACGGGTTCAAGAGACACACCCAGGACCAACCAAATGGTGAAGGATCCTAGAGGTGGCTCCTACGTGTTCAAAAATGTGGCTCCCACCAGCTTTCTAGGTGTAGCACTTTGTCTCGCATAACACTTAACTCCCGCACCGGCTAGTGACCTACTCTGAATACCATTCTGTCACTCCTCGAACCCAAACCCCCAGATCCACAGGCGCAACTAGTGTTGTAGGCATAATGAACGACAATTACTTAGGCCTCTTTTGTATTGGCCCAAAATGGTTGACCCAAGTTATTTCTTATACCTATAATACCCACTTATAAACCACTCATAAACACTATCAATATCCGATGTGGGATGTTACATATACCTCCGTTAAGGACCTAACATCCTCGTCAGGGGCACACACACATAGGACCCACACACACCTAGGACCAATCAAGTGGTGAAGGGTTCTAGAGGTAGCTCCTACGGGTTGAAAAAGGTGGCTCCTACCAGTCTTCTAGATGTAGCACTTTGTCTCGCATAACACTTAACTTGTCACATATACCTTCCGTTAAGCACCTAACGTCTTCGTCATGAGCACACACACCCAGGATCCACACACAGCCAGAACTAATCAGGTGGTGAAATATTCTAGAGGTGGCTCCTACGGGTTCAAGAGACACACCTAGGACCAACCAGATGGTGAAGGATCCTAGAGGTGGCTCCTACAGGTTCAAAAAGGTAGCTCCCACCAGCCTTCTAGGTATACCACTTTGTCCCGCATAACACTTAACTCCTGCACCGGCTATTGACCTGCTCTGAATACCATTCTGTCACGCCCCGAACCCAGACCCCCAGGCCTGCAGGCGCAACTAGTGTTGTAGGCATAATGAACAACTACTTGGGCCTCTTTTGTACTGGCTCAAAATGGTTAACCCAAGTTATTCCTTATACCCACAACACCCACTTATAAACTACTCACAAGCACTATTAATATCTGATGTGGGATGTCACATATATCATCACCTCTACATTTTTAATCTGTTGCAACACTTAAAATAATCATAAAAAGATTAAAAACCGTTATAAATAACTTTATGTAATGGTTGAAAAACCTTTACACATGGTCTTACAATAATTTCTCAACTGCAATGTTTTTTCAATTTGTAAATAGTCTACTAATAAACACTGGGTATTGCTGCCAAACTGCTTTATTATTGGACGAGTTCAATACTAATGAGTCCTGAATAGCTTCAAATTAAATTTCACCTCAACTACCACTAGATCATGCCCCTTGGGATAGCGATCAAAAGGGTTGTGGACCGCGTGAAGACTTGGTCATCTTGAACTATAGTCAAAATATTTAAGCTAAAGAAATTTATGGTTGTTAAAATATTGGAAAATAATGCGAGTGTATCGCAAGACATGGAGTTTAGATAATAAATGCATACATATACGTAAAATTTATATACGCCAAAAGTGACGCTAGCAAGATGACGATTTTAACTAAATTATGTGGGGAGCAGACCTGGTCTTATAAATAAATGGGTAGAGGATATAGACCTGGTCTAATTAACAAAAAAAAAAATAAGGAATATGGTAGAAAGTTGACTCAGTAAATTATATATTTGATAAAAGAAATAGGATCATATATGCATATATATAGGTAAAATTTATAAAGCCAAAAGTGTCATTTTGTGTATGCCACGTGTAACGCTTGCCCATCATGACTTGACTTAGTTCAGTTGCTGTTTGTAGCCCGGATCCCACCATGACTTTAGTTTTAGGTATAATATTTTTCATAATTTATTCAAAGATTTTGATCTAGAAATAAATATCAAGAATAAATATATTCAAATTTTATTTTAGAAACAAATATATGGCTGAGCTACATTAGATTTATTTTTCAGCAATAAGTGTCATTAGTCAGAATTGCACCGGACTAATGGTCATTAGTAGATAAAAAATATATTGCAGATAAAGAATCTTACAAAATACCCCAATTGTTTTGGTATCAAGAGATAAGAGTTTTTTCAAAGCATAGTGCATATAGTGTGTGCACCATCAAAGAGAGAGAGAGTAATATTTTATTTGGTTTGATGTGTCTTAATTGCAATTTGAAACTCATGTTTTATAAGATGAAACTCATTATATCCTAATTAGAGACTTGTTCGAGTGACCGTAAGCTCATTATTGAAATACAATTATCAATAAAAAAAATATAATAAAATCATAACTTTGCCGGTTTAAAACGTTACTAATTACCGGGGAAAGAGAAGGATATGGTAATAACATAGTACGATAACAGATTAAATTCTAATATTCCAAAGCCAATAAGAATAAGAATTATTTTATTGTTCTATCTAGAATGAGTCAAGCGTTGTCTTGGTAGAGTCGATTTTGACCTCGTATCTAAACATCGCGTCTTCATGTATGCCGCCATTATTAGCATTGGTCCAAACTGATGAAAGCGATCTCTATATATATATTAACCAAGACGCAGTGTCTCGTATCAGCTCCTCTGTATTGGGGACATTTCATTTTCGATCTCATAATTGCTTTCATATCAGTGATCATCAGTTCATCACTTTCAACATCGTGCACATCCAACGAAGCAAGACCGAAAAACACAGCTAAAATGGGTTTTGTTGCAAAGGTTTTGTTGTCGGTGCTGACCATGTTTTTGGCGTTCGCCATGACAGCTCTCGCATATGGTTCAGGTCATACCAGGCGCTACAACTTTGAGGTACGTATTGCATGCCATTTTGAACATTGTTTTTCAATGTTTGGTAACTTAATATGTAGCAGATTTTAATTTGTCTTGTCATTCTTTGATTAATCTATAAAAAAATGAATACAGATTAAGATGCAAAAGGTGAAAAGATTGTGTGAAGAAAAGAGCATCGTCACCGTCAATGGCCAGTTTCCAGGGCCTCAAATTACAGCAATGGAAGGTGATAGAGTGATCGTCACAGTCACCAATCATGTCAAGTACAACGTCACCCTTCACTGGTATGCCACTGGACATATATTTGATCCTCATTTTTTTTTCTTTTGTATGGTAAATGTTGAATTCGTAGTTCAAATTTAAGACATCATAATACAAAAAGTTACTACTTAATCATTCCATCCAACTTAGATAAAATGTTTACTTCCGTAGGCATGGAGTTAAGCAGCTAAGCAGTGCTTGGGCAGATGGAGCAGCTTATATCACCCAATACCCTATTCAGACAGGACAGAGTTATATATACAACTTCACCATTTCAGGCCATACCGGGACCATGTTTTGACATGCACATATATCTGGGCTAAGAGCCACACTCTATGGACCAATTATCATCCTTCCTAAGAGAGGCGTTCCATATCCATTTCCCAAGCCCTACAAAGAAGTCCCCATAATTTTGGGTAAGACACTTAATTAAACTAGTACTAGAGAATATGATCGTGCACTATTTTCGATTTTTCTTTTTTATTTTTTCGAGTATAACGATGATAATTCTAGACTTTTATGCCGCAATTTAGCGTGAGAAAAGGTAGTCAATCATTCACCCGGCCAACGAAATCACTGGAATATTTCTAAATTATTTGTATTTTTCGAGATTTGGTGGTAGGTGAATGGTGGAAAGAAGATACAGAAATTATTATAAACCGTATATTGCGAACTGGAAGTGTCTCACAACCTTCAGATGCTTATACAATTAATGGTCTTTTAGGACCTTCTTACAACTGTTCAAATAAAGGTATATATATATATTTCGTTGGATTAAAAAATTGTTTTTAAAATTTATAAATATCTCCTATATATCAATTTGGTGCCTCAATAAAGCATGACTTCCCAATTCTTGCAGATACCTTCAAATTGAAAGTGAAGCCAGGAAAGACATATCTTCTCAGATTGATTAATGCTGCATTGAATAGCGACTTCTTCTTTGGAATCGCCAATCACAGATTCACTGTTGTCGAAGTTGATGCTGTCTATGTAAAACCATTCAAAGCATATACAATTTTCATTAGTCCTGGACAAACTACAAATGTTCTTCTCAGAACAAGAAAACACTATCCAAAAGCAAACTTTCTCATGGCAGCGAAACCTCATCCCTTTGGCCTTGTGGAATTGTACAATTCCACAACCAATGGAATCTTAGAGTACGAGCTAAAGTCCTCTAACATCGAGAGAAGTTATAATTTGCCTCGTTTGACACCACAACTTCCAAATTTTAACGACTCAAAATTTGCTGAGAATTTCAACACGCAGCTTCGAAGCTTAGACCATGGAAAAGTGCCCCAAAAAGTGGACAAACATTTTTTGTTCAGTGTGGGGTTAGGAATAGCTCCATGCCCTCAAAGCCAAGCATGCCAAGGAGTAAATGGTGGCAAAATGGCTGCTCCTATTAACAATGTGTCTTTTATGCATCCAGAAACAGCTCTCCTTCAAGCTTACTTCTTTAACCAATCAGAAGGTGTATACACCACAGATTTTCCAGAAAATCCACCACTCAAGTTTGAATATGTTGGCAATCCACCAAGCAATATTATGGTGAATAGAGGTACAAAAGTTTCAGTGCTTCCATTTAATGCCAGTGTGGAACTAATAATTCAAGGCACCAGTATAATCACTCCAGAAAGTCATCCATTTCACCTCCATGGCTTTAACTTTTTCGTCGTCGGTCGAGGTATCGGAAATTATAATCCTGACAAAGATCCAACCAATTTTAATCTTGTCGATCCAGTAGAGAGGAACACTGTCAATATACCATCCGGGGGATGGGTTGCAATTCGTTTTCTTGCAGACAATCCAGGTATGTTTTTCATACTTTCATATAAAATATATGCCAAGATTTGTACTTGAAATTTCATATAAATGATTAAATTGATGTATGATATAGGTATTTGGCTCATGCATTGTCACCTGGAAATCCATTCGAGTTGGGGAATGGAAATGGCTTGGATTGTTTTGGATGGAGAGCGTCCGGATCAGAAGCTGCCACCTCCTCCTTCTGATCTTCCAACATGTTGATCATACTTTCAGATTCATTATTTATTGGCAAATTAATTCTTTCCAGAATTTGATGACAAATAATATCAAGATATCGCGTCCGGGTCGGAAGCTGTTGCCTTCTCCCTTTGATCTTCCAACATGTTGATCATATTTTTAGATTTTAATTTGTTTCCATTATTTAATTCTTTGTACAATTTGATTCCTATTTTAAATATGAGAAGTTTCAAAATTAATTCTCGTCTGTAAAAGTGATGTAAAATAATTTAGATCACACTTGAATAAAAGAAATAAAAATAAAATCCTTTGTTGACGTGAAAATGAATTGTCTAACATATGTACTCAATTTTGGCTTCATATATTGGATAGTCATCTTTCTTTCATAAGGGAGTTCATTATCTGACAACTTTTATTTTGGCCAATAAAAAAATAAAATTCTCTATCAAGTTCACTGTTTTGGCCAATATGTACTGCATCCAAAAGAACGAATCTTTTATCACTAGCTATAACAAATCAAATATGTTAAATAATAGTTTAGAATATACAGAAGATCAATCGATCAAGTTCATTAACTCTGAAAATGTGCTTGCTTATGAAGAGTCATGGACTTTACATCGATTACCAAAAAAACAAGAGCCGTCAATAACTTCAAAATTGATGATTCTATAAAAACAAAGAAATTAAATTACTAACAAACACTGAGATAGTTCATTTTCTTTTTCTTTTGGCAAATGCTCAAATAGTCTTCTAATTGACATTTATACTGCTACTCGAATGAGTTTAATACCGATGAGCCTGGATTACGCCATTTCACTTAGAATATATACGCCAGAATATTAGCCTAAAATAATTAGGCGTGCCATGCACGAAGAATCAGAGGATAACATGATTGCATAGAACTTAATTCATTCACATAATAACTTTCATTTACATATTTTATTGGGGGTTAATTACGTCTATAGCCTTCAATGTTACCTCACTTTTAAATTAGTCATTATTATTTCAAAAAGGTCGAATTAATCCCCCATTGTTTTACGAAATGTAATCAAATTAGTCCTTTTGCCAAAAAATAAAGTTAGTAGTATCAATTGAAAATGTTTAAAATAACTTATTTATCCTTACATAAACTTCACAAATTATAACCCAATCCTTTGACCCTAAAATAGCCTACCTTAAAACCCCAAAGGAGAAAAAGAAAGAAAAAAGCTTAACCCTCTCCACTAGTCATTTGGTTTTGTGCTATAATTCTCCCTTTAGATGCGAGAGGTATCGAGATCAAATCTCAGGTGTATAACATCCTATATGATGTCAAATGGCTTCGGCCTCCCTTAAACCAAAAAAACAAAAAAAACTTAACCCCCTTTGACCAAAAAAACCCAACCCTTTGATCCCCCTTTATAAAAAAACAAAAAAGAAAAACCCAACCCTTTGATCTCTCTTTAAAAAATAACAAAAAAGCTTGAAACCTTTCCCCCTTACCTAACTATAGACCTGGCATCTAGGCCAACCCAACCCAGCACACACAAGTCATTGGTCGAGAGAACTAAACCCAACTCGGCTTAGATTTTTGGTAGGCTGAGCTTATTTTTTAAAACACAGGACCCAACTCGCCCTACAAGCCTACTACCATGGGTTACGAGTTGAGTTTGGCAAGCCTATTATTTTTTGTGATTTGAATATATTATATACACTAATATACATACACATATACATATATATATACATATATTTAAATATATAACACCAAAAAAAATTAATTGAGAGTACTTAAATAGTTGGATTAATAAAAAAAATCTAAGTAAAACTTAAACTTAAAATAAATGATAAAATATTAAATAACAAACTACAACCTTATAAGACACAAGTACATTAATAATATAAACATAAAATCAAATGGGCCCGAGTTGGGTTGAGTTTCGAGCTGAGCTGGGTTGGTTTTGAGTCGAATTAAGTCTAGGCTCAAATGGGATAGGTCATTAATTTGATGACATAGCTCAGCCAACCCCGCTTTTAACTCGGCTAGACTGGTTTTGAATTTTCGTATGTTGAGTTGTGTTGGGGTTGAGCCAATCCAGCCCAAATGCTAGCTCTACTTAACCCCTGCCCCTATAGCTATTAATCCCCACCCCTGACCCCTAAACAAAACACCACAACCTCCACCCTTTAACCCAATATGTGTGTGTACGTATATGAAGATGTGGGTGTTTGTGTGTGTGTATATATATATGGAGTGCCTATAAGGGTGTATATATCTTGTAACTTTATGTATGTGTGATGAAGATGAAGAAAGGGAGAGGTGTAGTTGTGTGAATCATGTTGTGTATTGTATGTTAGTCGTATATATGTGTGTATTACGTTTGAATCATGTATGGTTATTGTGATAAGGAGATAAAGATGAAGAAGGGAAAGGGAAATGAAAGGGAGGAAAATATTGGAGTTATTCGTATCTTGTATACCTGATTCTATGGGATATACATACACTTACGCCTACTATCTTTCTAGCTTTGGCTCCTTACTCGTATGGAACTCTCATGTATATTGGTTATTTAATTCCTTATGTACACAGGATAGCTGATCTGTTGTAATCCTTCTAGTTTAGGCTCAACATTGTACGTATTATATATACACCAAGAGTGATCAATGAGAATTTCTTTTTTACGTCATATATATAGTCTTATTTTACATGGTACCAGAACAAGGTTATCAAGAAACCAATAATTTGCTAATAATCCTAAACACTTAGCTATCCACCTGTCACCATATCTACATCACCGAGCTCCACGACGGATGGTGACAAAATACCAAGCCAAGGGGTCTCGATAGTAGGCAATACTTTGACCACAGGGGACGTCAATTCCCCCTATTATCTACAGTCTTCAGACCACCAAGACTAGTTTTTGTGGTGAGCCCCTCTAGATGATAATGGAGAAAATTATTTCACCTTGGGGAAGAACATGATGAACGCCCTTGATTCAAAAACTAAGACCATATTTGTAGATGGTTCAATAAACAAGCTAGATGTTAACTCCCGATATTTGTTGTCATAGATTAAGTGCAATGCAATGGTGCGTTCTTGGCTTGTCAACTCTGTTGCCAAAGAACTCCAAAATAGCATCGCATATGCAGAGACTGCGAGATAAATCTAAAAAGATTTAGAAGAATGATTTTCGCAAGGAAACTCAACTAGAGTGTACGAGTTGCGTCGTTCAGTCACTCTTCTTCAACAAGAAAGGATACCTATTTCTAGCTACTATGGAAAGTTACAAAGTTTATGGGATGAACTACAAGTGGTAAATCCAGTCCCAGTATGCTCGTGTGGTTGTCGTTGTGGAGCCTTCAAGAAAATGCAAACGATTCGAGAAAATGAGAAACTTTACGACTTTCTCATAGGGCTGGAAAACTCATTCAATAATATTTGATCACACATATTGAGCATGGAATCGACGTCCTCCCTTGGTAGAGCATATGCTCTAGCGGCCCAAGAAGAAAAGCAGCAGAGTGTCATTGCATTAAGATCACTAAACAATAATATAGTAGTTGCATTCATGGCAAATAATTTTCTTGCAACTTCAGTCTTTATGCATGAAAAAGGAGGAAACAATGTGGAGAAACCAAAATATGATTATTACAGGAAAGTAAGACATATTAAAGACCGTTGTTTTGAGCTTATTGGATACCCAAAAAATTGGCACAAGAAATGAAGTAAAGGTAACAACAAGTCTAGGACATAGTCGGGTCATGGAGGACAATACCAACGAGGTAATATCACAACAAATATCACGATTATGGAGAGTCCAAATGCGAACAACAGTTATGATCAATTGCATGGCTAACAAGATTCTCAATCATTCATCCCTCGTTTGATGAAGTCCAAATATCAACAACTAATAGGTTTGCTAAAATCAAATGACTCTGTTGCTTCTATGGCTAATATGGCAAGCTACTCTAGTATCATAAATACATAAGTGCCTTTGGTCATTGATTTAGGAGCCACTGATCATTTTACCTGTACACTTGAACAGTTAATTAATGGCATATCCAATCCAAATGTCTCTACAGTTCGCGTCCCTGATGGTAGGACAGTCACTGTCCATAAAATAGGAGATGTAGTAATGGGAGGCAATTTTAAACTAAATCAGTAATGGGCATTCCTGATTTTAATTGCAACCTTTTATCTGTGCACAAATTAACAAAGGATTGGAATTGTTCACTTACCTGCTATTTGGATTTTTGTGTGATACAGGATTTAACCACGAGGAAACCGATTGGAGTGGGTAGAGTGAAAGATGACTTATACTACTTGGAGCTTAGGAGAGAAAATGTGGCAATGATAGCAAACATGCAACAAGATAACACACTTTGGCATCGGCGACTTGAGCATTTGCCACTAGACAGATTGTCTTATATTTTTAGTTCTTCATTATTTAGGCCTCAAAGTGATTTTATTTGCGATGCATGTTGTAAGGCAAAGCAGGCTAGATTACCATATCTAACAAGGAGCAATAAAAGCATTCAAATTTTCGATCTTGTGCATTGTGATATATGAGAACCGTACAAAACACCTTCACATACTCAAGCTCACTATTTTCTAACGATAGTTGACGATTACATTAAAGCAACATAGGTCTATCTCATGCGACTTAAGTCTAAAACAAGTCATTTACTAATACACTTCTTCAACTGGGTCAAGACAAAATTTAATGTAGGAGTTAAACATTTGAGAACTGATAATGGACTGGAATTCTCACATCAAGATCTATTCACATACTATCACATGAATGGCATGGAACATCAAACAACCTGTGTTTATATGCCACAACAAAATGGCGTGGTAGAACGCAAGCTTTAGCATATCTTGGAAGTAGCCAGAGCTTCGAGATTTCAGGCTAATTTACCAATTGCATTTAGGGGGAATGTGTTCTCACTGTAGCTCATTTAATTAATCGTATGCCAACACCCATTTTGCAAAATAAAACACCCTATGAAGTGTTGTATGGGACGTCGCCAACTTATGATCATCTTTGCGTATTTGGGTGTTTATTCTATGTTCATGTGCCTTCAAACTATCGTGACAAATTTGCAGCACGATCATGTAAGGGAATTTTCATTGGGTACGTACACAATAGGAATTAAGTGATATTGCATATTTGATCTTGAGACAAAGAAAATATATGTGTCGCAAGATGCCACTTTCTTTGAGGGATGTTTTTCTTTTCTTCAAAACCATGCAATAGAAGATAGTACCAAGTCTTATTCAGAAATTACAACTCATAATTCAACTAAATTTCATGATCGGATAGAATTAATTGCCCCAACTTCATTGATGCTCGACGAACCCCATGACACAATGTATGACACGCCAAATGATGAGGCATCACCTCAATCTATTTCATCTGCACCACTTAACAACAACAGTTTGCCATTATTAGTCGAATCAAGTGCCTCTAGCAGACCTTCGAATTCGAACTCTTCAACTGAACATGCTACTGGAAGTCCTGATCGTGGTAAATGTTCACGGAAAATCTTAAGCCGACTTACGGGATATGAATTTTCCTTGTTACTATTTCTCAAGCCATCAATGGTACATCCTCTTCATACTTATATATCCTATTTTAAACTTAACCCATCTTATAATGCATTTTTAGTGGCCATTAGTACAAACGATGAACTATAATCTTTTCATCAGGATATATGTCATCCTCACTAGAGAGAAGCTATGACAAAGGAAATTATGGCCCTCGAAGCAAATCAAACTTGGACTCTCGAAGACCTTTCCCCAGGCAAACGTACTATTAACTCCAAATGGGTCTATTGCATTAAGTATAAATCAGATGGAAGTATCGAGCGATATAAAGCTCGCTTAGTCGCAAAGGGATTTACTCAGGTGGCAGGAGTGGACTTTTATGAAACCTTTGCACCTGTAGCGAAATTGGTTACAATCTAATGCCTTTTAGCAGTTGTTGCAATACGAAATTGGGAACTTCATCAGCTTGATGTAAATAATGCATTCCTCCACAGTGATTTGGAGGAAGAAGTTTACATAAAACTACCCCAGGATTTGATTGCAAAGGGGAGCATCGGGTGTGCCGTCTATGAAAATCTTTGTATGGTCTTCGACAAGCCTCTCGCAATTGGTATCAGAAGTTCATATATTCTCTTTTGGAGCTTAGTTTTCGTTAGTCGCACACAGATTATTCATTATTCACATATTCTAGAACCAATTCCTTTGTTGTTGTTCTTATCTACATAGATGATGTAATGTGGCAGGAAATGACCACTTGCATATTGCCAAGCTTAAACAGCATCTAGACAACACTTTTCGCATCAAAGATCTTGGGAAATTAAAGTATTTTCTTGGTCTTGAGTTCGCTCGCTGATGCTACAAAAAAAACTGAATTTTGCGAGAGACAGTTCCCCTCACCGTGCAGTCACCAATTTCGAATTTGTGATGGCATGGTGAGGGAAAACATCCGTCAGACACGAGGTGGTCGCCAAAATCGTACCCCTTACCAAACCATCACCAATTTGGCGACGACTGCCAAACTATCTTCGGGCTCGGATGTCACATTGGAATTTCAAAATTCACCAACTTTACAATTTTTTGAATTTTAAATAAAAAATTCCAAAAGCATTTAAACTATATAAAAAATATAGGGTAAATAATATATTACCCTCTTGTGTTTTGCTAAAAATGCACAATACCCCCTGTGTTTTAAAAATTAGCTGATTACCCCATGTGTTTTGCTAAAAGTGCACAATACCCCCTATGTTTTATAAATTAGCTGCTTACCCCCTGTGTTTTATAAAAGTAGCTAATTACCCCCCTGTGCTTTTTAAAAATTAGCGCTTTTGTTAGAAAATATAAAGGGGCAATCAGCTACTTTTATAAAATACAAGGGTATAATCAGCTATTTTTAGTAAAACACAGGGGGGTAATCAGCTAATTTTTAAAACACAGGGGGGTAATCAGCTAATTTTTAAAACACGGGGGGGTTTTGTGTATTTTTAACAAAACACAAGGGGTAATCAGCTAATTTTTAAAACACAAGAGGGTATTATGCATTTTTAGCAAAACACAAGGAGGTAATACGCTATTTACCCAAAAATATAATTTTTAACATAACAAAAATAGTAGAAAAGACATGATAACCCAAAAAAAAATCTAAAAATTTAAAAAAAAATCCAAAAAAAAAGAAAAATAAATCCAAAAATAAATAAAATAATAACTGAAATTAATGAAGAATTATAAATTTATATTTTACAAAAATATATGAAGTGGAAAAAGATTTAATTTCCTATTTTACATCATATAGAAGAAAATATAATCTAACAAAATTATATGTCGTGATTGGACAACTATTTATGTAGCTAGACATAAATTAAATAAAGACTGTCTAGCTAGAACAGCTATACAAGCATAATTTGTCATCGTTCACTTAAAAAGTTGTCATGATTTGACAGATCGCTGTGGTGATCGTACACGTAGTCACGCGCAAACCTACAATTTGTCGTCATGCGCTTTTCAAAGTCGTCATGATTTGACACATCGCTGCAATAATCGTACGAAGAGTCACGCGCATACAGAGTAATTTATTTGGTGATGGTCTAGCAGTGCACGTCGCCAAATTTGTGCCAATTTAATGTCTATATAAACAAAGCACCCATTCGTTTGTTGTCTTCCATTCATCAATAAGATTAACCTCGTTGCATTCACATTTTATCGACAATGAGTAACTATCAACAAGGTCAGTGGGTTACCGTTAAGAAGGAAGAACATAAACCAAAAGGTGAAACATCCAAGCCCAGCAGCAGTAGAGTTAAACCACAACTTGATCTGAACGAAGCACCAAAAGAAAAGGGTTTTATTTTTTATGCTCAACATAAGCAAATGGTTGTGGATCAAATGTTACACGTACTATTGCCAAACTTCTTTCCGTGAAACTTATGTTCGAAATTAGTACGACAAGGTTAACAATATCAAATGTATTATCTAATTATGTTTGTGTATTTTGCTAAGTACTTTTGTATGGTGATGCCTTATTTTGTTCTATATAAATGTAATCCATAATTATCGTAAGATTATGAAATAAAACCTTGTTGTTTGTATATTATATTACGACATTTGTATAATATTGTGCATAATTTGTACAACAACATAGTATTTTATTACATTAAATCTCGTTTGTCAGTACTTCTCATTAACAAAACATGTTCAAACTAGTTATGCTAGTTCATAATTTAGTACGTTCGTTGTTGCTTTGGGATTAAAAGCCTTGTTCATTCGTCAAAACAAAGGAAATTGAGTCGTCACCCTTTCTGCTTATGCATGGTGAGTGAATCTGTCACCATACCGTCACCGAGTCGTCTAATTGAAAAAATCATCTTCAAGCCGTCACCAACTTGGTGACAGTCTAGCTAGGCTGTCACCAATTTGGTGACGGTCTATTTTGGCCGTCACCAAATTGGAGACGGCGAAGACTGCCGTCACTGTTGATGACGGTTTGGTGGCATTTTTTTCCGTCTAACACTATATCGTCACCATCCACTACAAGAAAAAAATGTTAAGGCGACAGCCAAAATTCGTAGTCTAGCAGTAGCTAAATTGGGACGGGCGACCGCTAGGCTATGGAATCTCGTCTGTAGTAAAAAACTCTATTGCCAAATTAATATTCCGTAGCCTATCCGTAGCCAATTCCGAAGATTAATTTGTATTCCGTAGCAAAATAGTCGTAACCCATCTGTACCCAACTAAAATTTTAATTTTTTTTAATTAATTATTAACATCCGTAGCAAATCCGTAGCTGTTTCGATCGTAAATCGTCCGTAACCCACGACTACAAATTGGTATCCATAGAATTTTGGTAGCCACCTATTCGGTAGCCAATCCGTAGCCCATTCGTAGCCAACTAAAATTTTAACTTTTTTTATTAAATATTTACGTCCGTAGTAAAACCGTAGTCGTTCGGTCATAATTCGGCCGTCGCCCCCGACTACAAATGGACTTCGTAGACCTTTTGATCGTAAACCGTTAATAGCCCATGGAGCCGTAGCCAATCAATCGCCCAATTTTTCAGTAGCTACTCTGTCGCCAATTAATTATTTAATTTAAAATATATATATATGAAATTAAAATATAAAACTAAAAAAATAATATTTACAAAAAAATTAAAATTAAATATGCAAATTGATATTTACAAAAAAAATTAATATTATAAAAAAGTTACAAAAAATTCTAAATTCTATACAAAAATAATATTTTAAATTTACAAAAAAAAAAACCTAAAATTATCTTTTATTGTCTCCTAATCATCTCGCTCACATTGTTTCAATGCCTGCAAAGCTTTCATTTTTTCTTCCAATACTTTCTCGTACTCTTTCAAAGTCCTTTCCTATTACACCAACAAACAAATATCTCATTAACAACAAGAAAATATTGCTTGGAAATATTTAGAACTATTTGATTTACAATTGTTAAACATTTAGGACTCTCTTGTGACCTTAAAGTTTGAAAATTGGAAAAGATTGTCTGTGATCCCAAGTGGGGTCTCACTGCTCTTCAATCATCATTAAAATTTTAGCTAGAACAAAATATAATGTCAGGTCAAACAATGACACTCCATAGAGCGAGATGAACTTGGTTTATAAAACTAAAACAAAGAATGCTACCCTAAATAGTTTATCTTTGTAATTTATAGCAAATAACAAAAACTGAACAAACATAAGGATGAAAAACCTGATTTTGCGAGATGACATTTAATAATACATCTTTCTCTTTATAAGCGGCTTTATAAGCGGGAAGGCTTTTTCGAAATTCTAGCATCTTTTGGCCTTCTAAAGATTCCTGTACAATTCTCAAATAAGAAAAAGCAAAAGAAGTTTTCAAGTGAACAGGCATGTTATCAGTTCAATATATTACATAAAAACAACCCACCAAATCAAGATTCTTAAAAAACTATAGTTATCATCAAATCAGACAAAATCTCAAATAAAGCAAACAACAATAACACCACTTTAAAAATCTATAGTTTCATATGAAGTTTCCTTAAATTCTTGAAGATTTACTAATCAAGAATGTGAGTGTTGGAAGAGTTTTGACTATCAAGGACAGCTAAACTCAAGTGTGGAAATAATTCAAGAAAGATTTAATGATGGGCAAAGTAAAGAAAAATGAAAGCAGCTAAAGGTGAAAAAGACGAAAATGATTAATGGACGGTGTATGCAAAAAAAGAATCTGTGAAAGCAAAGATGAAGAGGAATATGGGTTTGTAGGAAATATGTCAGCTAGCATAAGTCCATTATCTCTATCTATTCCATCTACATCCACTTAAAAACAGAGAAAAAGAAAACCATTCAAGACAAAAATGAGTTTTTTATTTTTTAAGTGTTGTAGTAACAAGTGGTAAGAATTGGCGCTAAAAAGGTAAAAGTTGTACATCAAGCGGTGAGATATCCTATAGTAATGATTACAAAACACAATCGACTTTAATTTAATTTCTTTTTCTAGAGAAATAAAAAGGAAAAGTTATGGGCCTATAACTCGGAATTTGAAAATAGTCTCTTATTATTTGACCAAATAGAAAAAAAGAAAATAGTCTCTTATTAGAACGTAAGGTCAAGTAAGAATGCATATAATAATATTAAAGTAAATTCAACCCTTCTTTGAAATCATATTCATGCATAATAAGAATTTCATGAGTTGTCTAGTCATATTACAGTTGTTGCGAGTGTAATTGGACCAACCATAGGTATACTATGAATACTCCCAGCAATTCTAGAAGATAAGAAGAAGAGGAACAACTAACCTTATCAGCTCATCATCTTCTTGAGCAACAGGAACATGGGTTGTCTTGGAGAAGGGCAAGCTGTGATTACTAACACGAGCAATCCCCAGATTTTCAAGGAACTTGACGTGGGCTTTCATTAAATCTACCCTGAGGTAGATCACAAACTAAAGCATTAAAGGAAGTTAGTATAAAAAAGAACCATGGTATAAAGAGGAAATCAGGACACACAAACATATTACTCGAATCCAATAAAGTTTGTTGCAAATTAAATTTGAAAATACTACTGTGTAGAGATGCAATAACTTCAAAACCTATCATGTTTTAAGCTTGAAGGATAAAGCTTTCGTGTATTTAAGAATACATCAACAAATCTGAAACAAATTACTGATATACTATTGTGTAGAGGTGCATGCAAGTATCAGTAAATTCCAAACTAGCAATGGATGGAACTGATAAGGTCAGAACTATAGCACAAAATACATGATCCCATAACATGGCATTCATATTAATTATTGAAAGCAACAATTATAACACTTACTGATCTCCACTGGGTAACTAGATTTCAGCAGTAGTCCATGTTCCTTTTACATTGTTTCATTTATATAAATTACATATTTCTGTAGACCCTGTTCCTTCGACAAAGGATCTATATTACATAACATGCTAGTGAGAAAATAACCAATAAAAGTATCACCTCAAAGGATCTCATATACACACGCCATTATGTTGCCAATACAAAATGGCCACTTACATCAATCACAAGCCATTCAATACTTATTTGACTAAATATTGTTCGATAACTTATTTGACTAACTCCTTACATTTTTTATGTTTTTTTTTTCCATTTTATAGGCTAAAAGAGGGCAATACCCTTCTGCCAAATCACATTCTGCTTAGTGTTTAATGAGTTATTCTTAATCATACACCTAAACAGAGGCTATGCACTCTCATTCTACAGTTTTTACTTGCCCTTTAGAGATTAAAGAGTCAACTTTTAATATAATTTTCTAGTATCAGGGATTATATAAATTTTTGAAATAAACATCTTTTGGAGGCCATCAAAGTTTTGAAAAACTTTATCAATTCTTTAATTTCTGTACATGGTCTAGTTATTCTTTTGACAAAATATATTATCAGAATTAATGTCATTATTGCCTATAGGGAAAGTACCTGAACCCCAAAGAAAGGAAAAGTTGCAGCACCAGGTTTCTGTGGCCACGCACCTAGTAAAGGAGTGATCGGAAACAAACCATCACTGAGTCATAAAAGAAATATAGATAGAAAAATCAAGAGAATAAACAATTTTACCCTGAAACCACCGGTCTTTGTTTGCCACCATGTGTCAGATATAGGACATCTAGAGTCTTCGACTACATTGAAAAAACACCTACTACAACATAATATCATCAACAACTTGAAATCAGTCCTACAATATGCTTAGTTTCACATTAATGTCCACAACTTGTAATATGTTAATAGCCAAATTGTTTAACAATCTCTAGTGGAGGTAGACGCTCACTTCAGCGTCTACCCATACATTCATCCATCAAAATCGTGAGAGTCACGAAGAAAAACAAATAAACTAAATTAACCGTAAAATCTTGTTGCCGGTGACGCTCTTGACCTGAGCAATACCGTGAAAGTCACGAAGAATGACACCGATCTGCAACTGAGTCATACCCCGAAAGTGGTGTCATCTACCTTCACAAAGACTGGTTTTTTGTACCCGTCGTGTTCGGTGTCGCCGCCATGGACATTTTGGTGAAATGAAAAAAACCTAGCCTTAATTTGAGTATATAGAGATGTATGAATAGAGAGATGTTAAGAGTACGACGCTATTTACTTAAATGAAACCCTCAATAGCTACTTTCAATTTCTTTTTAAAAAATATATATTTTTTTAGATTTCGTTGCCGGCTGGCCGGTTCTACCCTCCGGTATCTCAACCGGTAGGTACAGAGATGTTCGGCGCAATTTTGTCCCTGCCGGCAGGGGCTTCGGTCGGCCGGTGCAATTTATACAAGTAGTGTATGTGTTGTCTCTTCATATTAAAAGATTGGCCTTAAATTTAATTTGTCCCTATTATCTTTCATAAAATTTTAAATTTATCTTTATTATTTAAATTACTTAATTTAATTTTTATTATTTTTTTAAAAAAAATAAATCTTTTCTATTATTCAAAATTATCTAATTTAATCTTTATTATTTAGTCTAACAGTAGCCAATTTAGTCTTTATTTTTCTTATTTATGAAGTTTAAACACAATGTGAAGTTTTTCGACTCCTAGATTGAATATTTATTAATATTAACGCAATGTTAAAGGAAAACATAATAAGTTTAATTTAAACGGCAATTGATTTCTCTAAAAAAGTATGCACGTTAATGAAATACGGACCAAGTTTATTTTTTTTTTCAAAATTACCAACTCCAGTGAAGTTTACTACGTTATAGGTGCAATCAAAATTCCATAATTTAAATTAAAAATGATAAACCTCATTTTTTTGTTGAAGTCTGTAGCCTAGCAGTAGCCAGTTAGCTACTGCTAGGCTACGGAAGAGTTGAAGTCTGTAGCCCAGCAGTAGCCAATTGGCTGCTGGGCTACGAATGTTACGCCCTGACCCCGACGTAACACTAGGCTAAGGCCGAAACATGATGTTCGCAACTCTTATTCTTGAGATTAACAACTTAATAGCTTTAAAAACCTATAGTTATTAATTTAATAATATATACCTCCATTATAAATATCATATAAAGATTGGAAGACTTTCAAAAATTCTACCAAAACATCGGCTTTAAAGGTTTATAACGTCTTATATAAATTCATAATATCTAAATCCACCTGCTCCTCATTACAAACCTAAGTCTACAAAGTAGAATAATCAACTTAGCTAGGTATTTAACTGACCAAAAGAATATTACAATAGATTAAATATTATCATTATACAAAGTCATGTTTATTACAACAAGGAATACATCTTCACAGGCAAGCATGTCGGTCAAATAAGCAGGAAATCCAACTCATCAACTCAACAAAGCTTACAACCACATGGGAGCTTGTTCGGCTAATCTTCACCTGAAATTTTCAAAAGAGGGTGAGCTAGATCCTCGCATATAGCTCAGTGAGGAGGAAAACAATGAAAAGTTTTCACAAAAGTTTTATCATTTTGCAAGCTTCTTGGTAAAACCATGCTATGCATATAAAACAGTTAATCAAGTACAACAGAATATCAAGATTAACTTCATACTCGAAGTATAGAACAATTAACAAGAATGGAAACAACTTGATCCAAAAGATACGAGCAACTCTTCTCATTACTTTAAAGAAAAAGGGTACTCCGGAGACAACCCATGAAGAAGGTATTCAGGAGGCAACCCATAAGCACGCTAACCAAGAGGGCACTCCGGAGACAACCCAACGAAGAGGGTACTCTGGAGGCAACCCATAAACACACCAGTCAATAGGGCACTGCGGAGGCAACCCAACGAAGAAGGTACTCCGGAGGCAACCCACAAATTTACCATGGTAGCTGAGACCTATACCTGACGGTCCAATGCCGCAGGGGAGAATCGAAACTTCTACCATACCCGATACGAAAGGTTAGAACCTTGACATAGATGTAAGTATAATAACCCAGCTTTCCAAGGAAAGACACCAAGCGAGAGAGATGTGCAAGATCCAAACCTAATCAAGCATACTTAAGCAATTACATGATTCAAACATATTCAAGCGTATAGTCGTAAGTGCACCGTTTAGACAATCATGAAACCAATACCTGTCATGCTTGAACATAATAATAACATTTAGAAGGACACAACATAGCCATATATCAAGGAGGGAGTAAAGATACCTTAAAACAACTCAAATCGACCTTAAAATGCAAGCACGAACGAAACTATGAAGCATTCTCGATGCTTCTGCATTAACCCAATTTAGGAGGTAAATTATCCACTTTCCCAAACTCTAATTAATCTGTTTTCAGTCTAGAATCGAAACTTATCGAAAGTAGATAGTTTTAGAATCAATCGGAACTCAATTTCAATCTAAAAAGACTGAGTTATAACTTATTTCGTGCAAGTACATTTTTCTGTCCAGATTGCAAGCTATTCTTGCATCATTTCGGGAATAGAAATTTCAGAGCATTTTAACAATAGAATATGCCATTTTGTAAAACATGAAAGATGTTCCTAACTTCCCAATACAGCATCTATGAAAGTTTCGTTCAATTCTGAGATCGTTTGCTATTTTTAAAATGTAGAGGAAATTAAAGACAGTGAGCTGTCCAGATTCAACAAAAATTTTGTAACTTACTTCCTAGTGTGTGTTTGAGCATGAAAACGATTTTTCCTTATGACATGGTCAATTGAAGAAATGTTCCTCTATGAGTTTTCTACATTTTTAGAATTTTACAGATTTTTATAAAATCATCTAGTCATAAAAAGGGGCTAAACTTTTTGGTTGGACAAATCTGTCCAGTAAGGTCATTCCGAAATTCTTGCATGTTCTTGTTTCTAAATCATCAACATCAACTACTATACAACCAAGCAACCTCTACCAACCTAAATAAGAAATAATCAAACATATCCACATAGTTAGATACAAGCTTTACCATCAAGAACACCCAAAAATTTCAGCAACATCATCTTTTATTCAAACCATCAATAACAAGCTCCAACAACATTTCAACCATGGATTTACAATTATAACTCCATACAAGCCTCGTAAAACCATCAATATGCATTTATATATCATAAATACTCATTTTGAAAGAACTCTCACATTGCAACCCTATAGCACATATTTCAGTTACAACCTTCACTATTTTTCCTAACTTTCATCAGTCCTTTACCCAAGTAAATGATCTCCAAATTTGATGAATCATATATCAAATCGAAGCTTTACAAATTCTTTAACTCTGACCATAAACCTTGTTCGATTTCGATTTAAAATCTAAAAGTTATGACTATTTCCGCAAGATTGCACAAAACTGTCTAACAC
Organism: Ehretia macrophylla; assembly: GCA_037974665.1. NCBI lineage: Eukaryota > Viridiplantae > Streptophyta > Magnoliopsida > Boraginales > Ehretiaceae > Ehretia > Ehretia macrophylla. The sequence continues at coordinate 50,810,689 of CM075775.1, forward strand.
CAATACCTATCCAGAATGACCTACGATTTTTGCCATTTTCGGGGGTCTTAAAGTTAAAATTAACCTTAGCCTATTTCTGTAATATTTGTTCAAAATTGAAAAATATAGTGAATCACCAAGTTTCATGTATTTTTAACATCATTTTCTAGGTCAAAAACATTTCGTTCTAATCGGACAGAGAGCTACCAGAAACATAACTTCATATTTCCAAGTTGTACAGATTTAGACACATTACGATTTTTGACCATTTTGGAGGTCTTAAAGTCAAAATTAGCCTTAGCTTATTTCTACAAGATATGTTCAAAATTGAAAAATATAATGAATCACCAAATTTCATGCATTTTTAACATCGTTTGCTACCTTAAAAGTGCTCCGAATAGAAGCATCAATAGGCTACCCGGGATTTCCAGAAATGTTCAAACTTAACTTCTTGGCTTCTAAGCATGCAAAACTAAGTAAGCACATATACATACATGCTCATGAACTTCAAAACATTTTAGAAATCAGTTTAAACCCTCACCTTTGCAATAGTTAGAAATGGGAGAAAATTGATTGGAAATGGTTGAAGAGTTTGGAAATGGCTTGCTTCTACTTCCCCCTTCCTCTCTTTCTTCTTCTTCTTGGAAAAATCGTGTAGTATGTGTAAGTGTGTGTTGTAGGATTTTAATGTGTGTAGATGGTGTAGTGTGTATTGATGGGTGAGTGTGTATTGGTGTATGTTTGACTTGGGTGAGACCAAATAGTGTTAGGATATTTTGTTATTTTGTTTTAGGACGAGAGTGCCCTTGAGCTTGTTTGCGTATTACTAGTTTGTCATTCTAGTGTTAATTCTAACTACCTAGTTACTAATCTTAGCTCCATAATGTTAATTAATTTCCTACGACTCCTAAAATATTTGGTTGCACATTAAACGATGATATACACGTAATTCAAGCTAAACATACATAAACCTATTTAATAGCATATAAAACACGTCAAATGCATATAAAATGATTTAATTATGTATGATATGACCTAATGCACATGTGGTCTTAGTCCGGGTCTTACAATGGAAGACTCGAATTTCGTAGCCCATCCATAGCTAGGGACTACGGATGGGCTACTGACAACTAATAATATGTATTCTAACTTGTTAGTAGATACGAACAACGTATTAAAATGTATTAATATCTTCATATTTTTCTTCTTTATGAAGTTTAGACACAATGTCATAGTTTTTCGATTCCTAAATTGAACGTTTATTAACATTAACGCAATGTTAAGTGAAAATATGATTAGTTTGATTTAAACGGCAAATGATTTCCTATAAAATTTCTCTATAAAAGTACGCACGTTAATAAAATACGGATCAAGTTTATTTTTATTTGAAATATTTTCAACTCAAGTGAAGTTTACTACTTTGTAGGTACAATCCAAATTCCATAATTCGAATTAAAAATGATGAACCTCGATTTTTTGTTGAAGTCCATAGCTTAGCAGTAGCCAATTGGTGATTGCTGGGCTACGAACGACTTGAATTCCATAGCCCAGCAGTAGCCAATTGGCTACTGCTGGGCTACGAAAAACTAATAATATATATTCTAACTTGTTAATAGATAGGAACAACGTATTAAAACGTATTAATATCTTCATATTTTTCTTGTTTATGAATTTTAGACACAATGTGACAGTTTTTCAACTCCTAGATTAAACGTTTATTAATATTAATACAATATTAAGTGAGAACATGATAAGTTTAATTTAAACGACTGTTGATTTCCTATGAGATTTCTCTATAAGAGTATGCGCGCTAATAAAATATGGACCAAGTTTATTTTTATTTGAAAAATTTACAACTCAAGTGAAGTTTACTATGTTGTAGGTGCAATCCAAATTCCATAATTCGAATTAAAAACGATGAACCTCGATTTTTTATTGAAGTCCGTAGCCTAGCAATAGCCAATTGGCGACTGTTGGGCTACGGACGACTTGAATTCCGTAGCCCAGTAGTAACAAATTGGCTACTGCTGGGTTACGGAAAACTAATAATATATATTCTAACTTGTTAATAGGTAGAAACAACGTATTAAAATGTGTTAATATCTTCATATTTTTCTTATTTATGAAGTTTAGACACAATGTGACAGTTTTTCAACTCCTAGATTAAACGTTTATTAACATTAACGCAATGTTAAGTGAGAACATGATAAGTTCAATTTAAACGACTATTGATTTCCTAAGAGATTTCTCTATAAGAGTACGCGCGTTAATAAAATACGGACCAAGTTTATTTTTATTTGAAAAATTTACAACTCAAGTGAAGTTTACTACATTGTAGGTACAATCCAAATTCCATAATTCGAATTAAAAATGATGAACCTCGATTTTTTGTTGAAGTCCGTACAGTAGCCAATTGGTGACTGTTGAGCTACGGACGGCTTGAATTCTATAGCCCAGCAGTTGCCAATTGGCTACTGCTGGGCTATGGAAAACTAATAATATATTTTCTAACTTGTTAATAGGTAGGAAGAACGTATTAAAACGTGTTAATATCTTCATATTTTTATTGTTTATAAAGTTTAGACACAATGTGAGAGTTTTTCTATTTCTAGATTGAACATTTATTAACATTAACGCAATATTAAGTGAAAACATAATAAGTTCAATTTAAACGATAATTAATTTCTCTATAAGAGTACACACGTTAATAAAATATGGACTACGTTTATTTTTATTTGAAAATTTTACAACTCAAGTGAAGTTTACTACGTTGTAGGTACAATCCAAATTCCATAATTTGAATTAAAAATGATGAAACACAATTTTTTGTTAAGTCTGTGGCCTAACAGTAGCTAATTGGCTACTGTTGGGCTACAGAAGAGTCAAATTTTGTAGCCCATTCGTAGCTAGGGACTACGGATGGGCTACGGATTTTGTTATTTTATTTTTTTCTATTTAATTAAAAAATCCGTATATCTTTTTTTAAAATATTTTTTGAATAATATATGTGAGGCCTGACCTCGAATTACGTGCGTTACTTCGTTTCATGTGTCCTAACCTTGAACTGTGCGCCTTAACCTAGGTTTAAGAGCCGTGTCTTGATTTACATGCATTTAGTTAGGGTTGCGAGTATTTACTTTGGAATATGTGCATTTGTCTCGTAGTTCGTGCCTTACCTCGTAATGCGTGCCCTAGACCTAAGAAAGCGCGCCTGCACGCTAATCAATAAAGAATCCTACACAAAGCACTAGACTATAAATAATCCTACAAACTCCACTAACTATTATTTTAATCCTAAGTCAATTTACTAAAAGACAAAAAACATTAAACACTAAACATTCTTTATTCCTTATTCTATTTGCAAAATCTATGCACCTCAAATATTGCACTTAATCTACACTAAATTAAGTTTAAAACAAAACAAAAATTCAGAATTCTAGCATGCCTTGGCCGACCATGTGTAGGCAAGTTGACAAGATTTGCAATTACAAAAATATTCCTAGACAAACCTATGACACACACAAGACACAATGCATAAAAAAATAAACTCATGCACCCTACCCAAGCTTCCCTTTCTTGGCCTACACACCACACCCACTCCTCACAATTAAAAAATTGCAAAAGATGACACAAATTCAGAATTTGAGGAGCTCAAGGCCGACACACATACTCAAAACATCCTCAAAGCATCATTTTTCTCTCAAACTTTCTCTCATTCTTTCCCATTCTCTCACTCTCTCGGCCATGGCTCCCTTGAGCTTCCAAGACTGAAATTTAGCTCTCAAGAACTCTACAAGCTTCGTCCAAAGCAAGGAAATCAAGGTAGCTAGCTCAAAAATGCACACAAGCTCACAAGACCTCACATTTTCGGCCATAGGTAAGTCTAAGAGTTTTCTTCCATTTCTTTTTGTTCTAATCACATGCAAACATGAAGTATGTGCTAACTAAGCTAAGATTTAAAGAAAAACCAGCCACCACTCGGCCAAAGCAAGGAAAGAAGACCTCTTGTGCGTTTTCAAGTGCAATCTTGCATTTTCATCCATCAATAGGTTAAGATGAGGGTTAAACTCTTTTAAAAGCTCTCAAAACTCACATGCATGCTCTCATATGGCTATCTTTACCTCTATAGTTATTGTATATGTGTGTATATGAGCCTATCTACTCATGCATGGCTTGATTTTGGCTAGAAACTTGAAGATATGTAAACACGTATATTTGGCAGATTTCTGACCTTGTAGAACAAAATAATTTTGGCCTAGTAAACGATGTTTAAAATGCATAAAAATTAGTAGGTCATTATATTTTTCCGTTCTGAATAGTTTTATCAGAAATAGGCTAAGGTTAATTCTGATCTTAAGACCCTCAAAAATGGAAAAATTCGTAATATGTCTAAAACTGGACAGTTTTGCGTAGTCTCACGTTTGGGCCATAACTCCTAAGTCCGAACTCCAAATGCAGCAAGGTTTGTTCTTAGATTTAAAGCACTCATTAATATTTAATTTAATATTTGGTACACTGAAATTGGAGATTAATTGCTTGGCTATTTGAATGTGGAAACATAGACCATTGCAGTAAGGTTTTTGATTAGTGATATGCTTTGAATCATGTTGTAACCTTGCTTGAGGTATTGAATGCTTAGAATTGTGGCAATTAGAAGTTGTGTGGGCTGTTTTGGTTGGTTGAGGATACTTAATTGATTGATGCATGGCTTGGGTTTAATTACATGACGAATTGTGGCTTAATCGCATGTGTAAGCACGAAATTGAGACCCTATTGCTTATGAAAACTTGTTAAGTGATGATCCTATGGCTAAATGTGTTCAATTGTGTGGTTAGTAGGCTGCCCAATAATTTCTAAGTATGTTTGAAATGGTTTAAGAGTTACTTGTGGTCCTTAGCAAACAAAACCAACACCCGAGCACGGTCTCGTAAGCCCTAATGGCCCCGTAGATTCCCAAGTCCTAAACCACACCCGTGTAACTTATAATTGATGTTGAGGATTGTTAATAGGCTGCCCGTAATTGTCCTTATATCCCTAAACATGATTTTCGATGATTGCATGTTGATAAGTGAACTATTTTTGCACCCGATTTCGTGTAAGTGTCGTTGCATGCTTGTATGATCTTAACACTTGATATATGTACCGAAAGAAATTATATGACTTGATTTATATGTGTTATTTGGCTACCCGTTAAATGTTTATATACTTCTAAGTGTTTTACAATATGAATCTTCATATCAAAGCATGCCTTGGGTGTTTACTTGTCAATGTGCAATCTTATAATTGCTCAGAGGCAACCTACTTTGTTGTCCTCCTAATGTGATATGTTAAATGTTATAATTGTGCATTGCATACAAGGTTGCAACCTTTCATTTTGGTATGGTAGTGTTCGCGTCACTCAGGGAAGCATCGGGCTTGCCGGTGTATTGGCGTAATTACCATGGTCTTATTCCCTCTCTCGCTTGGGGGCTAGACTTCCTCGGAGAGTTGTGTCATAGGTTTGGTGTACATCCGGAGTACACCCGTTAGAGTGATAAGTGGATGATTGAAGTAGGCCGCAACAACTGTTATCGAAAATGAATTGAGAGCAAAAGCATACCGTATTCTTTTACTATGTGATTAAGTACTCTCGCTTGGTTCCTAGAGGACCTCGGGGAGAAAAGACGGGTAATTGTGTTCATTTACATTTATATTATGTTATAAACTTACTTGTGTTATATGTCATGCTTTCAAAAAGGGTTTTCATAAGATTAACCGGAAAAGAGTTTTTAAATGATATCTCTCGTTCTCCCTCACTAAGTTCATAAGGACTCACTCTCTTTTATCATCACAAGTGAAGAAGATCAGCAACAGGTACCCAAGGAGAACGTGTCTGTTGATGACTCCTTGGAGTGATTGCATGCCTTATGTGCCTTACTTGCCTGTGGTTGTTTTGTGAACGTTATGTTTGCTTGAAGACTACTTATATTGTTCTTGTTGTAAAAGACCCCCGTTGTAATTTGGGGTCTAATTTTGGTTTGTATTGATTATAACTAGACGAACACTCTATCTTATGGTTTGCTATCACTATTTTGATTTAGTAACTGTCATAGGCAACTCAATCACTAGGTGAAGAATCAAATGATGTAACTCTATCTAATTTCACCTAGGTGCTTAATAGTAAGCTAAAGATCAACAGGTACTTGCGCCCTAGAAATTGACAAGTAAACGGGATATAGTCACCATGCTAGGCTTATTAATCAAACAAGACTTTTGAGATAGACTAGCAGGCATATCGGTCGATGACCAAATAGGAGTCCTTAATGGAATCGGAGCAGTGATTGGAATAATTGAGGCGTTTGAAAATTAGATCAAACCAAGAGGTCCTAAATACAACCGTTATGCTGCCAATTTTTCGTAAAATCTTTCGGAGTTCTAGGCTAACGTTAAGTGTTAAATAATAACAACAGTTAAGTATGTGGAATGGTGTAAATAATTAGATCACACCCTAGTCTAGCCTCTATAGGTCGGGTTAGGACGCGACACCTTATTAGAATGGTATCAGAGCTTAGATTGCTTAAGTCGGGTTTGACTCTCGGACTGTGGGTAGAAGCCCTAAGGTAAATATGATGTCTTGTTTATGTGCGTTAATGTGTGCCAATGATAATTGTGCCTTCTTTGTTTATATGTACTTATGTGATTAACGTGTCTTCATTGTTTGAAAGTTTTATGCCTACATGTAATTGTATGTTGCATACTCTATGTTTTAATTTCTTATCTTATCATGTCCCGATAATTGTACATAATAATATGTGCCTATAGATGGCTGGCCCTAGTACCCACAATACCAATAGGGGCGATGAGCCTCAAGAAGCACGTGAAGCAGCAATTAATAACAACAACCATGGAGCTGGTGGTAACAACAACAGGAATGGTGGTAACAATGGCAGAAACAGCAGAATGCGGGAATTCCTTGATTTTCACCCTTCTAAGTTTTACAAGGAAGCTAATGATGAAAATACAGAGGCTTGGCTGTCTGAGATTGAAAGGATTTACAGGCCACTTGACTATATTGATGAAGAAAAGATTGAGTTTGTTGTGTTTCTGTTGCACGGGGATGCTGAGCATTGGTGGCACACTATGAAGGCACTTTGGGACACTGATCATACACCTCGTTTGTGGAGTAACTTCATTAAGGCTTTCAAGGAGAAATACATACCTGTAGTTTTAAGACAGAGGCAGATTGAAGAGTTTATGACCTTGAGCCAGGGCAACATGACAGTAGCTTAGTATGAGGCTCGCTTCGACAGACTGTCCCGCTATGCACAATACATGGTCAGTACCCCTGAGGCGAAGATGTGGAAATTTATGAATGGGTTGAGGCCAGAAATTCAAGATCACTTGGCTTCACATGACTTTACTACTTACTCTGCTCTCCTTACTGCTGCTTCCCGAGTGGAGAAGAGAAAACTTGATAGAGCCGGTTCAAGTCAGCCGAACAAGAGACCTTACTAGCCTCAAGAACAACAGAGGAATTTCCAAACTCAGAGTCGCAGTCAGGGCCAAAGCCAGAACAGACCAGTCAACAACCGTGGGCCATTTAAAGCACCATTAGCCTCTTCCACCCGTGGATCCACAGGTAGTTCACCCGCTACTCAGGCTATCACCTGCTTTTACTATGACAAGAAAGGTCACACCGAGGCCCAGTGCTGGAAAAAGTCGGGACGATGCGTGTGGTGTGGCAGTGATCAGTATTAGATTAAGGATTGCCCTAAATGGCAAGGAGGGCCAAATCAGAATAAATCAGCTGGTAGAGGCAAAACTCCAGTTCCTAGAGTTCCAGCCCGAGCTTATGCTATTGAATGCGAGGAGCTTCCTGAGGAGACTGCTGTTGTTGAAGGCACATTCTTGATACTGAATCAACCAATTAGGATGCTAATTGATCCAGGTACTACTCATTCATTTATTACTCCCTTATGTGTGCAACATGTGAAATTACGAGTTGAATGTTTGCCTTACGAAGTAGAAGTCGGTACTCCGATAGGTTCTAAACTTGTTACTAGCTCAACTTGTAAAGCATGTAAAATTCAAATTAAGGATAGGGAATTCTTGGCCAATCTTATAGTATTACCCTTTCGAGACTATGAAGTCATCTTAGGGATGGACTGGTTAGCAAAGCATCACGCCCAACTAGATTGTCGAACGAAGATTGTAACATTCTAGGTACCTGGCCAACCAACATTAGAGGTAATGGGTCGAAGGGATTTCACCAGGAGTTCCATCATTTCATCCACGAAGGCAGTGAAATTCTTGAGAAAAAGGGTGTAGCGGATACTTAGCTTACCTCATCAATAAGCCATCTGACAAAGCTAAGTTGGAGGAGATGCCAGTGATTAAAGAATATGCCGATGTGTTTCTAGAATAATTATTGGGTTTGCCTCCGGATCGGGAGATCGAGTTTGTAATAGAATTACTGCCTGGCATACAGCCGATATCTAAAGCTCCCTATCGTATGGCACTAGCCGAGCTACAATAATTGAAGGACCAATTGCAAAGATTATTGAAGAAGGGGTTTGTTCAACCGAGTTCTTCTCCGTGGGGTGCACCAGTCCTATTTGTAAAGAAGAAAGACGGAACGTTGAGGTTATGTATCGATTACAGAGGATTGAACTAAGTGATCGTCAAGAATAAATACCCACTTCCATTGATCGATGAGTTGTTTGACCAACTTCAAAGAGCTAAAGTGTATTCAAAACTCGATTTGAGGCAAGGGTATTATCAGCTACGGATCAAAAAGGAAGATGTTCCTAAATCGGCTTTCAAGACGAGATATGAGCACTATGAGTTTGTGGTAATGTCATTTGGGCTGACTAATGCCCCTGCAACTTTTATGGACTTAATGCATAGGGTGTTTCAACCTTACTTAGACCAATTTGTGGTAATCTTTATTGATGATATTTTGGTATACTCAAAATACGAGGCTGAGCATGAACAACATCTGCGATTAGTATTGCAGAAACTTTGGGAGCATCAATTGTATGCAAAGTTTAGCAAATGTGAATTTTGGTTGCAGCAGATTGCATTCTTGGGGCACATTATATCCCAAGAGGGAATAGCGGTAGACCCAGCAAAGATAGAAACAGTGATGTCTTGGAAGAAGCCGAAAAATATTACAGAGGTTTGGAGTTTTCTTGGTTTAGCTAACTATTATCGGAGGTTCATGAAGGATTTCTCAAAGATTGTAGGACCGCTTACAAAGCTCACTCAGAAGAAAATAAAGTTCGTGTGGGATGACAAGTGTGAGAGCAGTTTTCAGGAGTTGAAGACAAGATTGACAACCGCACCTGTTCTTGCATTACCTAAAGGAAGTCAAGGCTTCATAATCTATAGCGATGCTTCTAAGGAAGGATTGGGTTGTGTTTTGATGCAGAATGGTAGAGTGATTGCATATGCCTCTAGGAAGCCAAAGCCGTATGAATTGAATTACCCGACACATGATTTGGAGCTAACGGCTATTGTGTTTGCACTAAAGAAATGGAAGCACTATTTGTGGGGTAACAAGTTTGAGGTGTTTACGGATTACAAGAGTTTGAAATACTTGTTCTCACAGAAAGAATTGAATATGAGGCAAAGATAGTGGATGGAACTTTTGGATGATTATAATTGCACAATCAATTATGTGCCTGGTAAAGCAAATGTGGTTGCAGATGCCTTAAGCCGAAAGACGAGCATAGCAAGAGTAAAGGTTAAGGTGCGGGAGATATTAGAAGAAGCATTTACGTGGAAACCACAATTGACTCAAAAAGGGTTACTATTTGCCACTACACAAGTTCAATCGACCTTGTTGTCTGAGATACGAGATGCTCAACAGAAGGATCAACAGTTTCAGAAGATTAAAGAAAGCAACGCAGATTTCAAGTTTCATGATGATGGTATTTGGAGGTTCAGAAGTCGAATTTGTGTCCCTAATGACCCAGAGTTGAAAAAGAAGATTCTTGAAGAAGCCCATAACTCAAGATACACTATACACCCCGGTGGAACAAAGATGTACCGGGATTTGAAGCAACACTATTGGTGGAATAACATGAAGAGAGAGATTACAGAGTTTGTGGCACGATGTTTTACTTGTCAGAGGGTCAAGGCAGAGCATCAACGACCGGCAGGTTTACTTTAGCCGTTAGAAATTCCACGATAGAAATGGGAACATATAACTATGGACTTTGTCATGGACCTGCCCAGGTCACAAAAGGGTCATGATGTTGTTTAGGTCATAGTGGATAGATTGACTAAGTCAGCACACTTCTTACCGATGAACAAGGAGGAAAATCCTGAGAAACCAGTTTGATATGTATGCAGCAGACATTATAAGGCTACATGGGATGCTTGTAAGTATTGTGTCGGATAGGGATCCTCGTTTTACCTCCCGATTTTGGAAGAGATTACATGAAGCTTTGGGGACGAAGTTGAGTTTCAGTACAGCTTATCACCCTCAGACAAATGTACAATCTGAGAGAACTATTCAGATTTTGGAGGATATGCTAAGGGCGTGTGTTCTAGACTTCGGAAAAGGTTGGGAGAAGTATCTGCCTCTAGCGGAGTTCGCTTAAAATAACAGTTATCAGGCCACTATCGGGATGGCCCCATTTGAGGCATTGTATGGACGTAAGTGTCGATCCCCAATATATTGGGATGAAGTAGGTGAGACAAAGACTTTTGACCCGACCTTTCTACTAGAACTTATGAAGATTGTTGAAAATGTCCACCTCATCCAGAAACGGATGCTTACCGCCCAAAGTAGGCAGAAAAGTTATGCAAACCGACGGAGATGGGATTTGGAATTTGAGGTCGGCGACAAGGTGTTCTTGAAGTTATCCCCTCGGAAGGGATTGATTAAACATGGTAAGGGTGAAAAGTTGAGCCCGGGGTTTATAGGACCATTTGAGATAGTTGAAAAGGTTGGCAAATTGGCGTATCGCCTGGAACTACCCCAAAACCTCTCTAATATTCATGATGTCTTTCATGTCTCAATGCTACGGAAGTATCACCCTGACCCATCGCATATCTTGGAGCCAGAGCGTAGCAGCTTCGGGAGAACTTGTCTTATGAAGAGAAGCCTATTCGGATCCTAGACCAGCAAGATCGGGAGTTACGCAACAAGTCGATACCGATGGTAAAAGTGTTGTGGGATCACCATGGAGTTGAAGAAGCAACATGGGAAACGCGAGAACAGATGGAGCAACAGTATTTGACATTATTCTAAAGATAATATTGAATTTCGGGACGAAATTTTTTAAAGAGGAGAGGATATGAGGCCCGACCTCGAATTACGTGCGTTACCTCATTTCGTGTGCCCTAACATTGAACTACGTGCCTTAACCTAGGTTTAAGAGTCGTGTCTTGATTTACGTGCATTCAGTTAGGGTTGCGTGCATTTATTTTGGAATACGTGCATTTGTCTCGTAGTTCGTGCCTTACCTCGTAGTGCATGCCCTAGACATAGAAAAGCGTGCCTGCACGCTAATCAATAAAGAATCCTACGCAAAGCACTAGATTATAAATAATCCTACAAACTCCACTAACTATTATTTTAATCCCAAATCAATTCACTGAAAGACAAAAAGAACTAAACACTAAACATTCTTTATTCTTTATTCTATTTGCAAAATCCATGCACCTCAAATATTACACTTAATCTACACTAAATTAAGCTTAAAACAAAACAAAAATTCAGAATTCTAGCATGCCTTGGCTGACCATGTGTAGGCAAGTTGACAAGCTTTGCAATTTCAAAAATATTCCTAGACAAACCTATTACACACATAAGACACAATGCATAAAAAAATAAACTCATGCACCCTACCCAAGCTTCCCTTTCTCGGCCTACACACCACACCCACTCCTCACAATTTAAAAATTGTAAAAGATGACACAAACTCAGAATTTGAAGAGCTCAAGGCCGATACACACACTCAAAACATCCTCAAAGCATCATTTTTCTCTCAAACTTTCTCTCATTCTCTCCCATTCTCTCACTCTCTCGGCCATGGCTCCCTTGAGCTTCCAAGATTGAAATTTAGCTCTCAAGAACTCTACAAGCTTCGTCCAAAGCAAGGAAATCAAGGTAGCTAGCTCAAAAACGCACACAAGCTCACAAGACCTCACATTTTCGGCCATAGGTAAGTCTAAGAGTTTTCTTCCATTTCCTTTTGTTCTAATCACATGCACACATTAAGTATGTGCTAACTAAGCTAGGATTTAAAGAAAAACCAACCACCACTCGGCCAAAGCAAGGAAAGAAGACCTCTTGTGCGTTTTCAAGTGCAATCTTGCATTTTCATCCATCAATAGGCTAAGGTGAGGGTTAAACTCTTTTAAAAGCTCTCAAAACTCAATTGAGGATACTTAATTGATTGATGCATGGCTTGGGTTTAATTACATGATGAATTGTGGCTTAATCGCATGTGTAAGCACGAAATTGAGACCCTATTGCTTATAAAAACTTGTTAAGTGATGATCCTATGGCTAAATGTGTTCAATTGTGTGGTTAGCAGGCTGCCCAATAATTGCTAAGTATGTTTGAAATGGTTTAAGAGTTGCTTGTGGTCCTTAGCAAACAAAACCAACACCCGAGCACGGCCTCGTAAGCCCTAATAGCCCCGTAGATTCCCAAGTCCTAAACCACACTCGTGTAACTTATAATTGATGTTGAGGATTGTTAATAGGCTGCCCATAATTGTCCTTATAGCCCTAAACATTATTTTCGATGATTGCATGTTGATAAGTGAACTATTCTTGCACCCAGTTTTGTGTAAGTGTCGTTGCATGCTTGTATGATCTTAACACTTGATATATGTACTGAAAAGAGTTATATGACTTGATTTATATGTGTTACTTGGCTGCCTGTTAAATATTTATATACTTCTAAGTGTTTTACAATGTGAATCTTCATATCAAAGCATGCCTCGGGTGTTTACTTGTCGATGTGCAATCTTATAATTGCTCGGAGGCAACCTACTTTGTTGTCCTCCTAATGTGATATGTTAAATGTTATAATTGTGCATTGTATACAAGGTTGCAATCTTTCATTTTGGCATGGTAGCGTTCGCGTCACTCCGGGCGGCATCGGGCTTGCCGGTATATTGGCGTGACTACCATGGTCCTATTCCCTCTCTCGCTTGGGGGCTAGACTTCCTCAGAAAGTTGGATCATAGGTTTGGTGTATATCCGAAGTACACCCGTTGGAGTGATAAGTGGATAATTGAAGCCGGGCGCAACAACTGTTATCAGAAATGAATTGAGAGCAAAAGCTCACCGCATTCTTTTACTATGTGATTAAGTACTCTCACTTGGTTCCTAGAGGACTTCGGGGAGGAAATACGGGTAATTGTGTTCATTTACATTTATATTATGTTATAAATTTACTTGTGTTATATGTCATGCTTTCAAAAAGGGTTTTTATAAGATTAACCGGAAAAGAGTTTTTAAACGATATCTCTCGTTCCCCTTCGCTAAGTTTATAAGGACTCACCCTCTTTTATCATCACAAGTGAAGAAGATTAGGGACTGGTACCCGAGGAGAACGTACTTGTTGATGACTCATTGGAGTGATTGCATGCCTTATGTGCCTTGCTTGCCTGTGGTTGTTTTGTGAACGTTTTGTTTGCTTGAAGACTACTTATATTGTTCTTGTTATAAAAGACCCTCGTTGTAATTTGGGGTCTAATTTTGGCTTGTACTGATTATAACTAGACGAACACTCTATCTTGTGGTTTGCTATCACTATTTTGATTTAGTAACTGTCATAGGCAACTCAATCACTAGGTGAAGAATCAAATAATGTAACTCTATCTAATTTCACCTAGGTGCTCAATAGTAAGCTAAAGATCAACAGGTACTTGCGCCCTAGGAATTGACAAGTAAACGGGATATAGTCATCATGCTAGGCTAATTAATCAAACAAGACTTTCGAGATAGACTAGCAGGCATATCGGTCGATAACCAAATTGGAGTCCTTAATGGAATCGAAGCAGTGATTGGAATAATTGAGGCGTTTGAAAATTAGGTCAAACCAAAAGGTCCTAAATACAGCCGTTATGCTGCCCATTTTTTAAAAAATCTTTCAGAGTTCTAGGCTAACGTTAAGTGTTAAATCATATTTAACGTTAAATCATAACAACGATTAAGTATGTGAAATGATATAAATAATTAGATCACATCCTAGTCTAGCCTCTATAGGTCGGGTTGAGGCGTGACAATATATATAGTCCGTAGCCAATCCGTGGCTATTGGCCACTGCGTGGCTATTGGCCACTGCGTGGCTATTGGCCACTGCATGGCTATTGGCCACTGCGTGGCTATTGGCCACTGCGTGGCTATTGGCCACTGCATGGCTACGGACTTTTTATGAATTTTTTTTTGAATTAATTAAATAATCCATAGCTAGTCCGTAGTAAATTTGCCACGGCTGGGCTACATAATATTTTATTTTTATTTTTTATTTAATTAAAATTATTATCCTTAGCCAATCCGTGGGTATTTGGCCACTGTATGGCTACAGACTTTTTAATGATTTTTTTTGCCGAATTAATTAAATAATCCGTAGTCTAGCAGTAGCCAATTAGATACGGCTAGGCTACGAAATATTATTTTTTATTTTTTTTATTAACTAAAATTATGGTCCGTAGCCAATCCATAGCCAAGTTTTGTCATCATTTCAACGGGGCATAAGTAGGCTACGGATGGGCTACAAAATTTATTTCCCATAGCAAATTCGTAGCCTGGTAGTAGTCAATTTACTACGGAAAAAATCTGTCACCAAATTCCGTCGCTCAAGCGTTATTTTCTTGTAGTGGTCCTGTCACAAAACTGGCGTCAATTTTTCCCTTCACCAAGCTGTCGCCGTATTGGTGACGGTATGGCAAGGGCCCATTGCAACATCTAGTTTTTTTTTTTTTTTTGTAGTGTCATCAGTAGGCATTGCTATTAATCAAAGGAAATATGCACTTGACATTCTAGCTTAATGTGGTCTCATTGGTGCACGTCCTAGTTTTTCCCCAATGGAGTATCAACACAAGCTCTCTACTGACTTGGGTGATCCCTATAATGATCCTGGTCAATATCGTAGACTAGTTGGGAGACTACTCTATCTTACCATCACTCGGCCATATATTTGTTATGTTGTCCATATTCTTTGCCAATTCATGCAGGATCCACGTTAACCACATCTTGATGTTGCATTTCGAGTACTACGATACCTCAAAGGAAACCCCGGTCAAGGAAGTTTCCAATCTTCCACCAGCTCATTGCAATTATGGGCATATTGTGACGTGGATTGGGCAGGATGTCATACCATAGGTCCCAGTACGACTAGTTACATTGTGTTTCTTGGGGATTCTCCTATTTCTTGGCAATCAAAGAAGCAAACTGTAGTGTCACGCTTATCCGCAAAAGTAGAATATCAAAGCATGGCTACTACTACTAGTGAAATAATTTGGCTTCGTCGTTTGATCGAGGACTTCCAGGTGTTACATCCCACATCTGTTCCCCTTTTCTGTGACAATCAAGCTGCCCTTCACATTTTCGCTAATCCTGTCTTCCACGAACGTACAAAACACATAGAGATTGATTGTTGTTTTATTCGGCACCACATAAAGTCTAAACTTTTAGCTCCTCAAGCAATTTCGACGAGCCACCAACTAGCTGATATATTTACAAAGGCTTTGGGCACGGATCAGTTCCATCACATATTGGGCAAGTTGGGCATTTCATTATTTCATGCACCAACTTGAGGGAAAGTATTGGAGTTATTCGTATCTTGTATACCTGATTCTATGGGATATACACATGGTTACGCCTACCATCTTTCTAGCTTTGGTTCCTTACTCGTATGGAACTCTCATGTATATTGGTTATTTAATTCCTTATGTACATAGGATAGCTGATCTATTGTAATCCTTTTAGTTTAGGCTCAGCACTGTACGTATTATATATACACTAAGAGTGATCAATGAAAATTACTTTTTATGCCATATAGTCTTATTTTACAGAAAAAGAAAAAGATTGATTTACCCTTCTACTAGAGACAATGTGCAAAGCACAAGGCCAATTTTTCATTAAACCTAGCCCAGACTATAACGAGAGGAACTGACTTGACTATATTAAGTAAACATTGAGGACTATTTTAATGTTTTAAAATAATAGGATTAATTTAAAAAATAAAGAAACACTACGGATATATTATTCATGTAATTAACCCTTTTATTGGCGTTTCTTATATTTTGACTCCCTGTTGTCCCAATTTTTAGCCTCCCTCAGCCCATCTTTTGCTCCTAACACCGACTTGAGTGTTGGAGCCTTCTTCGTTACAAAACTCGACGCAACGTTATTTTTTTATTTTTTTATTTTTTGGGCGGGCTAATATTCTCACGTCAAACCCAGTTAAGAAAACTTGGACAGTCCAATACCAACATCGATCATCAAATACATCAATCAAGGAGTACTCGCTGCCAAATCCTACATAGTTAGCACATAATTCAAACTCCTAGATCATGTCGATCCAGGAGATATATATTTCTGTAAAATCCAGTTTATTGTTTGACTTTAAAAGATGTGCATAAAAAATCGTTCATAATAAAGGCAAGCGATCAAACAGTTGTGGACCCTCTGAAGGCCTGGTCATATTCCACTGAAGTCAAATTATTTAAGCTAACGGAAAAAATGATTGTTTAAATATTCAAAAATAATGCGAGTTCATCACAAGACGTAGGGGTTTAGGCAAAACATTAAAATAATTTTGAGTCAAAATTGACAAGTAATTATACCATTTACGCTTTTGAATCAATGTGTAGAATATATAGACCTGGTCTTACAAGAAAGAAAAAGTATACCATTTTAGGTTGAATCAAATTAGAACCCACGATTATACTTCAAAGTACACAATATTATATTTGTTTATCTTGTATATAAAATAACTATTATTCAAATGATATGTATGGATTAAAATGGAAAAGTTTATTTTTATGCTTATTTGACGTTATCTTAATATTTTGGTGGATGACAAGTTAAATTGATCAATATAACAATCAAAATTCATTCACATTCAGATGCAATTAGCGCGCGCGCGCACACACACAAAAAAGTACAAACAAATTATAAGTTTGTAGGTTTAAAATGTGTAGAACTTCAATTTACAATCAGAAACTCAAGGCCAGAAACACCTCGATCCATTTTTTAGTCGATACCAACAACTTGCACTATCCAAAAGACAAGAAGAATTAGACAATCTTGGGATATTGGTTGTATCAATTAAAGACACTCTGACGCTTAAATCAATAACTAGTAAAGGTAAAAAAAGTAATAAAGTAGGAAATAAAAGAAGGTAAAGGTTTGATCAGAGGATGTTGGAGTATTGAAGATGATTGGATGTGGTAATGTAAATTTTGGCTGAATTTTGCTATGGAGAAGATGTGTCTGGTCATGTTGAAAGAGATAGTTATAGAGGTATGATATTGATAAGAGAAAGATTGACCTTAGCTAAGCCACCTAGTGATGTTAAGATACCCTGATCAGGTTGGATGGATGGAATATACCATTCTAAGACACCTAACCCAATTTTTCTTGGTCGAGTTTGAATCATGTTTAGGCAAACTACGCAAGAATCGAGGCCAGATTTAAATCATTACAAAACGTACCCTACCTGTAAATGTAAATTATAAGATACAATACAGATAGAATACAGTGATAACATAGTAAGAAAAAAAGATGAAATAAAATTAATATTAGAAACAGGGATCAAATTTGTTGCGGTTGGTGCAAAAATTTCATGAGCAGCCTGTCAAGCGAAACTTCTTGTGAAATGGACGCTGGAGAAAACCGCAGGAGATTGTAATATTCGGTCGTGTGAGAAAGAGAAAGAGAAGGAAAAAAAGAAGAAAAAAAAGTAATGTTTTATATCATCCTTTCACTCTCTTATCCTTCATTTGTGTAATAAAAATTCATGTATTAAATATCAATTTTTTTGTGTATATGATAAAAATTCTACTATATAAAGAATAGGTGATGAAGTGAAAGGATGATATATAAAATTACTCAAAGAAAAATTTGGGTTTTCGACGGACAGTTATGATTAGTTTATGGAATTAAATTTAGGGACTCATATTCATCTTATGAGTAATGTTGTATATCATCTCTTTTGTCATTACCCTTCTATCACTTCCTCCTACTTGACATGCCAACGAAACAATATTTTTATTTCCCTTTCTTTTACTTTTTTTTTTTATCTCTTTTTAATTTCTTTTCTCTCTTAATTAATATTAACACAAATCTTTGCATTCTTTCTCTAACTGTGTTGTAGAGTAATCACTTCTTAACTAATCAACCTTCGCTTTTCACAGTTCTAAACCCACTGCTTGCCGCTGCTTCATACTAAAATACAACACATTGTCATAATTTAAATATAAATATATGCCCATTACGTTAATTAATATCTTGACTATAGTTTATGTTAGACAAGAGATGATGTGTTACACCCAGCAAAAAAAAAGAGATGATGTGTTACAATTTTGCATCACTTGTATGATTTCCTCAGGATCTGAGGAATATCCTCGAGCATGACCTGCTTCTTAAGAAATAAATAATAATGACAATAATAATTATTTGACATAACAGGTTGTAGGTCGTGCACTGCCACATTTTTTTACTTCTTGCAATATTTAAAAATTGTTACAAAAAGATTAAAAACTGTTACAAATAACTTTATGTAAAACCGTTGCCAAAAGTCTTAATTTTAAGTGACGCTTAAAAATCATTGCAAAAAGATATATTATTGCAATAGTTTTTTATTTTTTTTTATTTTTTTAATCTAAGTATCGCAATAGGTCCCAAATGTGGTAGTGGTGGTTGGTTTTTTCTCTTTAGATTCAAGATTGTCTAAAGAATCTGGATTGTCTTTTTGCTTGTCTACTCTCAATTTTTTTACCTAATAGAATTAACCATAAACGTGAATGTTGTTAAACTACTTAACTCGAAATTCCCAATCCCTTAAACGAAATGAACACATTGTAATGGTTCCCACTTTTTCCCTAGCTTTGTTTCTACCTCCCTCTTTTCTGATTTAGTTTTACTTGCTTGTTCTTTGTTCTTTTTTTTCTTTTTTCTTTTTTCTTTTTAGTGATTGTTGATAGAAACACCTGTGTTAGAAGTCGTTCCCTGGTATTGTCGGTCCCAAACCCGTGTAAATTAAACATGTCGAATCTTTACTCATGTATTTGTGACTAAATGATTTTACTGTTGGTTTGGTTGGTGATTGTTGATAGATTTAATTGTACAAGGGTATGATCCCGCTAATGTATATAGTTTTGTTATGAGGAGATTTGTGTAGAGCTCTACAACGCTTTCATCCATTCCTATAAAATTATGCATTAATGCCTCTTTTATGGTGGACAGATTTGTTCTGAGAAGATGAAGATTTGTTAAAGTAAGCAGCGGCAAAAGCGGGTTTGAAAATGAGAAAAGACAACCTTGATTTTGGTTGAAAATTGATTGCATCTAATATGGTCAGAGAAGGAGGGAAAAAATTTATGTAAATATTAATTAAGAGAGAGAAAAAGAAATTAAAATGTCGTTTAGTTGACATGTTAATTAGAACCTCTACATAAGAGGTGATAAAATGTTGTTGACGAAAAGAGTGATATATAACATTACTCTTATCTGATTTAATGTTTAAGATTTGAGTAAGTTTTATGTCTTTTTTTCACCCCTTTCACTCGTTCACCCATTTTTTGTATGGTTATAATTCATATATTGAATATCAAATTTCTCATGTATATAATAAAATTCTACTATATAAAAAAAGAAGATAAGATAATAAGGTGATAAATAATATTGCTCTTAAGATTTCATATTGAAATTTGAAATTTGATTCGGATGGTTTGGTTGAAATCATTCCTTTGATATATTGGAGAGAGTCAAACTACGAGCGGATCTTTCCCCTTCTCGACACGGAGTTGACATTGACTATATAAAGGTAGAAAATAAACCACAAACAAACACTCAAATAGTCCATTTTCTCAAATGGAGAAAATCGCTAGAAACTCCGCGCTTACAAATACATCAAACTCCCTGATGTCCACGAGATACTTTCTCAAATCCAGTTTCTTGTTTGACGAAAAACGATGTGCGACGCCCCTAAGGCTTTGATCCACTAGTAATGTTACTCGTTATTATACAAGAGATTGCGAACTTAAGTTTTGATGGTTACGTTATACGATTTTAAACATCTCCTCAAATTAAAAATAAAAAAAGAAAAAAAAACGATGTGCGGCGCCAAAATCTGGCAAGCGATTGAAGGAATCTGGGACTCGTGAGGACTTGGTCATGGTGAACTGAAGTCTTGACCCAAAAAAAAAAAAAAAGAAAAAAAAACTGAATTGAAGTCAAAATATTTCAGCCGTGATATAGATGGTGGTTAAAAGCATTGAAGTCAAAAAATCACAACAGATAATAAATGCATGCAGGTAGTGAACAATTTTCTAAGGCATTGACAAAATATTAAAAAAAAAAAAAACAAACAAACAAACAAACGAAAGAACAATCCTATTTGTCCCCAGATGACGCTGACCAGAAGTCGCCTGACTCATCTCCAATGATAAAAAAAAAAAGTTAGACAATTGACGCTTTATAATATGGTGGGACTTGGGAGTACTTGACCGGCAACCAATAAAAATTCTAAGTACAACATTTTTGTTTTTTTTTTTTTTACAACATTTCAATTGAAAAATAAAAGAATCTTTGCAATAAGTGTTTTATTCTAATTTTTTATTAACATTGTACAAATTAAAATTTTTTTACAACGGTTTTGCAGCATTTAGAATTTTTTTCTTTATAATTACTCATGAAACTGCTTTTTTCATAATGGTTTTAGACTATGATTTAAGAAATAGTTATTTATTATTTATAAAAACTATTTACAGTAGAGAATTTGAAACAGGATCATACGCAAGCGGAACTATATGCAATGATTAATGTCTTTGACAACAGCTTTTTAGCTTTTTTGCAACAATTTTAAATGTTACAACACTAAAAATTTTCTACTGTGGTAGAGTATACTTGACCTTATAAAAAAATGAGTAGAGTATACCTAGTCTTATAAATAATGATCAGAGTATACCTGGTCTTATAAAAAAGAAAGAACAAATAATATGAGAGAAAATTGAATAACTTTATACATTGGATGATAAAATTATAAATCCATAATTATGGGGTATGGTATATGATAAAAGTATAAGGTAATATGGTGTAGGGTAACTCAAACCTATGTTATATTTTTTAACATATCATAACATATAGGTCAGACTCAGGCTCTCTAAATTGTATCCTAAATATCGATTCCACTAAACCAACTTTTTTTTTTCTCGATCAGCACAGGAAATTTTATTACAACAATCTTAAATACAAAAGAATATGTATGTTCCCCAGTCAAAAAAAGTTACAAAAGTAATAATGCTTACAAAAACATAAACTCGTCTATATTTCACGCTTTACAAAGACAAATGTTAATTCATGTACGTTTGAATTTTGTTTTGCAATCGAACTTGATAATTTCTTTCTCTCCCTCTTAATTAATATTTGCTTAAATCTTTTCTTTATTTCTGCGACCATATCATAACCATAAGACTTCATATCAATCAACCATAATGTGGTCAATCAACCTTTTCAGATTTCGTTTGCTAGGATGTTTGAATTACTCAGAAACTCTAGAGAATGTAATTGCAATGTTTGAATATATTTATGCATAAACTTTAGAGAATTTTACTGAATATACTTATGCATAAACTTCACAGTCATTTAAACTGGAAAGTTTCTTGAGAATGTCACAATGTTTGAATATATATGCTTATGCATAAACTTTGCAGTCATTAGAAAACAGAAAATTTCTTTTGTTTCATGGAGGGGATATGATATTTCTACAGTACGTGTATTATTATGAAGCAATATCAAAAATTAGTTACAAACATTGACTAAGTTTTGTTGAAGAAGATAAGCATGCAGATCAATGTCTTGTAGCAACGACATGGATATGTAGGGAGTTTCAAAGAAAATAAAAATCTTTAGTCATAGAGGATCTCGCGGGAGAGGCAAATAAGTTGTTGAAGACGTTGAATACATTATTGTAGCGCGGAAAAATCTGAAAAGGTCACATGCTATTCGGTTGATTTATATGGAGTCTGATATGATCAAAGAAAGAAGGAAAAGTTTCAGGAAATATTAATTAAGAGAAAAAAAAAATTAAGAAGGGAGAAAAAAAAAAAAAAAAAAAAAGAAAGAGAAATAAAAATATTGTCATAGTTGACATGCCATATAGGACGCTACCTAAAAAGTGTTAAAATGGTGATAAAAAAAGGAGTGATATATAACATTATTGTTTGTCTTATATCTAGAAAAAATATAACTCAAATGATATGTATATGGATTAAAAAGATAAAAAGATACTTTTAGGCTTATAATTTTGACATTATATAACTACTTTGGTGGATAACTAGTTTTATCTGATCAATACTTATCAAAATCCATTCATATTCACATGCGATGAATACGGAAAAGAAAAAAATATCGTAATTATGTAGGTTAAAAGTGTACCTTGGTCCAAGGATGGATTCAGAAGTTTTTCTCATTAGGAGCTAAAACGTATAATTTTATTAAAAAATACATAAAATTTTTAATATTTTTTTGAATCAGTGGGGGCTGCCCTATCGACCCCTGCCATGGCCAGCCTATACATTATAAGATATACATGATGGACTGATACCTAACATTTCTCTATAAGTTAGAGTATTTCCAAATAGGCAAATATCTCTTTATTTTCATTGCCTATTTAATATTTTTTATGTGTATATTTAATAGACATTTATGTAAAAGATAATAAACAAATAATAAAAATAAAATAATATTTAACGTTTGTATTCGTTGCTCACCCTAACCTTAAATGTACCAGTACAACTATTAATTATATTCAATCAAGAATAAGTCAAGCGTTTGCTTGCTAGCCTCGATTTTGACTTCACATTTGTTTTACTACATATATTTAATATTTTTACACCGCGTAGGTGACGTATGCTTGTTGGTCCAAATACTTATGAAAGTGCTCTATATATACCTATCATTTCAGATAGTCTCGTATCAGGGTTTTGTGTTTCGGGGTCATTTTATTTTTTAACTCATAATACTTGGTGGCGTTCTCCAATTATAGAAAAGATAAAGAGTTTTCCAGATATCTACATTAGTGATCAGTTCACTTTCCATAAAACGCAGCTGAAATGGGTTTTGTTGCAAAGTTGATGTTCTTGGTACTGACCTTGTTTTCGGTTTTCGCCATGACAGCTCTTGGATATGGTTCAGGTCATACCAGGCGCTACAACTTTGAGGTACGTATTGCATGCCATTTTGAACATTGTTTTTCAATGTCTGGTAACTTAGTATATAGCAGATTTTGTATTGTCATTCTTAATTTGATCATATGAAATACATGTCTATATACAGATTAAGATGCAAAAGGTGAAACGATTGTGTGAAGAAAAGAGCATCGTCACCGTCAATGGCCAGTTTCCAGGGCCTCAAATTACCGCAGTGGAAGGTGATAGAGTGATCGTCACCGTCACCAATCATGTCAAGTACAATGTCACCCTTCACTGGTATGCCTGTGAACATATATTTTTTATCCTGGCTTAGGGCAAGGACTGACATAGTCCAAGTAAAGATTTCTTAATTTCTAATTAGTGCCTGACAATATAGTTTTAGAAAACTCTTCAAAACATTAAGATGAATATCCGACTCTAATATGAAATAGGGTTATACGCATATTAACCCCACCCCATACGCATATTTGAACGTCTATTTAGAGTTTGTAAAAGTTTTCGTATGCTTTTTCCTGACACTTTTAACTTAGGGAGTAGTCAACTAGCTGTGTATGACTTGAAAACAACACAAAAAAGCATGCATACAACTTCACTGTTTTAGATATAGTCAAATACAGCTTATGAAAATGTTTAATTACTTATGACAGGCATGGAGTTAAGCAACTAAGGAGTGGTTGGGCAGATGGAGCAGCGTATATCACCCAATGTCCTATTCAAACAGGACAAAGTTACGTATACAACTTCACTGTTTCACGCCATACAGGGACCATGTTTTGGCATGCACATATCTCTTGGCTAAGAGCAACCCTCTATGGACCAATAATCATCCTTCCTAAGCGAGGCATTCCCCATCCCTTTCCCAAGCCCTACAAAGAAGTCCCCATAATTTTGGGTAAGACACTTAAAACTTTTGCTAGAGAAGAATATTAGTACTATTTTCTGTATTTTCTACTTTTAGGAGAATCGAATTCACGACTTAGAGTATTACTAAATTATTTTATTGTCTATCCTTTGATTGGATTGAAGGTGAATGGTGGAAAGCAGATACCGAAATCATGATTGACCAGATACTACAATCTGGAGGACGACCCTCAAAGCCTTGTGATGCCTATACAATTAATGGTCTACCAGGACCTTCTTACAACTGCTCAAATAAAGGTATATTTCGTTGGATTGCAAATTTTCTTTTAAAATTTATTGATATCTATCCTATCAATTTGGTGCCTGAATAAAGCATGACTTTCCATTCTTGCAGATACCTTCAAATTGAAAGTGAAGCCAGGAAAGACATATCTTCTAAGATTGATTAATGCTGCATTGAATACTGACTTCTTCTTTGGGATCGCCAACCACAGACTCACTGTTGTCGAAGCTGATGCTGTCTATGTGAAACCATTCAAAGCAGATACAATTTTCATTACTCCTGGACAAACTACAAATGTTCTTCTCAGAACAAGAAAACACTATCCAAAAGCAAACTTTCTCATGGCAGCTAAGCCTCATCCCTTTGGCCCTGTGGAATTTAACAATTCCACAACCAGTGGAATCTTAGAGTACGAGCTAAAGTCCTCTAACATCAAGAAAAGTTATAATTTGCCTCTTTTGACACCACAACTTCCAAATTTTAATGACTCAAGATCTGCAGAGAATTTCAGCGCGCAACTTCGAAGCTTAGACCACAGAAAAGTGCCCCAGAAAGTCGATAAACGTTTCTTCTTCACTGCGGGGTTAGGAATAATTCCATGCCCTAAAAACGAAACCTGCCAAGGTGCAGGCAAAATTGCTGCTCCTATTAACAATGTGTCATTTGTGCATCCAGAAACAGCTCTCCTTGAAGCTTACTTCTTTAACCAATCCCAAGGTGTATACACCACAGATTTTCCAGACAATCCACCATTCAATTTTGATTATACTGGCAAGCCACCAAGCAACATTAATATTATGGTGAGCAGAGGCACAAAGGTTTCAGTGCTTCCATTTAATGCTCGTGTGGAACTAGTTATTCAAGGCGTTAGTATGATTACTCCAGAAAGTCATCCATTTCACCTCCATGGCTTCAACTTCTTCGTGGTAGGTCGAGGTAAAGGAAATTATGATCCTAAAAAGGATCCAGCTCATTTTAACCTTGTCGATCCAGTAGAGAGGAACACTGTTAGTATACCCTCCGGGGGATGGGTCGCGATTCGTTTTCTTGCAGACAATCCAGGTATATTTTTCATACTTGCATATAAAATTTATGTCAAGATTTTTAATTAAACTTTCATATAAATTAATGATTAAATTGATAAATAACATATATAGGTGTTTGGCTCATGCATTGTCACCTGGAAATCCATTCAAGTTGGGGAATGGAAATGGCTTGGATTGTTTTGGATGGAGAGCGTCCGGATCAGAAGCTTCCACCTCCTCCCTCTGATCTACCAACATGTTGATCATATTTCTAGTTTTTTCTTTACATTTGTAATTGGAAAATAACTCTTTCCATAGCTAGCCACCGGCAATAAATGTACCAATACGTATAGTTTTCTTCTGTTGACGTGAAAAGCAAATGTCTAACGCTAGTAGGGCTTTAATCCAGTGATAATGTTATTAGTTGTTGTTGAGCCAATTAGCTTGATTGGCGATTAATTAATTGATTGGAGATTATTAAGGCAATTATTGATTGGCTCTATTTTGCAAAACTTATGATATTACCATACTTGTGTTTTTACCTTTTATATTGTGCAGAAAAAATCTTATGGTAACTTACCATATAAGAAGAAGATTTGTGCTAATTAAGGAATGACATTTTCACAAGGAAAAGAAGAATAGGGTTTTATGAGTAAAGGCTTGTCTTGAAGCCCAAGACAATATGCAGCAGCAATCTTGTATTTATATAGCAGCAATCACGTCAGAAAAGCTGAGGCAAAAACATAGAGCAACAAGAGAAAATACAAGAGAATTTTCTGCCTAGTGTTCCGAGTGATGTTACAACACGATATGAGTTCTAGTGCTTGATTGTATTAAGTGTTGCAATTTTGTTTTATTTGACAGTAAGTCATGAGCAATTTGTATGAGTCTTTGAGTGATTTTGATTACTGTCTTCTTTATTCATTCTTCGGTTGAAGAAGGTCTAGTTCTCGGGATAGAACGTTGCAAGTCGAGGGGAGCTCGCCAAACCGAAGTTCGTTAAAGAGTTTTTCATCTAGGTGTCAAAGGTCAAGAGGGAGGCTTTACTTGTGTAAGTCCATTGATGTTGTAACTTGTTGTTTCTTAATGAACAGGTTTGTTAGACCAGGGGAGGTCCCGTGGATGTAGACCGCACGGTTGAACCACGTTAAATCTTAGTGTTCTTTATTATTGTTATAAATTTATTATTTTCGCTGCTGTTTACTGTTACTACTCATGTTGGAACATTAAGTGGAATAAACTAACTCAGCAACTAGAGAAACAGTTTGTTAACGGTCTGTAATAGAACAAATATTCCAGCAAATGTTGCAACATCACCTATAACATAGTTGTAACAGAATCACTCTACACCAGGTTACTGTATCATGTTTTTAGTCTTGATCACAGAGCTTTATTGATTAAGCATATTAGTCGTCTTGCTGTAAAATTAATCCATACTTATACGGCACAACTTTTAACAAGTGGCATCAAGAGCAGGTTATGAATTAATTCGGTTAGTTTCTTGGGAGTTTTGAGTTATTGTCTTGCAGGAATAGGTATGGACACCTTGCATGAGGGAGGCTCAATCACTAAACCACCGCTGTTGGATGGTGCGAATTATACTTATTGGAAGACTCGAATGAAGGCATTCATCAAGTCGATTGATGAGAAGGATTGGAAAGTTATCTTGACTGGCTGGACATCTCCTACCAAAACAGATGCTCAGGGTAATGTTGGAACAAAACCTGAAACAGAATGGACCAAGGATGAAGATCTTTTGGCAAGCTAGAACTCCAGGGCACTTAATGCAATTTTCAATGATGTTGACTTGAATCAATTCAAGTTAATTTTAACGTGTGAATTTGCTAAGGAATCTTGGGAAATATTGCAAACAGCATATGAGGGTACAACATTAGTTAGAAGATCAAAATTGCAGATGTTTGCCACCAGATTCGAAGAATTGAGGATGCAGGAGGATGAAACTATTGCCAATTTCAATGCCAATTTGTGCGACATTGCTAATGAATCTTTTGCTTTATGAGAAAAGTATTCAGATTCAAAGCTTGTGAGGAAAACCTTGCGCTATTCTCCAGACAGATTTGGAATTAAAGTTGCTGCCATAGAAGAATCCAAGAATGTTGATGAACTCAAAATTGATGAATTGATGGGGTCACTTCAAACTTTTGAGATGAAGTTTATACAAAAAAGGAAAGAAAAATGAATTACTTTGAAGACCAAAGTGGAAAGAAAAGAAACAATAAGCTTTTTGGATGATGAGGACTCTGAAATCTCTGAATCCTTAGCCGTGCTTACCAAAAATTTCAACAAAGTTTTAAAGAAGTGGGACAAACGGAGAAGTGGCTTTAGACAGTAAAACTTTGAAAAGAAGCCTCAAGTTGCAACACCGCCTAACACATTTAAAAAATAGAACTTCAAACTGACTGATGAAAGAAAAAAAGGTAAATGAATTCAATGCCATGAATGTGAGGGTTTTGGTCACATTCAATCTGAGTGTGCAAACACCTTGAAGAAAAAAAAAGGGCAATGAATGTTACCTGGAGTGATGAGGAGTCGGAAGAATGCACAGAAAGTGACAAGGAGCACATCGGTAACATTGTTACATTCAATGTTACAACAGTCCAGCGAGAAACCAAACTTAATGAGGAAGAAGATGCTACAAGTGTTGCAATAATGAGTGAAACAGAGGATGAATTGAGTGAAATTGATTGTGCTGAATCAGAAAGTGATGGTGACTTGGATAATGAATAAGTCATGAAAACGTACAAAGACATGTACGAAAAATGGGTGATCCTATGCAAGAAAAACCAAGGATTGGAATTGAGGATTCTGGATTTGGAAAAACAAAAATCAGAACTAGAAAAATTGGCTGCCGAAAGACTGCAGAAAGTTCAGGTGTTGCAACATGAATTGAAACAGATGCAGCGTAATGTGAAGATACTAAATTCCAGGACTGAAAAGTTTGATCATATGCTATCCATTCAAAAATCAAGCAAAGACCATACAGGACTTGGTTTTTATGGAGAAGAATTTTTTGGAAAAAATGTCTTTGTCAAAAGCTCAGAAAATCCTGTACATAAACAAGATGTCGCAACTTTACAGAGGGTCAGAGAAGAACTTTCAGCTACTGGTGTTACAACATGGACTATAACAGCGCAAAAGAAACAAAGGAAAAAGAACAGGTTTGTTCCCATCTGCCATTATTGCCTTGTACTTGGACATATCAAACCTCACTACTTCAGGCTCCAAAGAATGCAGGAAAAAGATAAGTTTCTCAATCAGCAAAAGAGATCCTCACATATGTTTTCACAGCACAAGGAAAAACGATTATGGGTGAAGAAATCCGATTTAACTTGTTTTGCTACTTATACTTCTACACAAGCTTGTGGTACTAACTCTTAGTATTTTGATAGTGGGTGTTCTAGACATATGACAGGTATGCGTGAAGCATTGAGCAGTTACAAGGAGCACAATAAAGGCCAAGTTACTTTTTGAGATGGTATTAAAGGACAAATTCTAGGAAGAGAAACACTTGAGATTAAAGGGGTTCCAAGTCTCAAGAACGTACAGCATGTTGAAGGGCTGAGGGCTAATCTTATTAGTATCAGTCAATTGTGTGATCAAGGTTTATTTGTGAATTTCACTAAAGATAATTGTCATGTGTTAGATGTATCTAATAATTGTGTGCTTACAGGAAAAAAGGTCATCTAACAACTGCTACATACTTACACCATTTCATGAATTATCATTGTCGTGTTACAACAATACCTGTGCAGTACAAGGTGTGCCAAAGCTAA
Organism: Ehretia macrophylla; assembly: GCA_037974665.1. Lineage (NCBI taxonomy): Eukaryota > Viridiplantae > Streptophyta > Magnoliopsida > Boraginales > Ehretiaceae > Ehretia > Ehretia macrophylla. The sequence continues at coordinate 50,840,021 of CM075775.1, forward strand.
GGAGCAAGCAGACAGAAAAATCGCTGGAAGAAGGAAGCACCAGTAAGATGAATGTTAATATTACAGACGGTGTTGCAACACCGAAGGAAGAACAGACGAAGAAATCTGATGTGACAGATACTGTTGTAACGCCAGAGACAGAAACTGAGCAGGAGGACATTGGTTCATGCGATGTTACAACAAGCAGTGTAACAACAGAAGTTAGCACTAAAGAAATTCAAGCTGAAATGCCTCAATTTTACAAAAATCATGCTGCAGAGGATGTGATTGGATCAATACATGATGGAATCCAAACTAGAGGTAAACCCAAGCAGAACTATAGGGACATGGTAAGGTATATGTGCCACACTTCTCTCTTAGAACCCAAAAATGAAAAAGATGCTTTAGAATATGAACTTTGGGTAAATGTCATGCATAAGGAATTGAATCAGTTTATTTGTGAACTTGTTGAAATTGGAATCATTGTTTTAGACCATGTTGCAACAGAAAATCAACTGACAGATATCTCCGCTAAAACTTTAGATCCTTTGAGATTTGAAACCCTAAGAAAAGCTTTAGGGATTTGTAGTCTATAATGTTGCATCATGGATTGCCACAGGAGCTTGAAAGAAGCTCGAGAAATCTGAAAGGTTAATAATCAATTCAACTTGTGATTTAGTTTGTGAACCATACTTCCTTATACACACTGAATACTGATTGAGAAAGCTTATCTTGATGGTCTGCAAGAGCAGGAACTTGAACTTTCTGATGATTAGGGATAAAAAGAGAAGTTTCTCTAAATCTATTCCTGTATTCTATTCATCATTGAGATCAAAAAGAAAAAAAAGGGCAGAAAATATTGTGGTTATCAAGCACTAGAAAGAGCTACCTAATCCAAAATAAAAGAGATTAGTGTGAAAGCTACTAGTTACAATATAAGCTGAAATAGTGAAAAAAATACGTGTAAAAAGAAATACAGTGTGCAAGCTACCAGTTACAACATGAGCTGCCACAAGAAAAATATTGTATTTTCCAGCGAGATAAATAGACGATCAGGTATGTTTGAGCTGATTGTGAAAGTTCCTACACCTTGCAGGTTTGATGGTGAAAGCTATTTGTTTCAAAATTCAGTCTCACACACACACACATGGTTCATTAATTAAATCCCAGATTGAAATGAGTATTGATGAGTAAAGTTTCTTGAGTGACTCCATGCTTCCTGAATATATCATGCATTTTAATTCTGTTTTAATTTTTGAGAAAAAACAAAACAAAAAAAAATGGGTGAAATCTCAAGGGATTTTGAGCAAATTGGAGATACTATGAAAAATATTGTTGTAACATCAGTTCTAAATTGTTTTTGGATAATCTGATGCAGCTTATGTCAATTTTTTTTTTGTTGTTTTGGATTGCTGAACAATTTGTTTTACAGGTTTTACTATTTTGCTTACAATTTGCCTCTTTGCCTTTGCTTCATGAGACTTACAATTTACATGCTTAACTGTTTTATTATACTATTGTGTTGCTTAGTTGCTACAATTGTGCTACTTAACTGCTCAAAAGGCTGTTCAGGAATAGGTTGAATCCCTTATGAAGTTGTCTCCTCCATTTCATCTTTCTCACAAGTTTTTGCAGGAAGTTGATATTCATGGGGAGCCTCGAGTTGAAGGTAATGTTGGACCAACTTCTGAAACAACTGTTGCTGCATTGTTACAACAGGTGCAGCAACTTCAAAATGAAGTCCATGAGCTGTGCAACGATCAAGCCATTGTTAAAGTCAATCAGGAGAAGATAATGGATGATCTTGGGACGTTGATTCACAACAACAGACCCTACTCAATTTCGTCGTCAAATACACTACTTGAATGTTGATTGTTTAATGATTATCACTCTGATACTTTACTGACTTTAGTTCTGCTCTAGTACTTTACTAAGTTTAAATTTTGTTGCTCTACTTTGGGTCCATGTTTGCGTTTGCTGATTTCTGCTAAGGCTTTTTATCTGGTACTTTGCGTTTCTACTTTGGTTTCTTTTGTTAAAAGGGAGATTATGATATTGCTTTTTATCTGGTACTTTGCGTTTCTACTTTGGTTTCTTTTGTTAAAAGGGAGATTATGATATTGCTATTACTACGTGCTGATTGGTGTTCGAGGGGGAGAATATGCTTTTGATTTTGCTATGACGTGTTGGGATGGATTACTAATTGTTGCAACAAGATTATCATCTTTGGGTTACTATCATTTGCATGGTCATTATCTTTGCTGCTTTGATACTTTCTTATCTATGTTTCCATTATGCTGTAATTGAATGTTGAAACAGGACCATCTTTGCTCTGATACATCCTTATCTGTGTTGCTGATCATTTATTTTGCTAGCTTTATTGCTCTGATACTCTGCTTTTGCTTCTTTGTCTTTGGTTTGGCAAAAAAGGGGAGATAAATATGTTGTGCTACTAACTGCTACTGCTTAGCTGATGTGCTGTTATTGGTTAGCTCTTGTGTATTTGCTAGTTCAATACATGGTTGTTTACTATCTGTTGCAACAGGAGTGCTATCTTTTACAGGAGCACTATATTTTCTACTCTGATAACATTTCTATATGTGTTCCACTACATGTTGCAATAGGTTGATCATTGTTCTAATACTGTTGTTCTACTAAATGTTGTACCAAGGATGTTCATTTGTTGCATCTGTCTTTTTGCACTTGGGCAATAGGAGGTTACATTGATTATGATATTAGGGTTTTGCCAAAACAAAGCCAAAGGAAGAGATTGTTGAGCCAATTAGCTTGATTGGCGATTGATTAATTGATTGGAGATTATTAAGGCAATTATTGATTGGCTCTGTTTTGCAAAACTTATGATATTACCATACTTGTGTTTTTACCTTTTATATTGTGCAGAAAAATCTTATGGTAACTTACCATATGAGAAGAAGATTTGTGCTAATTAAAGAATGACATTTTCACAAGGAAAAGAAGAATAGGGTTTTATGAGTAAAGGCTTGTCTTGCAGCCCAAGACAATATGCAGCAGCAATCTTGTATTTATATAGCAGCAATCACATCAGAAAAGCTGAGGCAAAAACAGAGAGCAACAAGATAAAATACAAGAGAGTTTTCTGCCTAGTGTTCCGAGTGATGTTGCAACACGATCGGAGTTCTAGTGCTTGATTGTATTAAGTGTTGCAATTTTGTTTTATTTGACAATAAGTCATGAGCAATTTGTATGAGTCTTTGAGTGATTATATTATTGTCTTCTTTATTCATTCTTTAGGAGAAGAAGGTGTAGTTCTCGGGATAGAACATTGCAAGTCGAGGGGAGCTCACCAAATCGAAGTTCGTTAAGGAGTTCTTCATCTAGATGTCAAAGGTCAAAATGGAGTCTTTACTTGTGTAAGTCCATTGATGTTGTAACTTGTTATTTCTTAATGAACAGGTTTGTTGGACCAGGGGAGGTCCCATGGACGTAGACCACACGGTTGAACCACGTTAAATCTTGGTGTTCTTTATTACTGTTATAGCTTTATTATTTCCGCTGATGTTTACTGCTACTACTCATGTTGGAACATTAAGTGGAATAAACTAACTAAGCAACTAGAGAAACAGTTTGTTAACGGTCTGTGATAGAACAAATATTCCAGCTAATGTTGCAACATCACCTGTAACAGAATCACTCTACACCGGGTTATTGCATCCTGTGTTTAGTCTTGATCACAGAGCTTTATTGATTAAGCATATTAGCCGTCTTGCTGTGAAATTAATTCATACTTATACGGCACAACTTTTAACAGTTGTCATATGAGATGTTGCAAGCTCGAATTTCGTTGTTTATGTTTACGTTTATTGGATTGTAAGTTTTCTTTTTATACTGCAAAACTGTATCATGAATTGAAATATCATTTTTTTGAATCGTGAATCGTATTGAATTGTAAATCGTACCAATTCGATCATAAATTTAAAACTAGATGATATTTGATATATTATGTTTCCATTAACAATTTTAGTTGAAATACTTCTTTTGAATGGATATTAATATATGTTTTTTGTTACTTTTTTAGGTGGTTCACTACTTCACTTCTTCCTAGTAGCCAAAATAATTATGTATTATTCAGAAAAGAGATTCTTCTTCTGTGACTTTTGACTTTGAAATGCTCTCAAGAACAATAAACAAAAGAGAAAGTGTAGACTTTGCTTTTCAGTTTTTTTTGTCCGGCAACGGCTATTCTTTCACCGATAATGTCTCTTTTTTATCATTTTCCACTACTGTAAACCATCCGGCTTTGCAGATCTACTTCACATTAAGGGCCAGTGGTTACAGCTCCTCCACCAACGTGCTTCATGGAAGAAGATCCAGATCTACCTCCACTTGTTCCCTCTGCTGAAGTTGCTAAAATGGATTGTGACCGTAACAAAGATCTCCGGGGAGGCAAAAAGGCACGTCTTGTAAACTCTGTGGCAGAACAAGGAAAAAATGACGACGTCAACCAGAACATGAATGGGTCTTCTCAGCCTTTGAATTGGAAAGGTTTGTTCAACAAAAAATTATACAGTGGTTGGTCAGGAATTGAGGATGTGTCTAAACCCATTCCTGACTTTGAGGATGTTAGCTCAAACTATGATGGTAACTACTCGGACGATGACGAAAGCAGGGATGCAGTGGCCCCCCACCTCTTTCTGTCGCCAGAGGAAAAGATGGACATGCGCAAACCTTGTGGAATGCTTTGATTATCAAGTTAATGGGAAAAATAGTGGGTTTTAAGTTCGTGGCTGCCCGTATTTGTAAACTTCGGTCTATACAAGGACGTATCAGTCTGGTCAATGTGGGGTATGGTTTCTTTGTGGTTCGCTTCTCATCAGTAAAGGATTATGATCATGTGCTTACAAGGGGGCCATGGTTGATGATGGATCACTACCTGACTTTCTGCAAGTAGGAGTCTTATTTTCGTGCAGAAGAAGCGAAGACCTTAACAATGACTGTATGGGTTCGATTTCTGGGTGTCCCGATGGAGTTCTATAAGGAGAGCATCTTAGAAAAAATGGGGAACATGATCGGTAAGACTCTGAAAGTTGATAAGCTGACTGGAGATGGATCAAAATGAAGGTTTGCTCGTGTGGCGGTCCAAATTGACCTCTCATAGCTCCTATTATCCCGGATGCATATCAAGAGGAATTACTATCAGTGCATTGAGTATGAGGGGATACATATGGTGTGTTTCAAGTGTGGCTTGTATGGGCGTAAAAAGGACCATTGTTCTACGAGTGGCATGGCAGAGGGGGAATCGAAGACTACTGAGAGAAATGATGGGGGTATGCAGCAGGCAGGTGTGTCGCCTGTGTCATGGGACCCAAAAATTGACTTTGGATAGTGGATGTTGGTTTAGCGGAGGATGCCTAGAAGGGTTGAGCAGGAGTAACTGAGAAGGAGTGATAGAGTTATAAATAAGCAGGCTAGGGAGGGTCAAGGCAAGGGATTGGCTATAGGAGGGTGTCATGGTGCCAGTCGAAATAAATCTAGTAGGGTTTCTGAGTCACGGTATACGGTACTGCAAGGGTTTCAGAACAACAAAGAGGAGGGGTTGCAAAGAAGTGTTGGGGTACAGGGTGGATTTAAGTTTATGGCAACTAAAAAGGCGAGAAAGAGTGCGGAGTGGTCGAGTGCTGTGAAAAATAAAGGGATCCAAAACTCATAGGAAAGTATGAGTGGTGTTAAGCTAGTGCATTCTTCTAGTAGAAATATACCCCTTGTAAAACGAGTTGGTGGACAAACAAAGCTTGTGGAAGTTGAAAAGGGACATCATGTGGTCCAGGATGGTGGTTTTGAGCAGTCAAGAAGTTTTGGGGTGTTTGGAACTTTTAGGTAGGATGTAGTGCCGTTGGATGGGAATGTGGCTTCTTTAGCCCCTACCTTTATCACACCGCATGAAACATTTCCTCCCCTTACGTCTCAAAATCTGGGATTCCTTACACAACTGATCCCCCCTCGTCAAGTGACGAGTGAAGTGATAAAGTCGGTGAATGAATAGCAGATGGATTATGATACCTCCATGGTGGAGGACAAGATTGTGAGCCCCAAGGCTGAGACTCACATGGATGATCAAGGTGGGCTAACCCTACATTCTACATAATTGTTTTTTATGAATAGTAGACGACCTTTTATGCAAGCGCCCTTTTCTAGCGTCGTCATCAATAGACAGTCCCTCAAAATCCTTTTCTGAAATTGTAAGGGTACAGCCAATGACAGTTTTCATTGTGTTATCTTGGATATGGTAAAGATTAATTAGCCAGACATTGTGGTCATTTTAGAGCCCCGTATCAATGGCCAATGTGCTAATAAAGTTATCACCTCTCTGCGATTTGCGAAATCCATCCATGTGGAGGCTACGGGTTTTTCAAGGGGAATTTGGCTACTTTAGGATGATGCTCGTCTTTCAGTTGAATTTCATTTTGCAAGCAATCAAGTTTTGAATGTAGCTATTTGCCAGCCCAATGAGCCTCAGTGGGTTCTTTCGGTTATGTATGCAAGTCCTGATGCAAGTTCGCGCAGTAAACTTTGGAAGGCCCTTCGGCAGGCATCCGACATACTATCATTACCATGGGCTATTGCTGGGGATTTTAATCAGGTGAGGTGTATTGAAGATAAGTATGGGGAAGTTGATAGTATTACTCGCAACATGATTAAGTTTGAGAGTTGGTGAAATGATTGCAACCTCGTCGACCTGGGTTTTATTGGGCCTCGTTTACTTGGTCTAACTCGTGGAATACGAGCCATCGAATTATGGAGTGGCTTGACAGAGCTTATACAACCCCTAAGTAGAATCTTCAGTTCCCGAATGCTTGTATGCGTCATCTCCCCAGGGTTAATTCAGATCATGCTCCCATTTTATTGGATATTCTTAGAGTGGTATTATCTACTCATTCGTCTAAGCCGTTTCGTTTCGAGATGGCGTGGCTCATGCACCAAAATTTTTAAGATTTTGTTAGACAGGCTTGGCTGTGGAGTGTCACAATTTATCTGAGTCAATTGGAAAACTCACCTCTGAAATGCAACAATGGAACACACGAGTTTTTGGGAATATTTTTGCAAAAAAGAAAAGGCTGCTCGCACGTATAGCGGGGATTCAACGTGTACTTCAAGGCAAATATAATTCCTACCTACATTGACTTGAGAACGAACTTAAAGATAAGTATGAGAATGTTCTTGCTCAAGATAAGATTTTTTGGTACCAGAAGTCGCAGAAGCAATGGATTCAGTCAGGTGACCGTAATACCAAATATTACCATCTCTCTACAATTATTCGACGTCGAAAATCTACTGTCAACTATTTGAAAGATGATTCAAAAGCGTGGATTGAGGATCCTGAAAGGTTGAAGAACCTTGCCTGGGAATACTTTAAAGGGTTGTACAGTGGGCTACAACCTTGCAGATCTTCTTTTTCACAGGCTAGCTTTCCGAATATATCCGAGTTAGACCGGGGTATGTTATTCTTCCCAGTCTCTGATGAGGAGATTCGAATAGCTATGTTCCAAATGCATCTGTCAAAAGCCCAGGGAATTGATGGCTTGCCAGCTAGCTTTTTTCAAAGATGTTGAGATGTCGTGGGAACGAAAATGTGCAGGATGGTACGGGCTGCTTTCCAGAATGGTGAAGTGCCAAGAGAAATGAACCAAGCTGTGATTCATTTTATCCCTAAGGTGAAAAACCCAAAAACTATTAAACAATTTCGTCCAATTAGTTTGCTGAATGTGATAGTGAAGCTCATTATGAAGGTGCTCGTGAATTGGATACGCCTTTTTCTAACGGATTAGATTGGGTCAACCTAGAGTAGTTTTATACCAGGGAGATCTACCCATGATAATGTTATTCTGTTGCAAGAAGTGGTGCATACGATGAATAAGAGCAAGTGCAAACCGTGTTATGTTGCTGTGAAAGTTGATCTTGAGAAAGCCTATGATAAATTGGGATAGGATTTTATTAGGGACACTCTTTAACAATTGGGGTTTTCGCCTAATTAGGTTGGGCTCATCATTTTCTCCCTTACTACAGCCTCAACTTGGCTCGTTTGGAATGGGGTGCTTATCGAGCCTTTTAGCCCCACACGAGGTATTCGTCAAGGGATCCTCTTTCTCCTTATATCTTTATCCTCTGTATGGAACGACTCTCACAGCAGATTACTAAGGAAGTTGAATGTGGCAGGTGGAAGCCTTTCACAATAAGTAGGTCGAGCCCTCACATTTCACATTTGTTATTTGCTGATGATTTGCTTTTTTTCTTTGAAGCTTCTGTTTCGTAGATGAACATTTTTCAAGATATCTTGTATGGTTTTTACGAAGAATTGGGTCAGAGTGTCAATGCAGCCAAGTCCTCCATGTTGTATCGTAACATGTGGACCTTATTAAAGCTTGGCTTGTGGCATCCCACTGGCTTCGACCTTGGGAACTTATTTGGGGACAAGAGTTGTGCATAATCGGGTTCATAAAGGCACTTACAAAGATGTTGTGGTGAAGATACAGTCCAAACTGGTAGGGTGGAAAAACAAGTCCCTCTCCTTTGCTGGTCGTGTCACGTTAACTAAAGCAGTTTTGGCAGCTCCCCTGAATTATACGATGCATATGGCCAAGCTCCCTACACAAACGTGTGCTAAAATTGATCAGATTCAGCGCAATTTTGTGTGGGGCTCTACTAAGGAGAACCGTAAAATTCATTGGGTTTCGTGGGATAAAATTTGTTAACCGAAGAAGAAAGGTGGTGTTGGATTGCGGTATACCAGGGTCATGAATTAGGTTGTTCTTGCTAAGCTCAGGTGGAAAATTGCTATTGACTCAGAACTTTTGTGGGTCAAAGTTGTTAAGGCAAAATACTTCTCGAATGGGCTGTTAAACTACATGCCTAAGAGCACGGATTCCAAAATTTGTAAAAATATTGCTCATGGATTGAATGTTTTGCAAAAAGGGTTGAAGTGGGTAGTATGCAATGGCTAAACTATACATTTTTGGACTGACTAGTGGATTGGGGATACCCCTTTCGTAGAGGTGGCCTTGCAATTCATCCCTGAGGATCATCTCACATGGACTGTTGCAGATCTCACCATTGAGAATGGTTCTTGGAACTGGGATCTTTTTCAGGATGCTCTCCCACCTACTATTCTCCTTAAATTGCTAGCGTCCATGTGTCTACTAATGCATAGCGAAGAGACTTTATTGTTTGACATTATGATGCGAAATGAGATTTCTCAGTTAGCTCAGCTTATGAGTTAGCTGCTCCTAACACTGTTTCTAACTTTGAATGGGATTTTATATGGAAAATTCGGTGTCCGCAATGGGTTGTGTCCTGCCTTTAGTTATTAACCCATCATAGATTGGCGTGCAGGGAACAATTGGCTCGTAGGGGAGTTATTAATGCAGCAGATTGTATGGAGTGTGAAGCTGCCCTGGAGGATATTGAGCATGTTTTTAGGGGATGTCGTATTGCAAAACGAATCTGGTCGACTCTTAACAATGTCTATCGTGGTTGCTTGATTGATAAGGGCGATTGGGTTGAATGGTTACAAGCCAACTTGCACAGCAATAATGGCACTCAACTTGTTCAATGGAAGGTGATCTTCACAGTGACACTTTGGTGGATTTGTAAATGGCGTAATACTACAACCTTTGGCACTGCTGAGACTATGACTAAGGATGAACGGGTTGGTTTTATCTGTAACTATGCGCGAGAGGTGACAGAGGCGTGGATGGTAGGGGAAGCAAGAGATCATCAAGTTTGGCGGAGCCTCAGACATGTTGCATGGACAAGGCCGAGATGTATGTGGAAGCTTAACATTGATGGGTGCTCGAAAGGAAACCCGGGCCTGGTAGCAGCAGGAGGATTATTTCATGATGAGGAGGGGTGTTGGAGATCCAGGTTTGTCATTAACTTGGGTATTGCTTCTAATACTATGGTGGAGTTGGTAGCACTTAAAGAGGGACTGCAACAGGCACAACGTATGAGGATTGAGAGTCTTGAGATTGAGTCTGACTCAAATGCTATTGTTCAGCTTGCTCAACGCAGGTCTCCTATTCATAGCCTGTTACAACCGAACTTGGAGGTTTGTCAGAACATCTTATAGAGTCATGACCAATACAAATTGAAACATGCTTTTCTAGAAGCGAACAAGTGTATAAATTGGCTAGCGAACTTTAGACTACAACAAGTACTGGGCGTTCAAACACTTGATCACCCTCCAGATGGCTTGCGTCCTCTTTTGCTCAGTGACCAACGGGGTGTTTCATCCCCTAGATATGTGTCTAGTTAATACTCGACTTTGCCTCCCATGTAATCAAAAAAAATAATAATAATTATGTATTAATTATGTCATAGTTTTTTGATTTGTATGTCATGAGATATATACCCATATCGACCTTCTTTGATCAATGACAATGCCAAAAAAAATAGTGGGCTCCAAATTTGAATTGTCCCATAGGGACCCGAGATATCACAATGCATAAGATGGAAAACTACAACATTTTTATTACTCTTAGCTGGAAAAGGTGACCTAGTATGCTTGGGTTTGTGACAACCATCACAAACAAATTTATTTTGAACATGAACATTAGAAAAAAATCGAACCAAAATTATTATCAAATCTAAATGTGTAGTTTTGAATGTTTTGATTTTAACTTTTGATCGAGTTTAGAAGCAGCTCACTTACAGTAGCGATGAAGATAAGTAGTGTTCTCTTTCTCTCTTTTTTTTTTTAGGGATTTTAACTTTTGAGTTTTGAATATTTTGATTTTGTAATTATAGTTAAAAATTGATGTTAAATCTAAATGAGCTTTTCTTTTTATTTTATTTGTTTATGGTTTTTAATAATGGGTTAATTCTATATTTCTTGAAAAAAATTGAAGTGGGTTCTCTTTTCTTTCTTTTTTTTGATTTTTGGACTTTTTGGGTTTTTTTTTAAGTTTGACTCGAATCGGGAATCGTATCATGAATCGCACGATTCACCACGATTCACTCCGATTCGCTTACTGATTCAACTTAATTAATGATTCACTAATTGATTCGAATTGTTTTTTACCTAAATCAAACCGATTACGAAAACTATGCTGCAAATATGTACTGTGGATAACAAAAAATTTCTTAGTAATGGGCAAACTATAAATTGTTTTTTTTTTCTATTGCAAAAGATAATCCATGCCTTTAAGGCACGGTAGAGCAGCAAGTCGGTTTCATTAGTGCGCAGACCCTTTTTTTTTTTTAAAGGGATGATTAAATTGTATAATACATATTAAAGAAGTTACTTATGAACATTGATTTTATTACTTATCGTATTTATAAGGAGGAACATATCAATAGACCAAAGGCCTGATAGTTCAAACCTAGTTTGAGCTGACAGTACAATTGATTGTTTTGTACTTTGCCACATCACTAATTATATAATATGCCTATTCAAATTTATAAATATATATTTTCTTTTTATGGAAAAAATAAAATGTTTTTATGTTCCCGCTACATTTATCAATAAGGTCATGAAAAGAAAATTAATGAATGTTAAAATATAATTAACTATCCGGCATAAAGTTTTGGCAAATATTATATTTAGAAACCCTAGTCATACTACATAATAACCAGTGTAACAAGGTAACTGAAATGGAAAAAATAATTAAACTGTTAAAAGAAAGAAGAACAACTTATGTTACTTCATCTCTGTTTATCTTAATTTGAGGTTTTTAAGTTGCTAGTTGTTTGATAGTTCTCTTTTTCTTTTCTTTTTTTGGTAAATAGTTGTTCAATAGTTGAGTATTGAGGAATAGAACCATATTAGTTATTATCACTAGTTAGTTAGTTTCAATAGTTTTATATTAGGAATAATAGTAAATATTGATATAAATTTTCAAAGCAAAAATGTAGTTATAAAACAAACAATAAATATGGAATTGAGTGTAAAAAATACTAGAGATGTGTGTCTAATACTTTTGATAAAAATAAAGATGGTTGAAATAATTTCCTAATAAAGAAATGTAATTAATGGTACTTAATTAATTCTCTCCTATTTGTAAATAATACATTTTCCTTTTCCTCCATAATGTCCTTGGAGGAAAAATTTGGAGGCTTAGAGATGAAATTTTGGAAACTTAAGAAGTTAAACATGTCAGAATGAGGTTTGACATTTGAAAATTAAGCATAAGTAAACATCAAAGCTGTTATTGCACGTACAGTTATAATTAACAACCGACAACTAACAAGATGGGGTTGACACATTGCATTTATAACTTCGTGAACAAGTAGTAATGGTAGGAGGACTGAGGGCTACTCAGCAACCAATTAATGGCTCCACGCGACATTTTAGACGAGAGATTAACAATTGGTGTCACTAGGAATTTGGTCTAATAATATATAACTCGTTATATATGTGAGAAGTTGCGAATTTAAATTTCATTAATTATATTGTACGGACTTAAATTTCCGTCGAATCACAAGATTAACAATTGGTCAATATATGTGTATCTGCTACCAATAACTTCAAATGGGATTAATCCAAAATGGGGAAAAGCAAAAATTGCTTATACTTGTAGCTGACGCTATTATATATCCTTGGGATAAGATTAAATCGTGAGATTGATGCTTTACTGAAAAAAATTGTTCTCACTTCACTTTCACTAAAAATAACATAAGAAATTAAACCCATATGTTTAAGTAGATTCTTTTATCAATTTCACGTAATTCTTCTGGCTCCCATTCATAGCGGAGGATGATTAGTCAAGTCAAACAAAACTAAACATTTTTTCACTCGGTGGGTCTGCTATATATGAATGCGTCATTTCCTTTGCTAATTATATTCAGAGTTATGAACGGAGAAATAAAATATTTATAAAAAAGATATATCCTCAAAACAGTTAATTGTGTTTCTTGCTCCCAAAGGTTGGGTGGATTAACCAAGTAGTCATTTGTTGTGGCAAAAAATCTCAATTTCAAATTTATATATTTTCGTCACAAATATTGTCTAACCCTTGTAAGTCTAAAGCATGCGTTGGAATGTTTCGCTACACCACGGGATTTGTAGTCTTGGTGTGATCAAATATAGTCCTATTTAGAGTAAAAATTTTATCATTAAAATAATAATAATAATAAAAATGAAATTATTGGGTTTCCCTTAAAGAATTATTTTGACACAAATACTCATTCAAAGAGTTTTGACACAAAATATTTTTCATTAGAGCTTCTCTTAGGATAAAACAGTTAATTGACAATGTAACTAGTTAGCTACTTCTGGATCTTTTTTTTTATTCAAGGGAAACTTAAGTTCTACAACAAATATCAAAGAATGTTATCACAAAAATTAATCTTGAAATTTTTTATCACTAGACCAAATGCTTCTTGGTTGTATCTTTAAAAAATAAATATAATGACAGTTTCCATATCAGACGACTTTTCCGTTAATAATTCTTTAGTCATCACATAGATCTGGCTTGCACATTACTCAAAAATAGTTGGACCAAGAGCTTATTGATCAGTTCAACATGCAAATCTGTTATGGCAACTATCACACTTAAGCACCTAATTAACCAAACGCATAGTCTAGCTATATTCATACTATAAAAGATGGCTCTTCATTAAGCTCTCTCACCATCTTAGTTATCTCAACTTCGAGTCCTTCTCATCATCCTCACTTTCCACATCGTCTCCATCAAACAAAAGACACAGAAAGAAGAAAATTTTTCTCAAAATGGCTTCTGGCATTCCCAAGTGCTTGCTCTTATTGCTGACCACTTTCTGGGCATTCTTTGAGCTCGTTGTAGCAAAGCATGCAGGGATTACTAGGCATTATAGGTTTGATGTACGTATCGCGTTGCATTAACTAGTGATGTCTTCTTCTTTTTTTTAATGTAATTCTTATAAATAATGATTTGTTACTATTGATTATCATGGCTACAGATTAACATGCAAAATGTGACAAGGTTGTGTCAAACAAAGAGCATTGTGACTGTAAATGGCCAGCTTCCAGGGCCTCGAATCATTGCCAGGGAAGGCGATAGATTGGTCATTAAGGTGGTTAATCATGTTCAGTACAATGTCACCCTTCACTGGTATGAAATTCACACAATCACTAACCCTCAGTATGTTGTTTAAGCTAAAGGTTGTTATAGTGTACTATTAGTTTCGAGTCCTGGTCATGTGTCCACGGGTTTGGATCTTGATCCCGAAAAGTCTCGAAAAACTTTTCAAGAATGTTAGCCTTCATGAAATAAAAACTGTTTAGAGCTTGTGAAACTTGAAAAGCTTTATTTTTTTTACAATGATAGGCATGGAGTGCGTCAACTACGGAGTGGTTGGGCGGATGGACCAGCATATATTACACAATGTCCTATTCAGACAGGACAGAGCTACGTCTACAATTTCACCATCACAGGCCAAAGAGGAACTTTATTTTGGCATGCTCATATTTCATGGTTGAGAGTAACACTCCATGGACCCATCGTCATCCTTCCAAAGAGAGGTGTTTCATATCCATTTCCACAGCCTTACAAGGAGGTCCCAATCATTTTTGGTAATTAAACACACTCAGACAGCAGCAAACTGCCCTTATTATGAATAAATCTACAATTAGCAGAGCAATAATTTGATAATGTTTGCATTGTTTCAATCACAGGTGAATGGTGGAAGGCGGATACTGAGACGATTATTAACCAAGCATCGCAATCTGGAGGAGCTCCGAATCTCTCTGATGCCTTCACCATTAATGGTCATCCAGGGCTTTTATATAATTGTTCGTCTAAAGGTACAAGAAGCCTTTCTTGTCAATATTTGTTTTCCTGTTGATACAGGTCACATAAGGGAGAGTCTCCGATCCAGCAGTTGGGTTCCTCAACTGACAGTCAGATCATGCGTCGAATGGTAGATTTTTCTAGGTAGATAAAGGAAATAATATTTCAATTCTTGCAGATACATTCAAATTGAAGGTGAAGCCAGGAAAGACATACCTCCTAAGATTGATCAATGCTGCACTCAACGACGAGCTCTTTTTCAGCATCGCAAACCACAGCCTCACTGTTGTCGAAGCTGATGCTGTGTATGTGAAACCATTTATGACGGATATAGTTCTTATCACTCCCGGACAAACCACAAATGTGCTTCTCAGGACTAAACATCATCATCCTAATGCCACTTTCCTCATGGCAGCTAGGCCTTATGCTACTGGTCCAGCTGCGTTCGACAACACCACCACAGCTGGTATCCTAGAGTACCACTTGCCATCCAATAACACGAAGAAATTAAGTCAACTTCCTCTGTTGAGACCCTCATTGCCGGTGTTTAATGACACGACATTTGCAACAAATTTTAGCAAGAAATTACGAAGCTTGGCCAATGCTAAATTCCCAGCCAAAGTGCCTCAACAAGTCGATAAACACTTTTTTTTTACCATAGGGCTAGGATTAAGTCCATGCCCCAAAAATGCAACATGTCTGGGACCAAACAACACCAAGCTGGCTGCTTCTGTTAACAATGTGTCCTTTGTGCAGCCAAACATCGCTCTCCTTCAAGCTCACTTCTTCAACCAATCCAAAGGTGTCTATACAACTGATTTTCCCACGAATCCGCCATTCAAGTTCAACTATACGGGGACTCCTCCGAGCAACATTATGGTGAGCATGGGCACAAAAGTCGTGGTGCTTCCGTATAATACTAGTGTGGAGCTAGTAATGCAAGACACTAGTATAATTGGAGCAGAAAGTCATCCACTCCACCTCCATGGATTCAACTTTTTCGTAGTAGGCCAAGGTTTTGGAAACTATGATCCCAAGAAAGATCCATCCAAGTTCAACCTCGTTGATCCGGCAGAAAGGAACACGGTTGGTGTGCCATCCGGGGGATGGATCGCTATTCGCTTCCTTGCGGACAATGCAGGTATCATCTTTTTATTGACGGACTAGGAGATGCATATTTAAATTTGTGATGAAACAAAGTTTTTCTTTTTCTTTTTTACTCTTATCCTCATGAGATTCAAAACTTGGTCTTTCAATTACTAGAGAGAGTAACCTACTACTAGATTACTCCTGAATCTTGATGAAAGAAAGTAGTTTGTGATATCTATTGCCATCTATTTAGTGAATAAATAGAAAAACTAATACTTATATCCAAATTGATGTGTAAAAATAGGAGTCTGGTTCATGCATTGTCACCTTGAAGTCCACACAAGTTGGGGATTGAAAATGGCATGGATGGTTACGGACGGAAAGCGAAAAAACCAGAAGCTGCCACCTCCACCAGCTGATCTTCCCAAATGTTGATCGCAGTTTTCTCCTTTGTACCAATTAATATAGTCACCTTGAATTCTTTAATTCATTTTTAGCTCTTGTAGTCTTGTTTCATGGCTGTCAGAAGAGAAAAGTAGCTTATGATATTTGATTTTTTTCTCAAATAGTATCTAGTCCAATGAAACAAAAGTTGAAATTTTGGGTGGTGCAAATGTATTATATTATGATACGATCTTGGGTGATGCTAAACTGGGGAATTGAAACATTAAATTTTAGAAAGTTATTTTTTCCTTCTATCCTTTTTTTTTTGGCCAGCCTTTTTTTATTTTTTTTAACTCTCAACCTCTTATATATAAAACGAGTAACATTACCACTACATTAAAATCCCAGTGGCACCCTTTTCATTTTATATTGGAGTTACTTGTTCCAAAGGCTCGTATCTTGTCTTTCAATTTCCCATATTGGAGTTACATCTCTGACAACTTTAATTGTTTCGGCTAATATCTAATGCAAATATATATATATATATATATATATATATATATATATATATATATATATATATATATATTGCTTTATAAATTCAATACATAATAGCAAATAAATCACAAGTACTAGTACCATAAAATGGGCAAAAGATAATCTTTTCTTTTGTCTTTGGCAAAAAAATCCAGTTGAAATAAAATTTCTAATAATAGGGACTTTAATTTTGCGATAAATGGAATTTAATTTGATAATAAAATAACATATTAAGTAAAATGTAAATCTTATATATCTGTACCTTCCAATAAAAGAAAAAGAAAAAAAAATTAGTAGGTTATGACTAACAAAAATGGTTGAATCGGCCTCTAAATATGAGATCAGTGTAGATATTACCAGACCTATAAATGTTATGATATTACAAGGACAACAAAACTTGTTGGAGAAAAAAGTGACTAACCCAGTAATGATTTCCAAAGAGCGAGAACCACAATTACTAATCCCTTGACAGACTTGGATTCTCTCTTCTACTTTTTTTCTATTTAGTAGATGAATGTATATTACGGACCATCATTTGATTTTTTGAAATCTCAACAATTCATTTCAAATTTATTTTAACTATTGTTTTTACAACTGAAATTCAAAACGAATGGTTGAGATTTAAAAAGACGAAAACTCATGGCGCATAATATACCTCATCTAAGGCTCCGTTTGTTTGCCGTAAAATATTTTCTCGGAAAACATTTTTTGGATTTTACGGTGTTTGGTAACACTGGAAAATTAGTCAATCGTAAAATATTTTTCGGTCAAAAATTGCGGCTACTTTTTCTTAATTTTACGGTGTTTGGTAACACCGAAAAATTGGTCAACCGTAAAATATTTTCCGGTCAACAATTGCGGCTAGTACAAAATTATGTAAAATGTTTTCATGTCCTTTGAAAAAAGAAAACATTTTACAAAACTTACGACACATCCAAACACCAGAAAATATTTTTCAGTATTCTATTTTCCAGTAAAATATTTTCCTCCAACAAGTTATTTTACGGCAAACAAACAGAGCCCTGTAAAATATTTTATTTTCCAGGAAAACACTTTCCACGGAAAATATTTTACACAAGCAAGTTATTTTACGGCAAACAAACGGAGCCTAAGAGATATAACCATTCCTTTTAGTTTTATTGGCACAAGCAAAATAGGGTTTCAAATTTGGTGAAGAACAAAATTTATTTATAGAGCCTCCGTTTGTTTGCCATAAAATTTTAATATAGAAAATATATTCTTGATTTTTCGGTGTTTAATAAGTAAAATAAATTAATTAAACAAATACTTTCGGTTAATGTAAAAAATTAGTTACAAGAAGTGTAACATGTTATCATATAGATCCGTAAATATTTTTCACTCCAAAATCTATCCTGCCTCCTAGCCCCCACCACTTGATCATCCTGAAGTACCCCGTCACCCTAACCCCCACTCCTCGCTCACCTCTACCCACCTCACCCATCACACCTATAAATATGTGTGTGTTTATATATATATATTAATATGTGTATGTGTGTATTTTTGTGTCTTCTCCCACCGAAAAATATTTTCTATTGTGACAAACAAAGAGAAAAAAAATAATTTTTAATGTGACAACCAAATACTAGAAAATTATTTTCTCCTTAAAATATTTTTCTCTGTCAAGTTATTTTCCTTCTAGCCAGAATGTCACAATTTATGCACTATAATCAATTTAAAAACCACAACAAGGCTTATTCCACTAAGTGAGATCGACTATATGAATCTCACGACGCTAGTCATTCCTATTGAGAGTCGTTTCCTTTGGTAGCTCCATATACAAGACATTTTGTCTAAATATTTTTATCTAACTCATCTTAGGTTTTTCTCTACCCTTATAGTGTATAACCTCCATACGTAAGCCATACAGGTACCCCATGGGTTGTCTTCTCTCATATTCAAGCAATGTATATGATTTTTCTTCATTTTATCATCAATAAGATCCAGAGAGTTACTCTCATTTTTTCTCGTATCTTCCTATTCTTGATCTTATTATTTCTAATTTTGTCATACGTTCATGTCAATTCCTACCTCTACCACACTTTAACACGAAAAATATTCTTTACTAAAACTTTCTAGTGGGATATCGAATTAATAATTGTACCACTCGTCTGCATGTCTATCAAAGGTGTCATTTGTACGTAGTCACACCTATATACTGTATGTGTTTATATATCACACTAGATATCGAATTACTAATTGTACCACTCGTCTGTCTAGCAATGCACCTGAATGTAGTTTCTAATCTATGTACTTAATTTTCTCCAATTGATCAATAATATAATTTTTTCTTTTTCCCCGGATCGTTGGAAGCAAAATTTGAAGGCTTAGAGATGAATACTCGAGACCTCAGAAGTTAACATATCAGCATCTGAAAATCAAGCATAAGTCAACATCAAAGCTGTTATTGCACTTATAACTTCATTAACAAGTAGTAATGGTAGGAGAGCTGAAGGCTACTCAGCAACCAATTAATGGCTTCAAGACGACATTTGACACGAGAGATTAACAATTGGTCAACACATGTATATCTGCTACCAATAACTTCAAATGGGATATATTAATCCAAAATATTGGGGAAAAGGATAAAATACTAATATATTTGTATTTGACGTTATTATTTTGGAATAAGATTATATAATGGGAGCATGTTGTTTTACTCGAGATATTTTAGTCAAACTTTATTTCACTAAACTAGCATAAGAAACCCATACGTTTAAGTAGAGGTTTTTTTTTTCTTTCTAAATTTATGGAATTTTTCCGGCTTGCATTTACGTAGATTGATAGATGATAAATCAAAACAAATAAATCTAATTTTTTTCACACTAGGTAGAGTCTATTATATGGAACATCTTCTTCTTTGTTAATTATATCGAGAGATATGAACGGAATAGAAAATATTTATGTGTAAGATATATCTGTAGTATAATGCAGTTTCTCTTACAAAAAATATATGAATTATGGCCAAATGTTCATAGAGTTTTTACACAAAATATCTTTCATTAGAATTTCTCTTCGAATAATACAATTAATTGAGAAAGTAATAGTTAGCCACGTACTATTGGGTCAGACTATGAAATGATAGTCGGACTCGTCTGGCTTTCACGTGCGAAGGCCCCACCGGGGTGGGCCCACATCCCGTTTCTCACAACACACAATCGTCATTATGTAGATTTTTCCACTACTATTATATTTAGGAAAGTAACGGTCAGATGCCCGTTAAAATCTAGAAATCCAAACCCATTTAAAGTATTTTTCTCTAAATACGTAGTGGATACCTGATGTGTTCATATTTTACATTCCAAACCCAAACAGAATAAGCATTTAAAAATTCACGAGTATCTGGTCCAACCCATTAATAAATTTTTATATATATATATATAAAATAGCCTAAATTTTGTTTAAAAGCAATTAAAATATATATACATTTAAAATTTAAATTTAAAAAATAAAATTTAAATGCTAAAAAGATCTACAAAATAAAATGAAAAGAATTTAACCAAAGAATAGATGATAAAATCCAAAACAAATAAAATAATATGATATCGGTCCATAAATAAATGACGAATCTTAATAAAACTAATAATTGTAAATTAAATTTTTTGTCCATAATTAGCTTAAATCAATCTAAATATAAATAGAAAAATTCAACAAAACTTTTATGCTGAAAGTTATTATACTTCAATAAAACAATATGAAACAACAGTATATTTTACGTGTATGAATAAGAAGATTAATATTTTTTAATTTATTATTTACTAAATTAATAATCTGGTTTTCGAATTTCGATTTTTTTTTAATTGCTATTACCAGATCTATTGGATTATTCGTCGATATCCACTATTTAAAAGAAACAAACCCTAACGATACTCCATCAAATTTGTAAACAGGTATATAATCAAATTAAATACTTATTAATTTTGGATCTAAACTCTACTCATTTCCATCCCTAAGTTTATATCTTTAAAATTAATACGTATAATACCAGATAGCATGTCAGACGACTATCTATAAAACCGTTAGTAATTCTTAGTAACATAGATCTGGCTTGGAAATTACTCAAAAATAGTTGGACCAATAGCTTAGTCAGTTCAACATGCAATTCGTTATGGCGACAATCATTTTTAAGTACCTAATTAATTAACCAAACGCATCGTCTAGCTCTTGTCACTCTATAAAAGAAGGCTCTTCTTCATCAAGCTCTCTCACCATCTAGTTATCTGAACTTCGAGTCCTTCTCATCATCCTTACTCTCTACATCGTCTCCATCAAACAAAAGACTCAGAAAGAAGCAAATTATCTCAAATGGCTTCTGGCATTCAGAAGGGCTTGTTCGTAGTGCTGGCCACTTTCTGGGCATTCTTTGAGCTCGTTGTTGCAAAGCACACAGGGATTACAAGGCACTATAGGTTTGATGTACGTATCGTTTTGCATCTTAAACAATATTTGTAATAATATGTATTGGCTTATCGAATGATGTTTCTTCAGGTAAGTATATTACTAGTAATGTTTTGTTATTTTATGGTTACAGATTAAGATGCAAAATGTGACAAGATTGTGTCAAACAAAGAGCATTGTGACTGTAAATGGCCAGCTTCCAGGGCCTCGAATCATTGCCAGGGAAGGCGATAGATTGGTCATTAAGGTGGTTAATCATGTTCAGTACAATGTCACCCTTCACTGGTATGAAATTCACACAATCACTAACCCTCAGTATGTTGTTTAAGCTAAAGGTTGTTATAGTGTACTATTAGTTTCGAGTCCTGGTCATGTGTCCAGGGGTTTGGATCTTGATCCCGAAAAGTCCCGAAAAACTTTTCAAGAATGTTAGCCTTCATGAAATAAAAACTGTTTAGAGCTTGTGAAACTTGAAAAGCTTTATTTTTTTTACAATGATAGGCATGGAGTGCGTCAACTACGGAGTGGTTGGGCGGATGGACCAGCATATATCACACAATGTCCTATTCAGACAGGACAGAGCTACGTCTACAATTTCACCATCACAGGCCAAAGAGGAACTTTATTTTGGCATGCTCATATTTCATGGTTGAGAGTAACACTCCATGGACCCATCGTCATCCTTCCAAAGAGAGGCGTTTCATATCCATTTCCACAGCCTTACAAGGAGGTCCCAATCATTTTTGGTAATTAAACACACTCAGACAGCAGCAAACTGCCCTTATTGTAAATAAATCTACTATTAGCAGAGCAATAATTTGATAATGTTTGCATTGTTTCAATCACAGGTGAATGGTGGAAGGCGGATACTGAGACGATTATTAACCAAGCATCGCAATCTGGAGGAGCTCCGAATCTCTCTGATGCCTTCACCATTAATGGTCATCCAGGGCTTTTATATAATTGTTCGTCTAAAGGTACAAGAAGCCTTTCTTGTCAATATTTGTTTTCCTGTTGATACAGGTCACATAAGGGAGAGTCTCCGATCCAGCAGTTGGGTTCCTCAACTGACGGTCAGATCATCCGTCGAATGGTAGAGTTTTCTAGGTAGATAAAGGAAATAATATTTCAATTCTTGCAGATACATTCAAATTGAAGGTGAAGCCAGGAAAGGCATACCTCCTAAGATTGATCAATGCTGCACTCAACGACGAGCTCTTTTTCAGCATCGCAAACCACAGCCTCACTGTTGTCGAAGCTGATGCCGTGTATGTGAAACCATTTAAGACGGATATAGTTCTTATCACTCCCGGACAAACCACAAATGTGCTTCTCAGGACTAAACATCATCATCCTAATGCCACTTTCCTCATGGCAGCTAGGCCTTATGCTACTGGCCCAGCTGCGTTCGACAACACCACCACAGCTGGTATCCTAGAGTACCACTTGCCATCCAATAACACGAAGAAATTAAGTAAACTTCCTCTGTTGAGACCCTCATTGCCGGTGTTTAATGACACGACATTTGCAACAAATTTTAGCAAGAAATTACGAAGCTTGGCCAATGCTAAATTCCCAGCCAAAGTGCCTCAACAAGTCGATAAACACTTTTTTTTCACCATAGGGCTAGGATTAAGTCCATGCCCCAAAAATGCAACATGTCTGGGACCAAACAACACCAAGCTGGCTGCTTCTGTTAACAATGTGTCCTTTGTGCAGCCAAACATCGCTCTCCTTCAAGCTCACTTCTTCAACCAATCCAAAGGTGTCTATACAACTGATTTTCCCGCGAATCCGCCATTCAAGTTCAACTATACGGGCACTCCTCCGAGCAATATTATGGTGAGCATGGGCACAAAAGTCGTGGTCCTTCCGTATAATACTAGTGTGGAGCTAATAATGCAAGACACTAGTATAATTGGAGCAGAAAGTCATCCACTCCACCTCCATGGATTCAACTTTTTCGTAGTAGGCCAAGGTTTTGGAAACTATGATCCCAAGAAAGATCCATCCAAGTTCAACCTCGTTGATCCGGCAGAAAGGAACACGGTTGGTGTGCCATCCGGGGGATGGATCGCTATTCGCTTCCTTGCGGACAATGCAGGTATCATCTTTTTATTGACGGACTAGGAGATGCATATTTAAATTTGTGATGAAACAAAGTTTTTCTTTTTCTTTTTCTCTTTTTTATTTTACTCTTATCATCATGAGATTCGAACCTTGATTTCTCAACTGGCAGAGAAAGTAACCTACTACTAGATTACTCCTGAATCTCGATGAAAGAAAGTAGTTTGTGATATCTATTGCCATCTAATTAGTGAATAAAAAGAAAAACTAATGTTTATCCAAATTGATGTGTAAAAATAGGAGTTTGGTTCATGCATTGTCACCTTGAAGTCCACACAAGTTGGGGATTGAAAATGGCATGGATGGTTATGGACGGAAAGCGAAAAAACCAGAAGCTGCCACCTCCACCAGCTGATCTTCCCAAATGTTGATCGCAGTTTTCTTCTTTGTACCAATTAATATAGCCACCTTGAATTCTTTAATTCAGTTTTAGCTTTTGTAGTCTTGTTTTCATGCCTGCAGAGAAGAGAAAAGTAGCTTATGATAGTTGATTTTTTCTCAAATAGTATCTAGTCCAATGAAACAAAAGTTGAAATTTTGGGTGATGCAAACGTATTATTTTATGATACGATCTTGGGTGATGCTAAACTGGGGAATTGAAGCATTAAATTTTAGAAAGTTATTTTTTCCTTCTATCCTTTCTTTTTGGCCAGCTTTTTTTTTTTTTTTTTTTTGTTCAGAGAGGTCTAAAACCGTACAATGTAATTAGCAAGATTTAAACTCATAACATTTCGTATATACACCGAGTAACATTATCACTAAATCAAAGCCCTAATGACAGCCTTATGTGCCTTTAAGGCCACGTTGATTAATTAGCAATTCGCGTGGTTTCATTAGCGCACAGCTCCTGACCCAGTTTAACATACCAATTGATGTTTTATGAATAATAATTGTTTTGAAGGAAAGAATAATATGTTTTCGTTTTTTTTTCAATGAAGTGTTATGTTTATTTCCTTCAATATTTACTCTACAAAATAAAATCTTTAGCATCTTTTAAAATAATATGTTTTATGCAATTTTATCTTTGGGCTGACTTTTTCACTAGTAATTTTTTTTTTTTTTTTTTTTAAAAGCACGTTCCCTCACATTAGATTTTAATGTCTTTCAATCTCTCCTTGCCAATATAAAGTTCAGCTCTATTTTTTTTTTTTAAATCCAGTTGGAACAAAATTTCAACTGGGACTTTAATTTTGGGATAAATGGAAGTTAAATTGATAAGTAAAATAACATATTAAGTAAAATGTAAATCTTATATATCTGTACCTTCCAATAAAAAGAAAAAGACAGAAAAAAATATTATAGTAGGTATACATATATAGCCCTGACTAATAAATGTTATGATATTACGAGGCCAACAAAACTTGTTAGAGAAAAAAGTGATTAAACCCACTAATGATTTCCAAAGAGTGAGAACCACAATTACTAATTCCTTGACAGACTTGGATTCTCTCTTCTACTTTTTTTCCTTATTTAGTAGATAAGTGTGTGTTATGAACCATCATTTGATTTTTTGAAATCTCAATAATTCATTTCATATTTATTTTAATTACTTCTTTCACAAGTAAAATTAAAAATGGATAGTTGGATTTAAAAAGACCAAATCTCATAACTTATAATACACCTCATCTAGGAGATATAACCATTCCATTTAGTTTTATTGGCACAAGCAAAATAGGGTTTCAAATTTGATGAAGAACAAAATTTATTTATAGATCCTTTGTTTGTTTGTCGTAAAATTTTAATCTAGAAAATATATTCCTGATTTTTCGGTGTTTAATAAGTAAAATAAATCAATTAAAAAATACTTTTAGCTAATGTAAAAAATTACTTACAAGAAGTGTAAAATGTTATCACATTGTCGTACCCCCATCACCCCAACCCCCACCCCCACCCCTCCCTCACCCTTACCCACCTCACCTATCACACTTGTACATATGTGTGTGTTCTCCCACCAAAAATATTTTCTACTGTGACAAGCAATTAGTAAAAAATATTTTTTCCAATGTGACTATCAAACACTAGAAAATACTTTTTTTCAAACAAATATCTCTCTTTAAAATATTTTTTCCTATTAAGTTATTTTTCATCTAACAAATTAAAGAAGCCAGAATGTCAGAATTTATGCACTATAATCAATTTAAAAACCACAACAAGGCTTATTCCATTAAGTGGATCAGCTATATAAATCTGACAGCGCTACTGATCATTTCTATTGGAACCATTTCCTTTGGTAGCTCCATATACAAGAAATTTTGTCTAAATATTCTTATCTAACTCATCTTAGGTATTTCTCTACCTTTTTTATGGTGTATAACCTTCATACGTATATCATAAAGATGCCCCATGGATTATCTTCTCACATATTCAAGCAATATATGCAATTTTCCTCATCTTATCATCAATAAGAATTAGAGGATTACTCTCACTTAATATTTCTCGTATCACCCTACTTTCATGTCAATTCCTACCTCTATCACACTTTAACAAGAAAAATATTCTTGACTAAAACTTTCCAGTGGGATATCGAGTTAATAATTGTACCACTCGTCTATCTATCAAAGTTTTCATTTGTAGTCACACCTAGTCTTTATACATCACACTCGACATACTAAATTAAAGATTTCTTTTCCAATGATTTGTTTTAAATTTGTTAGGAGTTTCCCATGGTAAATTAAAAAATAAAGAGAATGATTTCTCCCACATGGAAAGATTAAGAGAATAATGAGCTATTAATAAACATGTGTAAACTCAAGACCTAATAGCTTAAGCTTTTGGGTTAATAGTGAGTTATACACATGTATGTTAAGGCCCATTTGTTCTCTTATTCTTTGGGCTCACTACAACAAATTGGTATCAGAGCATATGGTTTGCAGATCTTGGCCCGAACTCTCAAAAAAATTTGGTGGACTATCGTGATAGAATCTCGGTAGAGCTTGGCAACAGGGCTCGGAGGATGGAGTAGGGACACGATAAGCATAATTCTTGGGCTATACTCTCAAAGTTGTATGAGGTTATAATAACACAATGGAGCAACACTTTTTTAATCTGGGTGATTCTAAGCGGGGCTCATATGAGAGTAAGATCGCGGAGCCTCATGGTTAATCTGGGGTGCACGCGAAAGAGCTACTGGAGTTGGCATAGTAGTAGCGTAGCGTTACAATTTTTGGGAATCGTGCATAATATTTTAAATTTTTTATAATCAGAATAAACGCAACGAAAATTAATATTAAAACACATGCATCACGTTCATGGCTATTTACGTAGATTACACATATGCATAAATAATCAACTATTAATTACGCATTAAAAATTTCAGGATTACCTTTCCATGATGACAAATCTGTTGCAGAAATTGTTCGAATCCAGAGCTCCCCAATTGTGAAGCCTACGAAAGTATCCACACGAGATCCGAGTCATCAATCGGTAAAAATCCCCACTACGA
The DNA here is from genome assembly GCA_037974665.1 of Ehretia macrophylla. NCBI lineage: Eukaryota > Viridiplantae > Streptophyta > Magnoliopsida > Boraginales > Ehretiaceae > Ehretia > Ehretia macrophylla. The sequence continues at coordinate 50,866,736 of CM075775.1, forward strand.
GTTTTAAAGAAAATATATTTGCTATGAAAGACAGGATTTGTGCTAGGTTTTCTGTCTGTCATAGTTTCCTATTTATAGGAAACCTTGGACATATTAAGGCTATCTTTTGGGCCAGTCCTAATTACTGGACTTGGACTGATTAAATGACTGGACTAATATTCTAATCTAATCAGTCTTAAGTCCAATTAAATATTAGACTCTTCTAATATTTAATTTATATTTTTTGCTAATTAATTTTGAATCTCTTTTGTGTGTGACCTCTCGGGTTCATAATTAATTTGCAGCGAAATAATATTAATCCAATTAATATTTAATTAGAACTCTTCTAATTTAATTCTCGCAAGTCGTGAGTGATGCCTAGCAGTATATTACGACTACCCAACTGATAATAAAGTATAAATTCTACGAACCCTTAGTAATAATCATGCAATCAATTCCTTATGTCTAAATTATCCCGATTGAGCCAGAGTCATAGATAGGCTAGTCAAACTCTATTACTCAATCATATGTTCAAATCAATTTAATCAGTAACTTATAAATAATCAGTGGAACGACTTCTACTATTTTACCTCGACCAAAGAATTCTAGTTACTCAATTAATAGATCGCATAAGATCCTTAATTGACAAATTCTATATCTACACGCATCTATCTCCATGTCGGAATAAATCGTAACCACTGAGTACATTATCCAATCCTTGATGAGGACTAGCTTTATTACACCAACAAATCATGTATCCCTAACACAAGATAACTGTGGTGTCTCAGGTCTAAGGACTAATTACACCATTACACTATACAACGAATTATTGACAATTCCATGTAATTCATTGCATTAGCGGTCATGTCTAGTCACTTATTCTCAACAAGCACTTATACATTTACCCTTACGATATGAGACTAATCGCTCAAATCAATATCTCATATTACCTGGATGGTAGACTGCAATCCGATCTTTCCGGATAAATTAACGCCCAAATAGTTTATCCTATGATCGGGGACTATTTTAGAATATATTTATGAATATAGATTCTGTCACTCATATCCTTACTCTTAATAATAGAATCTATAAATATTATTCTAAGGACTTTTAAATAATTAATCGCATTAATTATATTTAAATAAACTGCTCATATTAAACAAATAATATAATTATTATGTCCTAAAATTGACATTTAGGGCATATAATCCAACAATCCCCCACTTGTACTAAAGTCAATTACTCTGGTATCTCATACCCATCTTCTCAAGATGGTAATCAAGTGATTGTTGAATCATTGCCTTAGTCAGTGGACTAGCACTGTCAACTGTTGACATTATTTACTATATAATATCATCCTTTTCACAATCTCTGATCAATGTGGTAATGCCTCTTTAACACGTTTGGATCTCTAGTGAGACCTAGGTTCCTTAGCTTACGCTACAGCTCCATTATCATCATAGCACTAACTGTTGACTTAATGGAAAGAACCATCCTGAGTTCAGCTACGAATTACAAGATCCAAACTATTTCCTCTTGTTACATCTGATGCAACGATACACTCAACCTCATAATTTGCAATTGTACCAATATTTGGAACCTTTCCAAATAATTATTCTTCCGTTACAAGTGAGTATGAATCCAAATATGGATTTTCAATAATCCACTTCAGACTCTCAGTCTGAATTTGTAAAACTTTTTAAGTTTCACCTTCTCCATATATCAAGAATATTTCTTTAGTGTTTCTTAAGCGCTTAAGAATGTTCTTGATTGATTTCTAGAGTTCCTAACCTGGAGTAGACAAACATCTGCTCATAACACTTAAAGCATTTATGATATCATGTCTTTCTACACAACATGACGTATATAAGATTCTTAATTGATGCAACACTTAGAACCTTATGTGTCCAGTCTCTCTCTCATTAGCAGTCTTAGGACTCACAGCCCTAGAGAGATAAATGTCATGTCTTAAAAGAGAACAATTCCTTTTAAAATCTATGTACATGTTAAACACCTTTAACACCTTTAACACCTTTTTGGGAAGAACCCATTAATCGTTTTGATCTATCGCTATAAATCGACTTCCAATGATTTAGGCAGATTATTCCAAAATTTACTTGGAGAAATTATTTGAATAACTAGACTTACTTATGTAGTCAAGATTCATCGTCATTCTCAATGAAATCAATCGAATGTTCTAGATTCTTTAGGTTTGGTTAAGTCCATAAATGGACCCTTTTAGTTTGCACTCTTTGTGACTCATCACTAGACTCAAAACGTATTGGCAATCCTATATTAATGTCTTCACTAATGAAGTCATTATGGAATGCCGTTTTGACATCCATCTACCATATCTCATAATAGTAGTGTGCAATTATGGCCAATAAATCATAATGAATTTTAACAATTGGTGAAAAGATTTGCTCATAGTCAACTCCTCACATATGACTATAATCTTTTACCATTTGTTTTAAAGGTCTCCACCTTTATCCATTTAAGATCTTATGGCCTCAAGCCATTTAAGCTTATGTCAAACATAACTGTTCATAGCTGACAAAAATCATCAATCATGATTATTGTCATCTTTCTAATATGGAAAAACAGTGAAATAATCAGCTGCACTTAGATTGGGTTTTCTAGAATCAAATCCTAGATTTGACTCAAGTTAACTGGTTGCTCATTAACTCCTACTGAGTTATATTTTTCTTCCTACACTATCTTCTCAGATAAACTATTCTTCCAAGAAGAAGTTGTACTTGCTAACAGACTCTCTAGTCAGCAAGGGAATAAAAGTTATATCCAATCAAATCCTTGGGATAACCAATTAATCTTATCCAATCTCATTTCCAATTTATCAATCTAAAGCCTTTGATTGAAAATAGGATAACCCTCATTTTTAACACCTTAAGACTAGGTATCATGTTATCTCATATCCTATATGAAGTACTTAAGATTAATTTGGAAGTGACCTTATCTAATAGATGGACTGCTATAAGGCAAATGTAGCCTCACAGGCTAAATTATAAATCAGCATAGTTTATCAATTACAGACCATATCCAACAAGGTCCAACCCATTCTCTCCAACACTTCATCAAGCATTGGAATACCAGAAGGAGTTAATGAAGTAACTATGTTATTTTTCTTTGAGATACTATTTAGAAATTGAAGTTGAGAATTCTCCATGATCTCATCATTGAGACTTACTTCTCATTTCTAGTTTGATTTACTACCTTAGCTCTGAGTTCCTTGAACACTTCAAAATATTCAGATTCATACTTATGACAATCATATATTAAGTAGCTAAATCCTTGTTGGGCTATTTCGCCAAAAGACCCATATATCTTTATGTATAAACCCTAAATATTTGTAGTCTTTTGACTTTGTCCTACAAAGGGTGATTTGATCATTTTTAAGAACACAAGATTCACATGTGGGGAATGTCTCGGGGCCTCAAGGGCTTACCAGTCCTTCTTTCACCAATTGTGTGATTCTTGTTTCTCCTCTATGACCTAATCGTAAGTGCCACAATAATCTAGAGTTATCAGTATCTCTAAATCTCTCGTATTACTTATTTATCTTGTCATTATCCATATAAGACTTTATTCATTAATTTACTAGTGTCAACTCATTTATTTTCAAAATAAATGAAACACATGAACAACAATTATTCCAAAATTAATGAACACCTAGAAGAGTAAACGAGAAAATGAGATATAATTATAGGGGACATCCATTTTTCTTCAAACTCTTTGAAGTCTTTTGGATTTTCCTCTATTAGTGGTTCTCCTTTCTTGCAGTGGAAATAATTTCCTTTTACCAATCAAGTTTCAACTTTCCAGATCTACCATTGATACATGACTTTCATTTCCAAGGGCTGTGTCAAATGTATTCACACGGATAAATCCATTTTGAACGACAAAAGAAAACTCAGAATTGACTTTGAGGATTAGATTTGTCTGCATATGATTAACCATGAATAAACTCATGGACTCAAGATACTCATATTGAAAACACATGTTGTCAAATCAATTCCTCTAGTTATTCCTTAGAAGGAACAATTTTCTAGATATCTCATATCTACCATTAGATATCTCATACCTAGTTGTCCTATCTTGCTTACTTCACAACTCTTGTAAGTAATTAATGATTGATACATTATCCATGCTCTCTTGCATCTCTCTGACAACTTATTCCGGCATCTAGAACATGTATGACTTTCTTAGATTTGAGAACAATTCTCAAGACATTGAGCTAGTCATTGAAGTTTGGTCTAGTCAAAAATAGAAGGTTGGGGTTCACATCCGTCATTGTATATATAGGCAGTAATTTCTAAGGATGTTAGATAATTATATTATTAACCATTTGATTTGGGTCTTTAAATCAAACAGTAACATCTACTAAATTTTTCGAATCCTACACTTCCCTAGTGGAAAAAGGAAAGACAATAAGGTGTTTTTCTTAGTGAAATTGGAGGCCCATTCACTTTAACCCACCTCACATTTTAGATTTTTGGTGAAATTAAAACAAATAGGTGAATAACCTCTTATTCAATGTATCTCATACAAATTCCAATTATTTTTGCCTCCAATCTTTTCGACCTCACATTATAAAGTTTTGGTCTCCAAGATTGTTTAAGTTAAACCCATTATCTTGGAACTTTGGATCAATGCAATACCGACACCTCACATGATAGATTTTTGGTTGTCAGTAAGAATCTGAATTTTTCACATCTCATGCTTATATAAACTTAGTTCATATGTTGATACAAATAAAGAACCCTTATGTGTCCATAGCCAACTACTTATTTGCCCAACACACAAACTAATCAACGATAACGGAAGACAATGATATAATCTTCTCTAGACTACACCATTATTAACTTAATATTTAATTTGAAAAAGTTTGATGTTCTTTAGTTTAGGTCTCACTTTTCACATGCTTCTAATTTCAATTTATCACATAAATAAAATAGAAACATACATGCATTCATCATATATTTTTCTCATAAATAAATAAATAAATGCATAAAATAAAATGGGATGATCATGAACAAGGAGCACTATCAACTCGAGCCACTAGGTTCAATACCTAAATCAAATTAAGGGCCCACAAGATAGATTCATGGACTGCTCATCCTCGACTTCACAAAACTTCTTTCACGAACTGGGGCCCATCAACTCTTGATGTCATCATCTTGATCTTTCATTACATTTATGTACATAGATTCCTAATCTAGTGGGGATACATAAATGGAAATAGGGTTTTACATATTTAAAACGGGGATAAGAGGCATGCAATCCCCATTTTAAAATATTACATAAAACCCAAAATGGGTAAATAAATAAAATAATAACATTTATCCATTCATACATCTAAGACTAGTCTATGATCACCCACAAACATAACAAATAATAATGAAAAGTAATCCATGAATATAGCACAATTAGTCTCCTAATATAATCTCATTATATTAGGTTCGTCCAATTAATAAACACCTTTATTAATTTGGAACCTCAAATATATTATATTTAAATAAATATAATCACATTATATTTATAGTAATTAATTAATAAATAATTTATTAATTAACTATAAGTATAGCACAAGTAAATTTTCTAATATAAACTCTTTACATTAAATTTTTTCAATTTAATAAACTCTTTGTTAAATTTATTCTATTTAATAAACTCTTTATTAAATTTACTCCATAAATATCTCATATTTACAAAATATAAATATAATCAAATTATATTTAATGATTAATAAACTATTTATGAATATAAATTGTCAAAAAGTATTTAGGCTTCTTTAATTATTTGTTAAACAAGATAATTAAAACTTAGTCCAAAACAGTAAAATAAAAGTCCAACTCTTATTTTATTTTAGTCCAAGTCCAAGAAAACAAATAGCCCAATTCGGACTTTAATATCAGTCCACACTAATCTTAATTAATCCGAATTCAACTTGGCCTACTATGGACCACTAAAAGAGTCCATGCTAATTTTTAAAAACAATTTTAAAATAGCCCTGATCAGATAATAAAAGAAGTCCAAGTATTTTATCAAAGTCCAAATCAAAAATTGGCCCAAGTTTAGCCCAAAAACAAATATATGGCCATTAGCCCAAAATAAGAAAAATAATACCAAAATGAAATTAACCCAAAAACCTATTGGGTCAGGTTTGGGTTCCGACCCGAACCGGGTCTGAACCCTAAACAAAAAAAAAATATTTCATTTTTTGTCTTTTCTTTCTTCCCCACAATGCCACCTCCCTTCTTCCTCCATGGCTGCAACTTTGCAACACCAACTCACAAGATGCGAAGATCCCTAAGCACCCAGCATGGCCGCGACAGCCTAGGTGTCACGGCCTGTCGTGTCTATTATAGCCCCATGGCCGCGAGGAGCTTGCCTGCTGCCGCGACAACCATAAGGCTCCTCGCGACTGCCATCCTCGTGGTCACGAGGAGTCACCACTCTTTGCGGTCGCTTCAGGCGGTGCCGCAATAACCCAGTGGCTCTCGCGATGGCCCCAGTCGCAAGAAGCCATTCTTGCGGCCGTGGCTTGCGTGACACCCACCTAGGTCACGATGACCCTTCCTCGTGACCTTAGTCCGAAACGGCAGCGGCCCCACCGACGTGGTAGGCCGCTGTCATGGCTGGAGGATGGGGATTTGAAAACAATTTTAAAATCCTTTTTTTTTTTATAAATATGTTGTTTTAAAACCAGATTCCAAAACCTCTTTTCAGCACTGTTTTACAAACATCAAAGCAGTTTCAAAAAAATAAAAATTATGAAACAAACCAAAATCCATAAAACTTTTTTTATGAAATTAATTGTGGGGAAAAACTTTAGGGCTAAATTCAATATAATTAAATTATGGGCATGACAACTAATAGATTCTAAATCTACTAATTTAACAGTTTCAAAAACTATTTAATTTGACACTATAAATTGTACTATACAATTTTTTACTAAAATCGAATAACCACGTAAAAGATATGAACATTGGCTCTTATACCACTGTTGGAAATCGTGCATGATATTTTAAAATTTTTATAATCAAAATAAATGCAACGGAAATTAATATTAAAACACATGCATCACGTTCATGGCTATTTACGTAGATTACATATATGCATAAATAATCAACTATTAATTACGCATTAAAGATTTCAGGATTACCTTTCCATGATGACAAATCTATTGCAGAAATTGATCGAATCCATAGCTTCCCAATTGTGAAGCCTCCAAAAGTATTTACATGAGATCCGAGTCATCAATCAACAAAAACCCCCACTACGAGTTTTAGAGAAAATATATTTGCTATGAAAGACATGATTTGTGCTAGCTTTTCTGTCTGTCATAGTTTCCTATTTATAGAAAACCCTAGACATATAAGGGCTAGCTTTTGGGTCAATCCTAATTACTGGACTTGGACTAATTAAATGATTGGACTAATATTCCAATCTAATCAGTCTTAAGTATTTCACGCTTATTAATTATGAATCTCTTTTGTGTGTGACCTCTCGGGTTCATAATTAATTGGCAGCGAAATAATATTAATCCAACTAATATTTAATTAGAACTCTTCTAATTTAATTCTCACAAGTCATGAGTGATACCTAGCAGTATATCACGATTACCCAACTAATAATGAAGTATAAATTCTACGAACCCTTAGTAACAATCATGCAATCAATTACTTCTATCTAAATTATCCCGATTGAGCCAGAGTCATGGATAGGGTCATCAAACTCTATTACTCAATCATATGTTCAAATCTATTTAATTAGTAACTTATGAATAATTAGTGGAATGACTTCCACTATTCTACCTCGGCCAAGGATTTTTAGTTACTCGATTAATAGATCGCATAGAATCCCTAATTGACAAATTTCGTATCTACACGCACCTATCTTCATGCCGGAATAGATCGTAACTACTGAGTACATTATACAATCATTGATGAGGACTAGCTTTATTGCATCAGCAAATCAAGTTATCTCTAACACAAGATAACTGTGGTGTCTCAGGTCTAAGGATTAATTACACCATTACACTATACAACGAATTATTGACCATTCTATGTAATTCGTTGTATTAGCGGTCATGTCAAGTCACATGTTCTCAACAAGCACTTATACATCTACCCTTACGATATGAGACTAATCGCCCAAATCAATATCTCATGTTATCTGGATGGTAGACTGCAATTCGATCTTTCCGGATAAATTAATGCCCAAATAATTTATCCTATGATCGGGGACTATTTTAGAATATATTTATGAATATAGATTATGAAAATCAGAGTGGGTATGGTAGTAGCTAAGGTGCAAAAGGAAGATCTAAATAGCTTGTAGAGTGATAGAGATGGATTCATTGACGATGAATGTGGATCAAGGGGGAGTTAAGACCCAATTGGAGTTCACATGTGAAAAGGGAGAGATTTGTTAAGAGTTTCACATGGTAAACTAAGGAGCAAAGAGAATGATTTCTCCCACATAGAAATATTAGGAGAATAAATGGGTTTTAATACACATGTGTAGAACTCATTATTAAGAGCAAAGAGAATGATTTCTCCCACATAGAAATATTGAGAGAATAATGAGTTATTAATAAATATGTGTAAGCTCAAAATCCAATAACTTAAGTTTTTGGGTCAATAATAAGTTCTACACATATGTGTTAGGATCTATTTATTCTCAACTTCTTAGAGTTCACCACAACAAAATCTTTTGTCAAGTGTAATGAATAAGGTTCCTTATTTCTTTGGAATAATGGACCACATAAGCAATGCACCTGAATGTAATAATATATCTTTTTCTTTTTCCCCGGCATCGTTGGAAGCAAAATTTGAAGGCTTAGAGATGAATATTTGAGACCCCAGAAGATAACATGTCAACCGAAAGCTAACAAGATGGGGTTGAAAAATTCTACTTATAACTAGCTTCATTAACAAGTAGTAGTAATGGTAGGAGGGCTGAAGGCTACTCAGCAACCAATTAATGGCTTCAAGACGACGACATTTGAGACGAGAGATTAACAATTGGTCAACCCATGCGTATCTGCTACCAATTACTTCAAATGGGATTAATCCAAAATATTGGGGAAAAGAGTTTATTTGACGTTATTATTTTGGGATAAGATTATATCATGGAAGTTTGTTGTTTTACTCGAGATATTTTAGTCAAACTTTATTTTCACTAAACTAGCATAAGAAACCCTTGTATATAAAGATCCTTGTATGTTTCTTGGTGTTTTTGCAGTGGAATGAAATAATTACTTGCTTAATAAAAAGAACTAGCATAAGAAAACCATACGTTTTGCTAGAGATTTTTTTTTTTTCATCGACTTTGGGAATTTTTTCGGTTTGCGTTTACATCGATAGATGATAAATCAAACCAAATAAATCTAAACTTTTTCACACTAAATAGAGTCTATTACATAGATACGTCTTCTCTTCTATTAATCAATTATATCAAGAGATATGAATGGAATAGAAAATATTTATTAGTAAGATATATTTGTAAAACAATGGTGTTTTTCATATGAAAATTATATAAATTATTGCCAAATGTTCATATAGTTTTGACACGAAATATCTTTCCTTAGAATTTCTCTTAGAATAATACAATTAATCGAGAAAGTAATAGTAAGCTACTACTGGGTCAGGCTGTGAAACGATAGTCAGACTTGTCCGGTTTCCATGCGCCAAGGCCCCAAGCGGAGGTGGGCCCACATCCAGTTTCTCACAGATACAATCATTTTAACACAATCGTCATTTTCTAGATATATTTTTCCACTACTAATATATTTAAGAATTGCAATGGGTCTATACCCGCTAAAATTTAGAAATTCAAACTCGTTTAAATTATTTTTTTCAAATCCGTAGCAGATACCCTATGGGTTTAAATTTTAAATATCAAACCCAAACCTTATAGGAATTTAAAAACCCGTAAGTACCCGACCTAACCCGTTAATGAATTTTTTTTATATAAATAAATAGCCTAATTTTTTTAAATCAATTAAAATAAATATACATTTAAAATTTAAATTAATTAAATAAAATTGAAATGTTAGAGGACCTACAAAATAAAATAAAAAACTAATCAAAGCAAAGATGATAAAATCCAAAACAAACAACATAGTGTGATATCTGTCCATAAATTGACCAATCTTAATAAAACTAAAAATAATAAATTAAATTCTTTTGTCCATAATAAGCGTAAATCAATCTAAACATAATAAAAAATCCAACAAAACTTTTATGTTGTGAAGTTATTATACTTCCATAAAACTATATGAAATAAGAGTACATTGTACGTGAATGTATATAAATATATAAATATTTTTTAATTTGTTTTTTACAAAATTAATAATCAGGATTTTGATTTTCGAATATTTTTAATTGTTGTTACCAAACTCTATCAAACTATCATTTATAAATAAATAAAAAAATCCTAACGGATATTTTATCAATTTCGTAAATAAGTTTATAATCGAATTAAATACCTATTAATTTTGAATCTAAACTCTACTCATTATCATCCCTAATTAAGTCGAAATCTTTAGAATTAATAAGTATAGTGCCAGATAGCTTGTCAGACGACTATCTATAAAACCGTTAGTAATTCTTAGTGACATAGATCTGGCTTGGAAATTACTCAAAAATAGTTGGACCAATAGCTTAGTCAGTTCAACATGCAATTCGTTATGGCGACAATCATTTTTAAGTACCTAATTAATTAACCAAACGCATAGTCTAGCTCTTGTCACACTATAAAAGAAGGCTCTTCTTCATCAAGCTCTCTCACCATCTAGTTATCTCAACTTCGAGTCCTTCTCATCATCCTTACTCTCTACATCGTCTCCATCAAACAAAAGACTCAGAAAGAAGCAAATTATCTCAAATGGCTTCTGGCATTCAGAAGGGCTTGTTCGTAGTGCTGGCCACTTTCTGGGCATTCTTTGAGCTTGTTGTTGCAAAGCACACTGGGATTACAAGGCACTATAGGTTTGATGTACGTATCGTTTTGCATCTTAAACAATATTTGTAATAATATGTATTGGCTTATCGAATGATGTTTCTTCAGGTAAGTATATTACTAGTAATGTTTTGTTATTTTATGGTTACAGATTAAGATGCAAAATGTGACAAGATTGTGTCAAACAAAGAGCATTGTGACTGTAAATGGCCAGCTTCCAGGGCCTCGAATCATTGCCAGGGAAGGCGATAGATTGGTCATTAAGGTGGTTAATCATGTTCAGTACAATGTCACCCTTCACTGGTATGAAATTCACACAATCACTAACCCTCAGTATGTTGTTTAAGCTAAAGGTTGTTATAGTGTACTATTAGTTTCGAGTCCTGGTCATGTGTCCAGGGGTTTGGATCTTGATCCCGAAAATTCCCGAAAAACTTTTCAAGAATGTTAGCCTTCATGAAATAAAAACTGTTTAGAGCTTGTGAAACTTGAAAAGCTTTATTTTTTTTACAATGATAGGCATGGAGTGCGTCAACTACGGAGTGGTTGGGCGGATGGACCAGCATATATCACACAATGTCCTATTCAGACAGGACAAAGCTACGTCTACAATTTCACCATCACAGGCCAAAGAGGAACTTTATTTTGGCATGCTCATATTTCATGGTTGAGAGTAACACTCCATGGACCCATCGTCATCCTTCCAAAGAGAGGCGTTTCATATCCATTTCCACAGCCTTACAAGGAGGTCCCAATCATTTTTGGTAATTAAACACACTCAGACAGCAGCAAACTGCCCTTATTATGAATAAATCTACTATTAGCAGAGCAATAATTTGATAATGTTTGCATTGTTTCAATCACAGGTGAATGGTGGAAGGCGGATACTGAGACGATTATTAACCAAGCATCGCAATCTGGAGGAGCTCCGAATCTCTCTGATGCCTTCACCATTAATGGTCATCCAGGGCTTTTTTATAATTGTTCGTCTAAAGGTACAAGAAGCCTTTCTTGTCAATATTTGTTTTCCTGTTGATACAGGTCACATAAGGGAGAGTCTCCGATCCAGCAGTTGGGTTCCTCAACTGACGGTCAGATCATCCGTCGAATGGTAGAGTTTTCTAGGTAGATAAAGGAAATAATATTTCAATTCTTGCAGATACATTCAAATTGAAGGTGAAGCCAGGAAAGGCATACCTCCTAAGATTGATCAATGCTGCACTCAACGACGAGCTCTTTTTCAGCATCGCAAACCACAGCCTCACTGTTGTCGAAGCTGATGCTGTGTATGTGAAACCATTTATGACGGATATAGTTCTTATCACTCCCGGACAAACCACAAATGTGCTTCTCAGGACTAAACATCATCATCCTAATGCCACTTTCCTCATGGCAGCTAGGTCTTATGCTACTGGCCCAGCTGCGTTCGACAACACCACCACAGCTGGTATACTAGAGTACCACTTGCCATCCAATAACACGAAGAAATTAAGTAAACTTCCTCTGTTGAGACCCTCATTGCCGGTGTTTAATGACACGACATTTGCAACAAATTTTAGCAAGAAATTACGAAGCTTGGCCAATGCTAAATTCCCAGCCAAAGTGCCTCAAAAAGTCGATAAACACTTTTTTTTCACCATAGGGCTAGGATTAAGTCCATGCCCCAAAAATGCAACATGTCTGGGACCAAACAACACCAAGCTGGCTGCTTCTGTTAACAATGTGTCCTTTGTGCAGCCAAACATCGCTCTCCTTCAAGCCCACTTCTTCAACCAATCCAAAGGTGTCTATACAACTGATTTTCCCGCGAATCCGCCATTCAAGTTCAACTATACGGGAACTCCTCCGAGCAACATTATGGTGAGCATGGGCACAAAAGTCGTGGTGCTTCCGTATAATACTAGTGTGGAGCTAGTAATGCAAGACACTAGTATAATTGGAGCAGAAAGTCATCCACTCCACCTCCATGGATTCAACTTTTTCGTAGTAGGCCAAGGTTTTGGAAACTATGATCCCAAGAAAGATCCATCCAAGTTCAACCTTTTTAATCCGGCAGAAAGGAACACGGTTGGTGTGCCATCCGGGGGATGGATCGCTATTCGCTTCCTTGCAGACAATCCAGGTAATAGTCGATATTTATTATCATCTAATAAGTAAAATAGGTTGGTGATCAGATTCCATCAGCTGAGTTCATATGTCATCCAATTACTTGCATAAAAGAATGAAGAATACTGATCAAAATTGATTTATGAATATAGGAGTATGGTTCATGCATTGTCACTTGGAAGTCCACACAAGTTGGGGATTGAAAATGGCATGGATTGTCATGGATGGAAAGCGCAAAAACCAGAAGTTGCCACCTCCACCAGCTGATCTTCCTAGATGTTGAACTTCATTCTTGTAAGAAGGCCGACCACTACATAAGCCACCATCAATCTAGGAGAGAAGCAAGCTACCTTTCTTTGATCCACCTTCTCAGGCAAGGAAGAGAATGAAAATGGACCGCAGATGGCAGTCGTGGTAGATTCGAGAATCTTAGACAGCGGAGCAAAATCTTCTATCATGTTGCATTTCCCCTAGCAGACCCCTTCGCTCCAGCGTTTTCTCTTTCCTTCCAGAAGAGAAAAGTAGCCTTATTTGATAGTTAATTTTAGCTCATGCACCTTGAAATTTTAGATCTCCCTTGTTACACAAGGCAATTGTTGTACATTATGATATCAACATCTTGTAATATTTTTAAGAATAGAATTAATCAAGATAAGAGTTTGTACCATTTTTGCTTTTTTGAATATCTTTCTATCTCTCTGATCAGTGGCGCCATTCAAATTAGGACCCTCTTTTTTTGGGTCAATTCAAAGCTTATTCTCTTGAGACACAAAAATACAAAATGACACTAAGGCTTTGGTCATGTGGTATTAATATTATCGAGCAGTTACGAACTCGAGTATCGTTAATTACGTTATACAGTCTTAGACATTTCTTAAAATAAAATAAAATAAAATAAAAAATCTCTTTAGAATTTCTGAACTTAACATTAGTTTAAATAAGACCCGTTGAGGATCATAGAATTTTTCCTCTTCAAATAAGAACGATTATAATACAAAATATACTAATTTATTTTAATCATCCCCAACTCATATATCTATTATCCCAATCAAATCCCTGTATTATAAAAAGCCTTTTGGGGTTTTAATTTCTTTTTCTTTGATTTAGGAGAGGTCTAATATCGTACAACATAAAAAATAAAATTCAAATTCACAACATTTCACATAATAACAAGTAATATTACCAACCAAAACCCAAATGACTTTTAGGGTTTTAAATTTAATATCCGTAAGTTTATTGGTCAAAACTTTGACCTGGTCGAAACTTTGACCAAGTCAAAAGTGGAATCCCATAAAAGTGTTTTAGGTTATGTACAATTGGAGGGATTACTTTGTATAAGTAAAGACTTAAAGGTTATACAACTTAAATGAAATTAAACAATAAAAGTTTATAATAACTAAAGCAACTAATACGATAATATGCAATTACGCAGTTGATATTATTTATGTTTTTTTCCTATTAAAATACTATTTGTTGCACATTTCAAACTGTTTTAATTTGTTTTACTAGTTTTTGTTTCAGTAGTATTTGTACGGTATGTATGTATTAAATATATTTTTGGAAACCGTTACATTATACCTGAAAATGTATGATCAAAAAATTCTACTTTCTTAAAATGCTTTGGTTTTTTGTTTTTTAAATTTTTAATAGTTGCGAAATGACCGGTGGCGGAGTTATATAGAATTGAAGGGTGTACCCCCTAACTTGGAAAAAAAAAAAAATTCTTTTTTAAATTTTTTTAAAAAAATTATTATATTAGATACTTTCGTTTTATAATAACACACTCTGATTTTTCTAACAGCACAAGTGCACCCTTATGTTTGGACGTCTAAGTCTACAACCAAAAAGTAACTATATATTATGTACATTTTCGATATTTGACACGAATAAAGTTTTGATGATTAAAATAAATTAATTTACGAATGTGAAATCCAAGACCCAAGATATTTCAAAAGAGGCAAGATTTACTCGAGAGAATAGGCTTATGTCAAAGACCTATCTTGCTTTTGTATATTATTGGGACTTTCCTCTTTTTTCTTTTTCATTGGATCCTACTTCACCACCACAATCATCTAAAATTGAATTAGATTATTTAATTTGATTTAATTTAATTTAATTTTAATAGATTAAGTGTGTCATATAAATATGACGAATATGAGTCGCACACGAGCTAAGGCTGTAACTTCATGCACAAACTGCTTGAGAAAAACTAAACTAGATCACCACCGGAGACGCCGTCGTAACACCACCGTACGCGGTGCCTCCGCCTCTCACCACCACCACGACCATAACATTTTCTTCTCATAAACCAACAAAAACAATAGAAAAAAGAAGAATATTCAAGAAATGCTACGTGGCAGAAGATTGTCGCCGCACATAATCGTGGTGATAGCAGGCATAATATACATATACCTCTCGACGGTGTTTGTATTCATTGACCAGTGGTTCGGGCTGGGCTCGTCTCCGGGCTTGTTAAACGCCGTCGTATTCACTGCCGTCGCTATAACTTTCATTTACAGCTATGCCCTCGCCATCTTCAGTGACCCGGGTCGGGTACCGAGCTCTTACGTTCCCGATATCGAGGATACCGATAACCCGATCCACGAGGTCAAGCGCAAGGTGGGTCCCACTTGATTTCGGGTCTTAAACCCTACTGCTCTTTTTTTTCAAAAAAATAATAATAATTTTTTTGCATGACCTTTTCACATTTCTATAAATGTAATTTTTTGAAGTAAATTGTGAATAAATTTTAGTCAAATTAATAATCATAATGGGTTTATCGGATAATGAAATGTAGTTTATAATTTATTTATTTCGTTTTTATGCAAATTTTGTACAATTCTTGAATAAACTTTAATGATTGTTGTGATATGAGCTGGAACAAAGATTGTTTCTTTATGCAAATTTAATTTATTTTGTAAATTTAAAATATTTTAGTAAATTGTGGATAAATGTTAGTCAAATTTTCTAATCATAATTGGTATCTTAAATAAAGAAATGTTATCTTTCATTTTAGCCATTATTCTATATTTCTTGAGTTTATTTTGATGATTTTCTTGATAGAGTTGAATAAAGGTTCAGTTCTTTATGTACATGTAATATTCTAAATAAATTGTGTATAAAATTTCATCAAATTGTACTAATCATAATGGGTTTCTTGAATAAAGAAATGTGATTTATTCATTTTTTTTCGGTTTAGCCAAATTTTAGTGAGAGTTTTTATATGAGCTGGAATAAAGATGGGTTCTTTTTGTAAATGTAATATTTTTCAAGTATATTGTGCATAAATATTTGTCAAATTTTACTAATCATTATGGTGTCTTTCTAATTTTTTAACTGTAATTTTGTGAGTATTCTATATCAGCCAAATTATTACATTCCTTGAATTTATTTTAGTGATAGTTATTGAATAAGACAATGATGGGTTTTCTTATGTAGATGTAATATTGTTTTAAGTGAATTGTGGATAAAATTTTCGTCACATATAAATTGTTTAAGTGTCGATAAGTGTGGTATTAGTTTCTTATCCGTTTGTACCAATTCCAGGTTCTTAGTAATGCAGTCGTAAAAATCACTGGGTGCTTAGAAATCTTGAAGTTCTTTTCTGAAACATTTAGGTGTAATTTGATTGATACAATTTTATCAGGTAGAGAAGAATTGTGAATACCCGCCAGTATTCACTTCCTTGTTTTGGCCAATGAGAAAGCTCACTGAACATAACTAACACCCACTAACCTATTTAGGTTTCATCATGTGATCATTTGTAGATACGGTACTTCTTAGTCGAATAAGTCAACAATAGAATGCAATCGGCTAGTTTGTCGTTTTCAGTTAACCGCACTATGGGTTTCTCCGAGTACAGCTGGAAATGTTAGTTATTAATTTTGGTTGTCGGTAGTGAGATCATGATCGCCACTCTATGTTCATCTTTATTCCATGAGTCAATCCATTGATATTTTCAGATCAGGCACCTAACTAGATATCAGAAGGAGCATACCCTGCTTGGAGTTTTAGCGAGTTAACAGATAATATTGGATAAGCATTCTGAGTCCCTGGGTAGGAATTAGTCATTTTCCTAATTGGTAACTTTAAATGAATGTACATAATAGGCTAGCTAAGTGGAAGTATTTAGCCATTAAAAAACGTAATCAGCATTGAACTTTTAAGGAGCATAGTTACAAGACGCACACGATTCTTCCGCTTAGCTTTGCTGGAGATCCTTCAGCATAGAGTTTTCATGTTTGAGACGTATGGTTGACTCCCTTGGAAAGGGTGGAAGTTGCAACTCTGGTCCATGGGACTTCAGATGCATATTTTACCTTATGATCTGAGCACAGCAGCTCAGACCATTTAAAACTGAATTGCTGCACTTTGCAGATTTGATGCAAATTTAGTGAAGAGGTTCCCGTGGTATGATCTGAGTGCCGCTGACTGAATCACACTTTTGTGAGCTCTGTAATAGTATGAGTTTCTTCCTCTATGCCGGACCTCATTTCACCTGCCTGTTACAGTTTGTCTGTGGGATTGAACCTTCCATCTCATTTAGAAACTAAGGGCAAGATATCATCATTTCAGCTGTAATATATTGATGTTCTTCAATTATATAGCCTTGACAGGGCGGTTCGCAGAACTAGGAATTTGGTTATAAAGGCTAGTTTTTTTATGCGTGACAGATTAGCATGTCTGTATCTCATTTACTATTAAGTGCTAACTATTTGTGTTATGACATGAGTTATAATTTGTAATGAATTTAGCAATTAAATAAAGTGAATCAGTCTGTCAGAAATAGGATAATGCGCAATGATATGGACCTGGTATGTGTGAGATTTGAAGAGATTTTGCATGTTGGTAAATTAAATTTCATGGGTTTATAATCTTTCCATAAATACTTCTGCAGGGTGGGGACTTGAGGTACTGCCAGAAGTGTTCCCATTACAAACCTCCTCGTGCCCATCATTGCCGTGTATGTAATAGATGTGTCTTACGAATGGTATGCCTGATACACGTTGTTCATGCCTTTTCTCTCATGTCCTGGATAATGTTCTAAAATGCTGCTTCTCATATATAAGGATCACCATTGCGTATGGATGAATAATTGTGTGGGCCATGCAAACTATAAAGTCTTCTTCGCCTTTGTGATATATGCGGTAATCTCTTGCATATACTCCCTGGTATGTCAGTTTTCTTGTTACTCTTTACATTGTTGGCCTTTGATTGTTTTAACTGTGATTCAAGTAATCTTTGAGTGCAAGCTTTTTTTTTAACATCTTTCCCCATCTGTCTTGAATTTCTGAAACTAATCCATGAGGTTTGGGAGTCCTGCAACCATCTATTTGCATTGACTAGAAGGATAGAGTTCAGGACCATTATCATTTCCCCAACATCCTCAATGCAAATACATGCCAAGTCACACAATTAATCTTCTCATCTCTGTATTTAATAGCTAAGTTTGATCCCATGTTCGTGGAGTTTTTTTGTTACTAACATTGCATTCACCAAATAAAGCATCCCAAGGCCATAACTTCTCGTATTCTCTTATCACCTTTATATTTTTCCAGGTTTTGCTTGTCGGAAGCTTAACTGTTGATTCTGAAACGGGTAACCGAGATGAAGGCTCTTTCAGAACTACATATGTAATATCTCATTTCTCCGATATCTGCTTTATTTTGCATTCGGATATGAGCTGACAGTCGCTTCACAAGAAGTTGAATTAACTTGCAGGTCATTTCTGGGCTTTTGCTTGTCCCATTATGTTTGGCGCTTTGCTATTTCCTGGGTTGGCATATAAACCTTATGTTGCAAAATAAGACTACAATTGAGGTAATTATGGTGTCAATTCTGGATTCCTTTAATTTGATGGCAAATCACTGCATTGATAACTGGTTGTGGAATACTTCATCTTAAAGTATTATGAAGGTGTGAGAGCTATGTGGCTAGCAGCAGAAGGAGGTCCTGTCTATGCACATCCATATGATCTTGGCGCATATGAGAATCTGATCTCGGTGAGATTGTCTTTTCTTCCCTTCTCCTTTGTTCTCCTTTTCTGTTTTGTCCTAGCTCTATGTTTGGTGAGTGATACACAAGCCCTCCTTGAATTTGCCTCATGTCACTGTCCCGATTAAGCATTTGGTTGATAATATTTGATAAATAGTAATTCTGCACATTCATGGTTTGAAGATAGTTGGATGATTCAACCTGCAATGGAAAAAACATTCCCGAAAACATGAAACCTACAATTGTTGCTTATATTCTTTCACTGCACTCCTTCAGGTACTGGGTCCAAATATCCTTTGCTGGGTATGCCCCACATCAGCAAATGTTGGTTCGGGCCTTCGCTTCCGCACACCTGTTAACAAACTAGCTGCAATGTCATCTTCAAAGTAGATAGTCTTAATTCAAGCTCTGAGAAAGAACTGTCAATGACAATAGTTGTGGACTTCTAGCAGTGGAAAACGGAGTGCCTGCTGTTCTTGTGATGAAGTCCAGTTTTTCCCTATACAATCTATACTATGCTTGGCTAACTCAAAACGGACAAAGCGTTTCTGTCTTGCCTATCCGGCTTCACCAAGCAGAAGACACCTTTAGGCTTTCTGATGGTGGAGTTCAGTAATCCTGAGAGAGCATGATGCTTTTTTAGTTTCTTCGTTGTCCATTTCGCGGCTAATTTAACGAGCTTCTAAACCCTCAGTCTTGGAATAGGTTTTTCTGTTGATCAGTGATAATTCAAATTTTGTAGAGTTTCACATACTTCCTGTACAGAAGAGCAATCTGACTCCCCACAATCTCAAGTAGGAACACAAAGCTACAGTTGTAAGTCATAGCACAGTGATCTTGTTACTTGCAAAAAAAAAAAAAATTACAATCAAATTTGTTAAAATTTTACAATCAAAGTTGTTGTTCAATTGTCATTCTTGCATAAATCTTGAACTTCTGTGTTGGATGCATTATGCAGCTTTTGGAGTATCATCTTTGCTAGATGCCTAGATTTTTCATGAATTTACAGAAGCTTCTGAAATAATGGTGGTATTGGGTAATTTTCTCCCTTATAGACGGGAATGTATTTGATCATAATGTTGTGATATTATAAATGAGTTTGGATAATTGTTAATTATTAATACAGTTATGAAAAAATAATTCAAATCTCGTTCATAAGACGTGGAGAAAGGTAGGGACCACATTTGCCACGTAACTCGATGCCCCTCGTGGAGACCAAGTGGTCTTATCCTAGTCAGCCTCTTTTGCCATAAGTTGTCAAATCCCACCTCTTTATCCTGGCGCGGGCACTGCAAACATGATAAATTGATCATTTTTTATACTCGAATCTTATGAAATACTTAAAAACAAAAGAAAAAATGCTAGAGACTTTTTTTTTTGTTTGTTTCTAATTAAAATTCTAAAGACTTATTTGGATGTGGAGATCATTTTCCTTGTTCATTTTACAATTGAAAATGTGTTTTTTTAAAGGAATGTATTTGGTTAAGATTTATAACTCAGATCTAATTAGTTTAAAAGATTAATAATAAAGTGAACTCCAATTCGACATTTGGAACAAGATTATACTTATTTTACTTATTTTTTTTTAATTTTAAATTCTATTAAAAAAATCAAACCAAGTCTAGTTTCTACTAAGTAGATGCAGTTATAAAGATAAGTGTCATTGCTCAAAATTTTGATGGTTTAGTTATTTTGATAAGTTTTTTTTTTTAGGTCAGAATCGCTATAGTTATTTGGTTTAAAGAAACTCCATTTGATGAAAAAGTTCTTTTAAACTTCTCTTTAGAATTTGTTTCGACTTTTTTACTTATTTTTCAATAACCAAATCAAATCGAGCCTCCGGTGCTCCAACCGACAACAATTCTCTGCATTACTATATTTAGAATAAAAAGTTTTTATTTATTCATTGGAGTATGTTTATTTACTTCATTCACGGGTAATCAACTATTTCAATTCAGTTCTTTCTTTGACAAAAAAAATAAAATTCAATTCTTTCTAAATCTTTTTTTGTTATGAAATATTGATGTGTGGATATTCACTAGCATGTATCAGCAACTTGCTTCTGATTTACAGTAGATTGCTTCTAATTTGCAATAGCTTACAACTAGCATGCTTCTGACTTGCATTAGTCTATGCAGCAGCTTGCAACCAACTTGTTTCAACATCCTACTTTTGATTTGCAGCTGCTTGATATTGCATCAGCACTTATGCAAGCAACAAATTTCGAAACTTTATAAATAGAGGAACTATATTGAAATGTAACATATTCATAAATCAATAAAAATTTCACTCTTCTCTTTCTATTAATCTCTCTACTCTTGTATGTTTTGCCATTCTTTTATAACACTTTAACATTTTTTCAATATACAACCTTCATATTTTCTTACAGGAGTTATTTAATTTTTTTTTTAAGATAACGTGAGAACTAATAAGTAGAATCTAATTATTTTATTATTTGGCGGAGTCCAATCATCAACTGATGAACTTTCAAGTACAGTGGTGCTTTCATACACATGTACCAGTTCAATCAATAATAAAATTCTAAAATACTAAAAAGTATCAAATCTGTAATTTTGTAGAAACAATTTCACCAAATTATTAGTAAACCATACCCTTGGTGGCAAGTTGTTTAATTTATCGACGAAAAGAAAACCAAGGACTGACACGGCTCAAGGACGCGCGTGGACTGTAAAAGTACAATAATTGCGCAAAGAAAAGGAAGAGGATAATATATCCTCGGATAACCAAAACGACCTCCTTACAAAAAGTTTTGTCAAGATTCATTGTTTCTTGTGACGTCACCATCACCCACTCGTCTTTTTTTTTTTTTTTTTTCTTCCAAAATGAACGATCAGATGAGCTTTCCAGTAACAGATCCTTATATTACTCTTCTTTCTTAGTCTTTAGTTGATTGTTTTTTGTGTGAATTTTTCAACAATGGAAGAAACTATCATCAGCCCAACTGAAATCAACAGGTTCTTGTTCTGGGTTTTTAATTTGTATATCTCTTTTACTTTGTTTTGTTAATTCATTTTTCATTGCTGTTTTTAAGGTTGAGATGTGATGCTTACTGTATGCTATATACTTGAACTGTGATGAAGTTGGAGTATTTTGTGCTTTGAATTTGATGGTATTATGCTATTATTATGGTATTAACTCTTACGGGTAGCTCAGCTGGTTAGTCATTCTGTTGCTCTCAGTGATCGCCAACTCACTGGAAGTTAACCCGATCCTTAATTTCAAGGTCCCAAGAATTAGCTCAGCTGGTCAGTCATTCTGTTGCTCCCAGTGCTCACTGGAAGTTAACCCGATCATTAATTTTAAGGTCCCATAGAATTAGACGGGCAAAGGCTGAATACCAACGGATTTTCAAAAAAAAAAAAAATTATGGATGTTGATTTGTTTATTGAAGGGTCTTCATTTTTTGGGTACCTTTCTTGGACTTTAGCTTTATATTTAATTGGAGTAAAATGCACCATACTCTTTTGTATTTTGTAAAAGTTATATAACAAACCTTGTGTTTTGTAAAAGTTACATAGAATTTCCTGTGTTATCTATAATGTTGCACCATAAACCCTCTATCCAATTTTTCGTTAAATTTAACGGAGAGTGACATACACACACTTTCAATGCAACTAAGAATTGCAAAAAACTATTAAAACACATGTTCATTAACCAAAGTTCCCTTATACTGTTTCTAACTTTCTTTCTTTCATTTTTTATTCTTGTTTTCGCTCATCTTCTTCCTCACCACTACCACATCCCACCGCTACATATCTTCACTATAAATAATTTTAGATACTCAACATTAATAATCTTTTGAAAATTCTTATAGCGTATATATAATTTTCATCTAGCAATTGAACCTTGAGATTGAGTTTTAAATTAAGTGTGTATATCCATCCACGACGAATGGTGTGGCATTACACATTGATATTGGCAAATGATTTGTGCTGCTATCACTGGCCATCCACAATGGATGGTTTAGTTAAGAATATATAAAATGAAAAAAGATTAGGTTTCGAATTAAACCCTATTTTTTTGTAAAATTTTATGACTTTAAAATGCTTATTGTCTTTGACCAAAAAAAAAATTATGCTTGTTGTCGTGTATTACTTTGATGGATCTTCGGACTGATACATTCGTCAGTGGCTGGTGCAAGTGGTTGCAGGAAGTGGCGGAGGTAGTTGGTGAAACTGGCTAGAGGAATGGCGGAGATGGTGGGTTGTGGTGGCTATCTTAATATAAAGGATATAGATTCTTTTGTGCTTTAATGAGACACAAGAATAATTGTAGCCTAATGGTCAAGTTATTGGCATGTGTGATGAAGGTTGTGGGTTCAAATCTTTGTAGTGCCAATATATTTTAAATTCTACCATTTGGTACGTGGCATTATTTTATTGGTCGGTCTTGAAGCTCAAAACGATGTCGTTTGGGTCATCATCTTCAGCGCTGAAGTGTGTTCATCCATGAAAAAAACTTTAAAAATTCATATCTTTTTCAATTCTTATTCAAATCGCATGAAACTTGAACCCTTAGATTCGTAATTTCAATTAGAATCAAAAGAGATAAAATTTATATGAATTTGTTTTAATCAAAATTTCGTTAATGTGATACATTATAGTGAAGAAATTTGAAAAGTTAAATAAAAATACAAAAAAAAAATTATTTAATGGGGGTAATTTCGTCTTTTATAGTTTTTGACCAAACAAATTTAACGGAAGTTTAGATTGGGGAAAGTGTGCAACATTATGGATAACACAGGGGGTTATACGCTTTTTTTGAAAACACAGGGTTTATTATATAACTTTTGCAAAACACAAGGGGATATGATGCATTTTACTCTATTTAATTGGGTGTAATATTTTTGAGAAAGCGTAAGTTCAAATATTTGTGATTTATGATCATATACAGAGTATATTTTCTGTTTCTGGAAACTTTTTTTCACTTTTTATAATCACATAGAGAGTCTAGAATAGTGTGCGTCTGTGTGTGTTGGTTGTCATGAATGTGAAGGATATGCCTCAATTTGACACACCATTAGTGCGATTCCAAATTTGATGAAGTATTTATGGTGTTAATATGAGATCATAGTGTTGATATGTGATCTTGATTTTGTAGTGGTCAATGTGATCGTGTCTTTATTAAACAAATGGTATTTGCACACATTGCTATATATGTGTGTGTCATAATCCCTGATCATTGTTTTCTTGTGGGGTACAAGTGATCTCGGTTATGTTTCTTTTTGCTTAACAATAGATCATCCACCTCGTACCAGTATTAATGTACAAAAAGTGATACGGGAATGTGAACTTGCAGTTTAGTTTAGTAGTTTGATGTCAATGTTGGAAGAGCCAACAGAAAGAACCACTCTTTTCGTGATAACATAGGTAAGAGATGGAAGGGGTAAATGAACGATATAGGTGTATTCTAGTTCAGTCTAATTCCTTTAAGATTCCTAAACATTATAGGTTTTGGTCTATGCTGTTCCCTTTGAATTCTCCTTGTGGTCTTCACGTACACTATTTATTGCGCACGCACATACTCATTTGTATTTCTAGGCGGGGAAAAATTAATTACATTCAAAACCATGGACTCAGTATACTGAGTTCATTAATTTGTGGTATTTAGTTGTCTATAATTTCTTTTTCTTTTCTTTTTTTTTTTTTTTTTTTTTTCTCTTCTAATGCTTACAGGCAGATGTTTTACCATTCAAATTGTGTCAATTGTCTTTTTGGTTTCATTTGAACAACTAATCCAATCTATATAGGTTAAGCTATAGAAACACAAGTCGCTAATACTTCGCATGTTTCAATCATCTGATAATTGCAGCTGTTAAATATTATCATCTTTCTGTATAATCCTTTTCCTGAAGTTCACTTGGAGACTCTTGTTATTTTCCTTTTCCAAAATTTGGGCCTTTTCCTGATTATAAATAGATTCAGAGATTGTTGATCTCAGTCTTCACTTGCCTTCTTACCATATAGCTGATATGAACAGTATTATTCAATTTATTCGTGAGAGAGCTCTTTTTACCTATAGAGTTTCAGTATCTAGCTTTTCCCTAAAGGCTTTTGCTTTCGTTGCTAGTGCCGATGCGGAGATGGTGTTGTATACCAATATTGATTGCCTAAATAAGAAAAGAAAGTTTCCTGCTGAACAATTAGGCTTGCCTTTGCCAAAGCATAAGTGCTCATCTAGCTATGCTTTAGAATGTTCTTCTTCATCAAATGCCAACCCACAGGAGCTTTATCCATCTCTATTTAAGGGGGATAGGTCAGCTCATGATGCATCACAATCAAGATCTGGAGAAGACAGCAATAGCTGTTCTGAAGATGTTGATTCTATCATGTCTATATCAGGTGAAATCAAAAATGATTTGTGGTATTCAAAAGTGATGTCATCTGACCAGCCCTCCACTTCATCTGTTAATTGGGGTAGCAACTGTCCCGAGATAAGTCTTTATTCTTTGGAGAGCAGATCAATGATAAAATCGAGTTCTGATAAAATGAAATCATCATATATCGGAGGTGAGAAAGATCTACGTCATGATTTTGGATTGCATTCATCTCCTATATACGAGGACCACCTTTTAGAGTTCGAAAGCCATGAAGATTACAGTTGTGCAGAATACGGAACTGAAGCCATAGAGCCTTATACCGATAAGGAACTTGAAGATCTCCTCTACTCTAACGAGGTGACTCCCAATAATTATGTTCTTTCATCTGGTAGATGGACTGTCAACCAAGGTGATTTGATTTCTAAGACTTTTCTTCCTCTCATTTTCTTTTCTTTCAATTATTTCTTTTAACAAGGAGGAGGGACTTCTAATCTGTGAGTCTTTCATGTCTTGTGTTGTTCCCCTGTCAATTCCGCCCCTTCTCCTCGTACACATCTGGGAATCTCTTTGACATTTACCTACTGAAAATAATTTCTTCTTGTTCCCCTGTCAATTCTGCCCCTTCTCCTCGTACATATCTGTGAATCTGTTTGACATTTACCTACTGAAAATAATTTCTTATCTTGAATGCAGATGCTCAGCAGGGTGCCAAGCAATTAACCATTGATAAAGAGTTCGAACAGTACTTTTCCATGCTTATGTTGTGATGAAGATTTATGGCAAAAGGAATGATGATGGACATGTCTTGAGTAATGTATAGTGCAGACGTCCTTGTAACGATTGTATGATAATGAAGCTTTGCAAATTGCCCTTGCCATCTTCAATCTATGATGCATCATATTTTTGTTTGCATGACCAAACATGTTTATGCTTGTAAAATTAAAACTTTTTCTCATTCGTAGTTATCAATAGACCCCTTCAGGCCTTTCCTTCTTTTTTCTTCTTGTTTCCTTCTGTCTTTCTGCCCTTTCTTCTCCTTTTTTTCTTTTTAGAGGCCAGTTTGAAACTCATCAGGCAAGAGTTGCTTGCACCAAGATCGACTGGGGTGGGGGCGCAGTGGTTGCTGCGAATAGGTGCCTTGTCATTTTAATCTCCAAAGTTCATATCTAAATGTAGTCTTTTGTTGTTTATTTGTTGATCAGGTAGATATTACTATCGCCCGTATTAATTTTGAAAACACTCTGTTATTTTTGGTAGTGAAATTTGCACCCATTTCACGTCACGAGTATTAACACTTCTTTCACAAATGGACGTAAAAGTCAGGAGGTGGACGTGTAATACATTCTTTTACTGTAAGCAAAATCATAAGATAGACCAAATAAGTTAAATTTTAATTTTTAAACTCAAATGAAATGTTTTTAATGTCAAAAAAAATGGGCCAATGGACCCTTAGTCTAGTGCTGGAGCTTAGGTAAAAGTTTTGCTCATGTCTTACGTCCAAATTACCAGGAGATTATTTTGCGATAAATATACTTCTTCTGGACATGGTCGTATGTTATTAAATTTGGACTCGGATATAAGTTTGATCATCAAAAAAAAATCATAACATGACAAATTTAAATGGAGGCAGGTAAAAGTTTCATTACATTTCTCTTAGTCAAGTATTGTTCACTCTTAACATCCGCACAAATGATGTTCTTTTTCGAATAATTTGTACTCAAATTAACATGAACCGGATGAGACGTCTCCACTCTTTAATCTAGGCATACAACAAAGAATTCGATAATTTAAAAGGACAAAAAGGAAAAAAAAAAAAAAAACACAACACAACACAACACCAATGAAAAAAAGTGTGAAGCCGATTGAAGAAGAATATGATTGTGGTCAACATTTTGGTAGATCTGATGGTGGTGGTGGCAGCTTTTGACTTGGTAAAGGCCCATCCAAAACTATCCAAGCCATCCTCAAACCCCAACTGGTATGCACATCAAAGTGACAGTGCATGAACCATACTCCTGTTCATGTTGGAAACAAAATCATGTCATGTCAGTGAGTCACAAATGTTGCAAGACAACCCCTTTAGTTATCATATGTGAAAATGCTTGGGTCCGATAACCAAATCGGCTCTACCTGTGTTGTGAGAGCCGGACGGAACCGGCTACCGGACGGACAAAAAGTGAGATAAAGTGGAGAAAGAAAAAAAAAAAAAAAAAAAAGAACAACATCAAGGTCGTCCTTGGCATGTTGATGGTGAAAAGTGAGTATTTGGTCTATAGTCGTATGTATAAGTAGTAATTACTTGGATTTAAAAGTTTGATGCATGGAACAGTATATATATGGTACCCACCTGGATTGTCTGCTAGGAAACGAATGGCGGCCCAACCACCGGAAGGAACACCAAATGTATTTCTCTCAATAGGATCCACCAGGTTGAAGTTTGCAGGGTCTTTGTTGGGATCAAAATTGCCAAACCCTTCACCAACTACAAAGAAGTTGAAACCATGTAGGTGAAGAGGGTGATTTTCAGCCCCAAGAATGCTTGTATCCTGCAACACTAGCTCCACACTAGCATTGAATGGCAATACAACAACTTTGGTTGCATTGCTAACCATTGTGTTGTTTGGTGGTGTTCCAGTATAGTTAAACGGACGTGCCGGATTGGTAGGAAAATCCGTGGTGTATACGCCATTGGATTTTTTAAAGAAATAGGATTGCAGTAGAGCTGTTGTTGGAAATGCAAACGAAACATTATTCACCGCGGCTGCAAATTTCGTGGTATTACTAGGTCCTTGGCAAGTCGTGTTTTTCGGGCAGGGGCTAGTCCCAAGTCCGATAGTAAAGAAAAATCGCTTATCAACGCTCTGTGGAACATTGGCTGGAAATTTTGCAGTGGCTAAGCTGCGAATTTTCTTGGTAAAATTGGCTGCAAAACCGGTGGCATTGAGCGATGGTAATGTTGGCTTGAAGACAACCTTCTTGGTAGCGGAAGTTTGATTATGCGCGTGCGCGTGCTCGTGCTCGTGCTCGTATTCAAGAATCCCAGCAACGGTTGAGTTGTCGAAGGTGCCTTGGCCGGTGAAGTAAGGCCGAGCGGCCATGAGGAAGGTGGCATCGGGTGCAAAAGGCTTGGTTTTAAGAAGAACGTTCGTGGTTTGGCCTGGTGTGATTAGAAGTACATTAGTTGTAAATGGTTTAGTGTACACAGCATCAGCTTCGACAATCGTGAGACTGTGATTGGCAATGCTGAAAAACAGTTCATCATTCATTGCAGCGTTGATGACACGAAGCATATATGTTTTTCCTGGTTTCACCTTCAACTTGAATGTATCTGGAAAATCATGTTTAAAAGAAATAAATGAATTAAAAACATAATTTAATTTGTACAAATTCGTGCAATATGATTTCACAAATACAAGGGTAAATTACATATTTAGTCTCTCTTATCTCAGTTGCTACTTCGTCCCTTGTCTTCAAAAGTACGTATTATTTTTTTTTTAGTCATTTATCTACTTGAGTTAGTGTCACAATTAGTGCTTAAGCACGTCAAGTTTGAAAATTAGCGATTTTGACACAAGCATTTCATGTGATTACTCCTTTTACCCGATCGTTTACAACATATGGTATTTCATAATTATGGAAAAAAGAAACAAAACCAAAAAAAAAAAAAAACGAAGAAAAGTAAATCGGGAAGGGACACAAGAGGAAAAGACTAAGATCAAGAGCCATAGGTAATTGATTGTACGCCCACATGTGGTTCTCATGCATGGTGTGCTATAAGAATAAAAATGATAATTTGTTGATCTTTTTAAGGCTGATGAAATAAAGATTGTTATGATATGCATTAACAGACCAATGAGACAGAGCGCATGGATATCTTTTCATGATTAAAGCCATATTTTTCTGGTTTTCTCCTTCGGATTCGATATTATGGCAATGTGAAAGTGAAAAACTCTATAGTCATTATGAGCACTGATGATACCTTTAGAGGAACAATTGTACAAGGGCCCTGGATGGCCATTGATGGTGTAGGCATCTGAAACATTTGGTGCAGCTCCTGTCTGGAGAGCCTGGCTAATGACTGCCTCTGGATTTGCATTCCACCACTCTCCTGCACGCACGTTAGAAACTAAGCTTGGTATACGAAACTCTTATTATCCCCGAATCCAGAAAAGGGTCAAACTAATTTTGAAAAATTAGGTAAAAAATTAAATTTTTTACCGAACATGAGGGTGACTTCCTTGTATGGTTTCTTGAAGGGGTAGGATTCGTTGTGCCTTGGGAGGATGATTATCGGGCCGTAAAGAGTTGCCCGCAGCCATGAGACGTGAGCATGCCAGAAGAGTGTTCCTCTCTGCCCGGTGATGGTGAAGTTGTAAGTATATGTCTGGCCAGTTTGTATGGGACACTGTGTTACGTAAGCTGGTCCATCAGCCCATCCACTATTAAGCTGCCGAATTCCATGCCTGCATTATTATCTTCCATGATTGAAAATCACTCGGATAATTCTTACACCCATCTTTATATAGCAGAGTTCTTACTATATAAAGAGAAATTTGACATCTCGGGTGATATAAACATAATGTTATTCTTTGATAGTCTTCCTTACCAATGCACAGTGACATTATTGGCTACATTGTTGATAACCTTTACGACGACTTGATCACCTTCTCTTGCAACAACTCGAGGCCCTGGAAAACGCCCGTTGACACTAAGAATGCTCTTGGTATGGCACAACCGAGTCACATTACGTTGCACAATCTATCATGAAAATGAAATTGAGCACATAAAAAATAAAAATAAAAATAAAAAAAACCATTGCAGGAGAGAATACAGGATATCGTAAACCACATCAATATAATGCAAAAAACCAAACTCCGGTAGCGTAGGATAGTAACGTACATTGAAAGTGTAGTGCCTCGTCATGCAAAATGCAAATTCCGGCAAGAGTGCAACAAATGAGATAAAAAGTAGAAGGGTTGATATTTGACTAGATGGAGAAAGATTACTAAACGCCATTTTTATTAGCTCACTTTACTCTCTCTATGGTGTGAGACGGGAGAATAATTAAAATGGGTGAGCTTAGAGAGATGTGTGGGTTTAGCATTTACAGTCGGGCAAATATATAGGGAGATGATTAGGTAATAAGAGAAGGAAGATTCATAGGATTTCATTTTCAACTCTTTGTGTTGGTATGTTGGTCAGCTTGTGTGCTCCGCTTTGCTGTTGGTCAGGTTGAATTTTAGAGTGTTGATTAAGTAAGTTAATTCGTACATAATCTGTCTAATTCTAATTACCAACAGCCAACAGGGTCTTGTTTTTCAAATCCACATGATTGTGGGGGCTTTAGTTGATTAAACACGCTTAATTAATGTTCGAGCGTTATTGTCTAATGTACTGCCTATTCACCTTTTCTTATATAATAAAATTCTTACTCATTACTGCTTTATATCACCTCGTGATACTTCAACTCGCCCTTTCTTTATGCTCATAATTAATATATTTAATATTGAATCTCTATTTATATAGCAAAAAACTTTTATCATACAAGAGAAAGGTAAAATATCACCTGATGATATATAGTAATGTTTTATACATAAAAAATTTGATATTCAATACATAAATTCTTTTTTTTTTTTTTTAAGTTGAAAAAGTGATACAAAATATTCATTATGTCAATTTGCAATTAAAGAATTTTCTTTTCTTCCTCTTTTATTGGAGTTAATGCAGGGTTGTGCTCTCTTAATCTCTAGATACTTAATTTATAATACATGTCAAAGTCAAATCCATGAGTAGATATTTGAATGTGTCACTTCCCGTAGCTTGTAAGGTCTTCAAGTGGTATGTCAAGTGTCAAGCCTATATATGATGTAGGATACATGAGTTCACAATATATTTAATTTTACCCGCATTTTAACTAGTGAAATGCATTATACTTCTCTCATGATTTATCAAATAAGTTTGTTATTCCCCTATGGTATTAACGTAATGATTATATAAAGCCCTTGCACCTTTCAAAATGTTACAGTTCACTCCAAACCTTAACTCCCTTGACCAAAAAAGATGAAAACCACAATATCTTTCATTTAATATGCATAATATCCCGTACTTTTCATAATAGTAAGATATCTATTTATCCTATTGAAATGATCAAATAAACCTTGTTTCCGTATTCTACTTATCATCATAAACTAGCTATCCCTTTCTGTTATACTAAAATAATCTCATCAAATTCCAGTGGTTATATGTCTACTACACATAACCCCTTCTTGTCATAGTCACAATGTCAAACACAAAGTTGCAAAGTTAGTGCATGAGATGCAAACACTATTTAACTGGGATAGACCAACTACAGTAGGAGGGTTATATATAATATTATTAAAAGTACAAGAGTTTTATGAGATTATTATAATACTATACAGGAGGTAATTAATTACTACCTTATTTGGCAAATCACTTGAGTATATATAGTGCATTTTACCCTTGTTTTAATCTAGTCCTTTATAATTGTTTCCCTTTCACATTTGACCAAAAAAAATAAAAAATAGAGATTCGTTTGTGCAGTAAACATACTTAAATCATAATATTTAACTAACATCGATGAAACACAATAGGTGTGAAAATCCAAAGTTTAAATTAATTAATCTCTTAGCAACCCCCTTCTCTTAGCAACCCTCTTCTCCTACATTTTGACCTATCTCTTCCACCTAATGTATGATTTATTTGAACTTAAATATATTTTATTGTAATTTCCCAGTAGTGTTGTTTGAAGTGGCACTAACAAACCGAAAATCTTAAAGAGGCATTTGAAGTTCAATGGGATCTCATTAGTGCCAATTCTTTTTCCTTACTATAATTAAAGTTCATGCTCATGTTTAATACCTTAAAGAGACAAAATAAATAAATCAATAAAAATTGTGCAAATTGGCTACTAATTTTGGCGTGGAACTACCTTTGATTTAAAAAGCATCGATCAGCCACTTGAAACCTTTCTTTTGTTTTTGGCCAATGGCAAAAAATGTGTGACATCCCCTCGAGTAATTTATGGTTTCTCATATGTTAGCTAGCTAAACACTTGGATGTAGTTTATTGGTTAGGTCTCTTTTCAAATTAAAAAAAAATTAAAAATAAAAAATTGATAAAGACATGGAATGTGTTAATTTCTAGAAGCCACCAGCTTCACCTCCATGATAATACTCTATAAAGTTCGAACATGACATGCATTTTCGTTCAAAGAAAGATACCTTCAATAGGGCATTTTAGACATACCAACTTGACAGAATCTAATCCAAGAGAAGTCCACAAAGGAATAGTGGTAGTGTTTATCAAGAGTGTTTTTGACAATATATGTGTAAATAATAATCGATGCAACTTATTATTTGATGTGCCCACCAAGAATCAATAATTACTTCTTAATCTTATTAGTCTATAGGTGGAGTTCTAATCTTAGAAAATCATATCTTGTTGTAATCTTTATTAGGGTGTGACAAAACTAGGAAGAATAAGATTAAGAATGAGGTGATACGTGAAAGAGTAAGAGTGACTCCGATTGCGGATAAAATGAGGAAAAATCATTTGAGATGATTTGGTCATGTTAAGAGACGACCTGTCAAGGCGCCTGTTAGAGGGTGCGAAGGTTTAAAAATAATACATCAAAAGAAAGGTAGAGGTAGACTTAAGATGACTTAGACGGAGACAATTAGACGAGACCTTGCGTGTATGGAGCTTATAAAAGAGATGACTATCGACAGAAACGCATGACGTCGTATGATCCATATAACCGACCCTACTTAGTGAGACAAGACTTAGTTTGATTGTAATCCTTATTAGGGTTAAAATGAGGGATTGCCTATAAGCATTGCGAAAGTGCCTAGTTGCAGATAAAACATAGTTAAGAAAGGGCATCCTATATATCACTTTTTGTGTAATATTACTCATTTTTCACCAATTACGTGTTCAATAATGTCAAGCTACTAATTTTCTTGCAATTAATTGGTTACATTCATACATAAACCCAACTTGTTATATAAGATCACATAATATGTCAATTAAGAAGTTAAATTTTTACAATGCAATTTGGACAATAAATATCATTAGTAATCAAGAAAATATCTTACTTCTAGCAAATTATAAAAGTTTAACAAATAATGAATGTTTTCACTAAAATTACAGGTACCCACGGGCGAATTGACCGTACAAAATCCTTGAGAAGCTTTTGTATTTTTTATATTTTTAATTAATAAAATCATTTAACTCCGTTAATTATGCCACCGACATTTTTTATTTATTTATTTAACTTTCACTAATAAAATATTCTAGATATCTTCCTACGTGTAACAATTTGGAAAGTTCAATGAACCAAAAGATGTGATGAGGCTGAATAAGCTGGGTAGTTGCAGTATCCACCTCGGTTGCCATTTCGGGTACCCTCTGTTTCTTTTTCATTACCAATGTTTGGGCTTTGCTGGACCTACGCTGGGCCCTTTCATCTGTTTTTACTTTGCGATTAAGTCAGTCATATAGAATTTTTCTTACGCTATACTGCAACAAACAATCAAAATGGCAGTTGAAGTTCTCACTTTTAGATTGATCAGAAATAAAAAATAAAAAGTTGTTAACCTCAAGGGGTTAGTTTAATAGTGAAGTGCTTGGGAGCTAGCAGTAAACAAGAGACTTGCTCATGTTTTAAATTTAAATCGTTAAGAAACTAATTTTTTTGGGACTAGTGTCGATAGTCTCATGTTTTAAATGTTACCCTAACTAATTTATAATACTTAACATCAAGAGGGTCTTTTTTCTCTTCTCTTTTTATTATGCGTTAGCTAACACAATTCTCCCATATTACGAGATTATAAATTACTTTATTTAATACCAATTAATTTTAACACGAAAACTCATATTTCTTACCATTATGTACTTTTCTTGTGTTTTAAATCTACCTGTGGTTGAAAGTTAGTGGAAGAACATACAGGACACTTCGTTGGGAATGTTTCTGCCGACTTCTATGTTGAAAGGGACGTCAATTCTTACCATGCAATAGGGCCATAGGCATCCAACCAGTTAAAATTAGAGTTGGGAACACAAAATAAAACTAAACATTTACTGATAGTTCATATGATGAAATCAATTTGATCAAGAACTTTTCCTTTCTTTTTTTTTGTTCAAGAATAGGATCATGAAAATTGGAATACAATTCAGAAATTGACGGATTATTATCTACATGAGTTTATCAAAGTCCAAGAGACCTTTCAATTTTTCCTAGACGAAAGCCTCAACTCGATTGATTAAAAACAATAATTAAATATAATAAACTCTTCTTTAATTTGTTACGTTATTAGGTGATATGGTAATTTATTATCGTATTAGAGTCAAAATTACTAAATAGTCTTGAATTCAAGCCATGTTGCTACTTATTTAAAAATTAATAAAGAATATATATTCATGTATAAGACTTAAAAATGAATTTTGCTTGTACGTGAGAGCATGTTAAAGACAATAAGCAATTATAATAAACGCCTCTCTAATAATCTAAACTTTTAAATGATATAATAGTTCAATCGTAGGCATAAAATGATACAATAACATCACATTCATTTTACTTAAACACCTTATACGATTACAAAAAAAAATTAAAAGCAGAGTAAATGAGATGCTCACTATTTTTTCCTATGACCAATAACACTCCCATAATCCACTTCTCTTGGGAGAATTCCCTTCAACTCCCAAATATTATTTATTTAACATGAATAATGGAAGAAAAATATCCAAATACATGTTAGTAAAAGCCATTTACTATTTGTTGTAGAGGTAAAAGTGCAAAAAGTTAGGGTATAATAGTATGATTCTCGTTTTATGCGTTTGAGATTCTGAAATTTATTCTTTTAAATTTATTTTATATTATTTATTTAAATAATATAAAATTTATTCTTCAAGGTTTTTTTTTGTTTTTTTTCTAATACCAAAGTATATATTTATATATACAAGGGGCTTTGTGCTGTTTATGCTTTGAAGCAGCTATGCCTATCGTTCTTGTCAATTGTTGTATACAAATATGTTTTTTTTTTTTTTTGTTAATTATTGTATACAAATATGTTGTCCATCACTCAAACTTTGGTCAGAGTAGGCGTTGCAGCACCTGAAGCAGCTGTAAATTATATGTGGCTATAAATAAAAGGCGAGGAACTTCTCCGAGTATCTTAGTTTAATGATGTTTTTTTAACTGATTTTATCTCGATTGTATTAAAAAAGAAAAAAGAAATACATTTAGATGTAGAGATAAGGGGAGAGAGTTCTCCGAATATTATCAGTCTAATGATGTTTTTTTAACGGCTTTGCCTCAATTTGTATCTTGAAAAAAAAAATTCATATTTGAGTGTAGATATAAGAAGAGAAACTTTTCCAAGAATGATTATCTAGTGATGATTTCTTAACGGGCTTTGTCTCAATTGTAATTAACAAAAGAAAAACACAAAAATTATATTTGAGTGCCATTAGCCTCAATTGTATCCAACATATTATACTGACCTACCTTGTGGAGTACTTTTGACAACTAAGAAGAAAGGAGAAATACTGTCAATATTTCTAAAGCACCATTTTCATCATACAGAAAGAAAGCCCCACAATAAGGGACTAAAAGTCTAACACAATACACTCGAGAATTTGGTAAAATAATTGAATAACAATATGTTATAATTAAAAGTTTTGAGTTTGAACTATAATTTCAACCTCCAGCAGAACAATACACCATGACCATAATTAAACCAAACTCATTTATAATCATCTTATGAAACAACCCACAAAAACAACATAAGCCAACTCAAACATGGAGAAAAAAAAGTGTCAATTACAGAGTCTAACGAGAAATCATTCTACTACAACCTAAGATATATCTTTGTAAAATTGTCCTAAAATTACATTACATCTACAAGATAGAAACAATGAAAAGAAACCACAACTACAATTACCTACACCTATATAGAAAATTAAGCTAAGCATAAGCTTCTCTTCGTGGAGCTTTAGCAAAGAAAGTATCAAGATCAGGTGACTTGAAGTAGCCATTCTTAGGAGGGTCCCTCTTTGTTGAACGGTCCATTTTCTTTCTCGGAGCTCGTGGGCACTCTAATGCCTCCGGTATTCTACATTCCTGGTTCTTCGGTGTAGTACATTCTTGCTCCGTTTCCATTTTCTAGACGCTCGTGATCTGTGACGCAATTTACCCTATTACAGTTATCGAGAAATTGTGAAAGATTGATTGATATTTATATAGAAAATTGATTTGTAGTAGTGTCAAGAGAGTAGTGGGGGGTGGTGGGGGAGGAGAATGTGGGATGTTTCCACAGATGTGATCCTGAGATAGTTGTGTATAAGCTAGTGGGATGGGGGAAGGGAGAATGAATTTGCTTATAAATTACAACCGTTCGCATTTAGATATAACGTTATAATATTATAAGAGAATTGAAACTCGAGAATGGAACGGTGACTGTTAAACTGACAGTTAAGTATGGGGTGTCACCGACTTGGTTTTACATAGATTGCTACTACACGTGTTTGTGTGTAATGTGGCCCACGTAAGACCGCGTCTTTAATGTTGTTGTTTGTCAAACATGGCGGCGCCTTCTTGGGATCAGAACATGGGCGGGAAAAAGTTCTTGGTGTGGTGTTGATTTGAATCTGCATTTGCAAATGTAAGTAGTTATTGATGTGGTGAATTAACTTGCTTATGAAAAATATTTTTTTAAATTTTGTTTGTTTGTTGTAACATAATTTAATGGGAGAAAATATTTTTTAGAGTTTGTATGTATATTGAATTTTGTAAAATATTTTCTCAAATTTTAAACTAATCGTAATTGTTGACAAAAAAATATTTTCTAATTGACCAATTTTTTAGTATTACCAAACACAAAAAAATTAAGTAAAAACAGCTACAATTGTTGATTGAAAAATATTTTTCAATTCACTAATTTTTCAGTATTATCAAACACTAGAAAATTAGAAAAAAATATTTTCCGGCAAACAAACGGAGCCTAAGTTAGATATTGAAAATCATGCAAACACACAAATAGGTCGACCTAAGAAAATAAATCTATAACATTCTTCTACTCAAGATCGTTATGTCAGAGGGTTTCGATTTCCATTATACGCAATGTGAATCATCTCAATGGATTCAAAAATCACATGTTTCTTGAATCTCTCTCATGTGAGAAGAATTTTCTTCGTTACACTCACAAGGGACAAGGCCTTCTTCTCCACTCGAGATTTTAATTCAAAAGACAAAGTAGACAAAGAAAGGTCTACATCCATCCTTGAATGTCGTCGGGTACTATTAACTTCTTTGTCATTCTTGTAGTAGAGGTAAGGTTCAAATTTTAAGGAGGTAAGGGTAAAAAAAAAAAAAAAAATTGAGATGGGTTCGCGACGTCGCATGTAAAAAATTGTCAAGTACGAAGTTTTTTTGATAGTTAGAAGGGAAAAAAAAAAAAAAGTAAGTTTGTGACAGTTAGGGTTGTAAGATTATCTTTCCTCCTAGAAACGGAAAAATTGGATAAGTATAAATGATGAATTTATCATGTGCTTTTTTTAGGGACTGGTAGAATAATTCGATAATCGACTTTTAGATTAGTGAGTTTACTTTATAAGATAATTATTTTTCAGGAGTTTTTTTTTTTTTTCTGATTATCTTATTTTTAATAAGATGAATTATAATACATAAGGTTTAGTTATTTTTAGATTTTTTTTTTCTAATTTATTCTAAATATTGTTTTTCGTAAATGAAGGAGGTTCATTATTTTACTAGTCCAAATTTGACAACTAAGATTTAAAAAGATTAAATTTAATAACTTATAATTTATTTTATCTTAAAAATGAGAGAATCAGAAGGGAAAAAAAAAAAAGATCTCAATTATTTCTCATGCATCTGAGGTCGGTCATGTCTCACAAGCTTAAATTCTGGAATTGAAGCCTAACAAATAGTAGAAAATGAAAGTAAGAGTATAATGGCCTCTAATGGTATGATCTAACGGTAGTGTGATAAAATTGTTCATGTAAGATTATAGGTTTGATATTTTCTATTGCTCCGAAGTTTCATCATTGACTGACCTAATACATATGTGAGAACATATTGCTGCACTTAAGAATTTACCAATTGGTAGTCGGTCTTATCCGGATAATTCGGTAATCGAGTTTTACCAGCTGAGTTCTCACGTCATCTAAATAAAATATAAAAAAAAAGTAGTAGTATAATGTATTCTCACATCCACCCTACAAAAATAGAGGAAAAAAAATACAAAAATAGAGGAAAAAAATAAAAAAAACAGGTAGAAATAATATTATAAAAAATTATGCTAAAAATTCCAAACCCGATAAATTAACCAAGAAACATTTATGCATCAATATGCATGGAATCTTACTCAATTCCTCATTGATTACGGTATGAACAGTAATTACTTAGCTATCAGTTGATGCTATCGATTAGGTCTCTCTTCAAATTAATATATATATATACACTGGCGGAGGCATATGGGGGCCAGTGGGGGCTGCAGCCCCCACCAACCCATAAAAATTGTTAAAATTTTTATGTATTTTTTGAAAAAAAATTAGATATTTATGCATTTTTAGTTAAAAAAAATTAATTAGCCCCCACTGAAAAATAAAAGTACTAGTATAGTTCAAAAATTATGAATTTTAGCCCCCACTGGCCTATAAAAATGTTAAAATTTTTATGTTTTTTTTGAAAAAAAATTAGTTATTTATGCATTTTTAGTTAAAAAAAAATTAATTAGCCCCCACTGAAAAATAAAAGTACTCGTATAGTTAAAAAACTATGAATTTTAGCCCCCACTGACCCATAAAACGTTAAAATTTTATGTATTTTTTGAAAAAAAATACTTGTATAGTTTAAAACTTATAAATTTTAGCCCCTACTGACAAAAATTTCTGGCTCCGCCCTTGTATATATATATATATTCTTTTTTTCTTTTTACGAGAAGCGAAAGTTGATTACTTGCGTTGTAAAAATAAAAGATCCGAATTAGATAGTTTAGCCACCAAAAAATTATATTTTATTATCAAAAGAAAAAGAATATAAATTTTATTTCGTAATGTGGAATGTCATCTTTACATGGTCAAGAGTCAAAAATCAAAGACTATGGACCACTGGCAGCAACTTTTGGAAACTTTGAATTCTACAAATTTGACGAAAGAAAAGTCAACCAAATCAAACAAATGAAGTGTGTCTATATATATCAGATCTAAGAGTGACGACTTTGACCAAAGATTATGCGAGGACGAGGTCCACTCAACTCTCGCCTCATGTCTTACAAACATTGCCGGATTTAAGATCTCTTTTTCCACTTGAGAAAGTTATATGGCCAACTATTAACCATTTTCACCTTCTGGACATTGTCTATAATAAAATCACATTTTAAAGATCACATATTTGATATTTTCTATAATTTTAAAGTTTTACACTTGACCAACCTAATACATGTATGTAAGGATGTATCTCTACATCCGAAAATTTATTAATTGGTTGTCAGACTCTGCCGAATAATTCGATAATTGAGCTCCATCAGCTATGTTCCCATGTCATCCAAAAAAACTATTAACCATTTTCCTAGAATTTCAAATTCTCTAAGTATATGAAAACTATTGATACTAAACAGTTTCAATAGCTCCCCTATCTAATTCTTTTGAAAAATGGAGGATTCTCAATATTCAGCTCTTCCAAATTTGAGGGAGCTAAAACATACACTATCGCATCTCAATGGTCAATGACTACATGCTCTAAAATAGGTAATCTTTTAGAGTGAAACTAAAATAAGAATTTCTTAAAATAAGAGATTTTGATTAAAAGTAATGAAGTTGTTGCAGTGAAATTGAAATAGAGGATTCATAAAAATAGAAAAATGATTCTAAATCCATAAATAAAAGAGAAAAAATAGAAAAATTATTAGAGTTGGCCTAATGCACAATTGACACTCGTATATAATTTTTTATTTTTTCAGTAAAATTTATTAATCTTTTAAGTCTAAACTACCCTCTCATATAAAGGAGTCGAAAGTCAATTCAAAGAGCGAACACTAATATATATATAGTCAGCAAGATAGTTTAACAGAAACCAAAGAATCGGTATCATTTAATAAACTTTAATTTCCGTAAAGAAAGATCTAATCTTCTTGACATTGGTTAAAGATAACGCATTACTATCAACCCCTTGCATAAATGCCATATCTAAGTCTCAAGGACTGGAGAGCTTAGTAGCGTTAAGAAGCTCGTCGAGTTATTTTGTAGGCAGATCAAGCTTCTGCAATCCTAACATGCTTTCATATACACAAACAAACTTTCTTTTTGTATTCTAAATTCTTAACCGTATAAGTTAATTAAACACGGTCCACACGTAAGTGTAGTGGACAAATCCAATTCAAACGTAACTGGATAGGAAGAGACCCTAAAAAATTAATTAAATCCTAAAAGCTCAAACAACCCTAAATCCACGTATAATTGCAACCTAACTTCGAAACAGACATTCCTGAACTCCTCCTTGGGTCAAACCCAAAGGAAGGAAGAAGTTTGACTAGACCATTACAATGTTGATATCATGACATGCTTGGAAAGAAGTCCGGGATCTAGAGGATAAGTAGGAAGGTGATTCCTCAACAACTTGTTGATCTAGGGAGAGCATTGTCCGCCAACAACCATAATTAAGGAAGTTTTGACCCCCCCAAAAAAAAAAAAACCATAATTAAGGAAGTAACGCACGCCCAATGTCCCAAGGTCAAAGGTCTACAAAAGGTTCAAACAACCGTCTCTATAGGCACAAGCTTTCACCCACTAGAACCAAGACGACACACTAGTTTCACCTCTCCCACACCATCCATTTTCAGAAATTTTAAAATTAGTTTATAAGATTATGAGCTACTTTACTTGGACCAATTAATTTTAAGATAAAATTTCAGTCTTCTTAACACATTCATCTATTCTCGAATCTGACAAACCATCATCAGTACACACTTAAAAAGGAATCACGAAAATTGTGTATCACGTAATTTTAATTGTACATACCAAGAGTCTACGTACAGTAAGACAAACTCTGCATGACCAGATACTACTTATCCCTGCATTAGGATTCAGGTCCTACCATATGCTCTTAAAATTTTGTTCTACTCCAATTGGATTAGTTACACCATCCATTCTGGTGGCTTTAGGCCTTTGGCAAGATACAGACAGCTCGAGCAGTTCCATCTTCCACAAATGATTTGTCTCCACACGAGTCACCTGCCACCATATTACATGCATGGTGTCTACATTCAGAAAGTGATTGACTTTTCAAGAAACATCTAAAAACATTTATTTGGTCACAGGTTCTTATCAATTGGAACCATCGCAGCTAAACCTAAACCCACTCTGACGGTCAACTAAGTTGTCTTATGGTGGATCATATATACAAATATGGGTTCATAAGTCAATTAACCTCATATATATAAGAACAAAATTTAAAAGGAACGATCGCCATCTTATCAATATCGGTTTCATAGTAGTTTTTAATGGCCTTGGTCGCTGCGAATCAAAACTAAATAGTCATTGAAGCATTCTGGATTTGAAAAAAAAAAAAATATATATATATATATATATATATATATATATATATATATATATATTTCAGCAAGATGCTGAGGAGTAAAAGGAGGAATTTGCCTGATGAGGGCCTTCATTGATTTGATTCTTTCAATAGATACTCTACTTGAGGGCTACTACCTCTTTGCTAAGCA
The DNA here is from genome assembly GCA_037974665.1 of Ehretia macrophylla. Classification (NCBI taxonomy): domain Eukaryota; kingdom Viridiplantae; phylum Streptophyta; class Magnoliopsida; order Boraginales; family Ehretiaceae; genus Ehretia; species Ehretia macrophylla. The sequence continues at coordinate 50,908,904 of CM075775.1, forward strand.
CATTCAACATAGATTCTACATCTTGAAACCGTAGTGTCTCTAATTTCATCTATTAGTTGGAGCTCTTTTCAGATAAGAGGTTTGAATTCCAAAGCCCATAAGTCAGGAATATAGAAAATTTTGCAATCTCTTGCTAAGCCTTGTTTCAATAGAAGGAATTGTTCTATTTCAAGATTTTTGATCAATTCACTCATAGCTTTAATAGTTCAGTGAAAGCCCTTCTCGACATTCAATGCGGGTCCAAGCATCTGATTGAGACCCTGAAACTACAAATTAATTTGATCCAATGCAGTTGATGGTGAACTAAAGACTTGTTCAAGTGTTGAATTTGAATCAACCAAGATGTTATTCTTTTCAAAATTAGTCTCATTAGGCCTTAGGCCTAACTAATCTAAATTATATTTTTTGCAGTTGAATCACATGTCTCGAAATTTAAATATTAATGTAACACGACCAAATGATCACAAGATGGGATAAAACAGAGAACATATAGGTGCTACTATTTGAAAAATAAAAAATAAAAACATGTGGAAGAAACATATAAAATGAATTAATTAGGTGCTGTCATATTCTAAATTATTGTTAAATAGTACCATGGTTGACATTCTTGGAATTTTTCCAAAGTCAAACTTGTATGTACACTCAATAGAAGAAACATATACTATGCATTACCTTATCTCCAATCTCAACAGCAACTACTGACTACCACTTTGTACAAGGAAACGACATGAACATCTAAACTTGTTTTTCATCTGCTCCACTCTTTCATACACACACGTACACACACACATATTATATATACGTATATATATATATATATATATGTTCTCTTACACAACTGCCATTCACTTATGAACATCTAAAGTTAGCTTCGTTTAGTGATGCATGAAAGTTAATCCTTATAAGATGTTAATGGAGGAACTTATAAGCACTTCATCGGATGTGTCCGAAGATGAGCTGGTGCAAGAGCTTCTTGATAATGTGTCAGTACCATTCTTCTTTGTACCTCAAGAAACAATACAATCAAACTCCATAGACGGTGCTTTGTCAGCGACAAATTATATAATCCAACCGGAGGATATATCACAAGCCAGGTTAGTCGGGGATTTGAATTTTTTCGTAACGTAAGGTGAATCATTTTATTATAAACTAATTTCATTGTTAATTATGCAGAATTCAGATGTTGGAAAAGGGATTGAGTAAGGCTCATGAGCACAATTATACTTTGAGAATTAAGAGTTGTGGCAATGCAATGGCTGATGATGGTTACAAATGGAGAAAGTATGGTCAAAAGGCTATTAAGAATAACCCAAACCCCAGGTACGTGATAATGATATTCCCATGCCACATTCGTAATGTTTCTATCATCATTTTACTGTGATTTTTGTACCGTTTAGTTTTACTTTGACCTTGGAATATCATAGCTAAGAATACATTTTTTTTGTCAGGAAACATTTTGGTCAGTCTAGAATGACATCAGTTTCTTAAACATTGATAGGATATGCATATACGTGTAAGTTTTGAGAGACTGATGAATCAATCTAGACTAACTCGAAAATTTCTCTTTCTGAATTTGTAATTCGCATCTGCAAAGGTTTCCAATTCATGTGCGACGGGACATCCTCCAAGGTCATGAATTGGATAATTTTGACTTACTCGAATGACCATGTCTGTTTGTTAAAAGTTCACCAGCTATTGTCTTCAACTACTTTATTGTCTAGACATCACAAGTCACCTTTATCCCTTCCCCTAGCTAGTTTGATAGAAAAAGTTAAAAGAGCAATTCTCCCATCTCACGTTGACGGTCACTTGGTAAATCATAAATTAAAGATTACTATACATAATTTTGAGTTACTTCATTTAATACTAATTGATTTTTAGGTTGAAATTCCATAATGTTTGACTAATTGACAATAACTCTTTGATAAAGAATTGTTTTGGACACCTCAAAGGGATTCAGCTTTTTTAATTTCTTCATTCCTTACAATTACCGTTCACATTCCAAGTCCAGAATATTGAACACGAAAAGGAGACTCATATCATAGTGTTGGAAAGAATTATCTTGGGTCAAATTTCGACCATGCCTAAAATATATAGTCAAGATGGACATATTAATTAAATTTACAATACTAACTTATAATTCAAGTTATATCTCCTACTAATATGGGACGTAACATTATTCAAATGTGCTTATAGATTAACTGATTGCAATAAAATGCAGGAGCTACTATAGGTGCACCAACCCAAGATGTGGTGCAAAGAAGCAGGTGGAAAAGTCCAGTGAAGACTCAGAAACTTTCATCATCACCTATGAAGGCCTCCACCTCCACTATCCTCACTCACTTTTCTTACTAGACGAACACTTCCAACTTGATCGTTCAACAACAAAGAAGTACAAAAAGTCCAAGCCACAAGACCCACAACATATAAAGGCTCAACAAGTAGAAGTAAGCCATGAGAATGTTGAAGCCACTATTGGGCAATTTGAACAAGGATTTGACCAAGAAGAAATGAACACACAAGGCTTGCTAGAAGATGTGGTGCCATTAACTATTAGGAAGCCATTAATGAATGCTACTAATTCCAATTCTTCATATTCTTATCCTTCTACCCCATCTTCACCTTCTGTCTTTTCTTGGACTCCCATTGAATATTCTCCTTTAAGTGATCTTGACATTAAATTACGAAGATTTGGTAACGGGTCTCAATAGGAATAAATAGTATGGTTAGAACTTTATAGTCGATTCTACCAGCACGATAAAAGCTTAGCTTATTTTAATTTGGTTTAGTAATATAGGTAAATAGATATCTCCTAGTGTTTAAAGTTTAGTAATAACTCGCATAATTGTCTTGAGAGATTTGTATCATATATATACTATATAGTAGAATAAGATTTAGATGTACTTTTAATTTGTTTGTCTTCTTAATTTGTGTTTTCCATGATGCATCGACTGTGTATGTTTTATTGCTTTGCAAATTCAGTTCGGGATTGGGTTTTTAAAGAACGTAGAAAAAAATGTCTTTCGATTAATTGAGTTGCTAATATATCTAATGAAGTGCTTACAAATATGTCGTACTCTTTCTGTCCAAAAAAAAAAAAAAAAGAGGAGTGGGAAAGAAGGCCAAGATTGATATGTACCCCTTTGAATGCAATTAAAATCTAAGGTAGCAAGTACTTCTCACCAAAAGGAAATGAGTGTGGCCAATAAATTTTGGTTGAGAAGTTGCTTTATATTCAATTTGTCTTTGACTACATATCAATTCGTTGGGATTAATTCTGTAAATGTTGTGTGTTGACCTCATTTCCTCTGATATTTCGGCATTGTACAATTTTCAAGGTTGTATGATTGTTTACCCCATTATTTTCATAATCTCTTGCACATAAATTAAAAACCATCCATGTTGAAAAAAGACGACGTTAACATGAAATTAAATTGGAACGATACCGAGAAGATTAATTAGCATTAAAAAAACATTAAAAAGAAAATTGTTGAGCTAGAGATTCCAAAATGATAAAGGGATAAAAAGAAAAAAAAAATGATCCAGTTTTGTTTTTCTTATACTCAAGTTATAGAAGTTCCAAGTCAAAATCATTTCATATTGTTTTTATTGTTTGGTTAACAAGACAATTACAAAAAAGTTGTCGTTCAACTTTTCTAAGAAAACAATTTTTCCTCAATTTATATCTTGCAAATTATACATAATTTTCCAAAATAATGCTAACTATCCAATTTAGCCCCCATAAGTTTTCATCAAAGAAACATACTCAAAAAATTTATATGTTTCTTCTTTTATTTTACTTTCACATACTTTTCGAACATATTATTTACGGGCTAATACTTTGGGCTGGTCCTATTACACCTAAGCCCAATGAGCCAAAACCCAATCAAAACACGTAATCTATTGCCTCACCAACTAACTAATCAAACACGAGCCCCTCTTCGAGCGTATTCCTCCCTTTGTTCCTCAGATTATGGGGTAATAGCAACCTTAAGGACAGATTCTTACATGTTACTTTCTCATAGTCACTATATCGATGTTAGTGACACTGAGCAGACGCGCTGGAGTTGGCTTCTGGCACGGGCTCATAATATGGGCCAGTTCTATTAGAGGCCCAATGAGCCAAAACCCCGACGGACTCAACCTCAATCTGTTATCTTTTAGCCGCTCATCTAAAACGAAAGTTGTTGTGGCCTATACGATAACCACAGAAGCATTTCCCTATGACCAAATTACCCCTGCTCAAAACAACCACTTTAACACCATTCCCAAGGGCAAAAACGTAATTTCCCAACCCCGAACGCACTCTCCATCTTCGGCTACGCAACAGTCGCGCTTTCTCCACTTCACTTTATAAGCTTCCTTTCTTCATGCAACTTCTCTGATTCGAAAACTCTATACGGATATTTATACGCATAAGCATACGTGTCTTGCTACTATGCACTATTATAATTTCTGAAATAATTTTAATTTAAATAGATTTAAAATAAAACGACGTCGTAAGAGCGTTGTTAGCGTTTTGTTCGAGGGTTTATATTTTTTTGATCGAATCATTCATGTTTGAATCATTGACGCAATGATGCTTTCACGAATCAGCCGCTCTCTCTCGAGATCCTCTCGCTCCACTGTAAGCTGATACTATATTTTTTTCCCCAATTTGTTTCTTAATTTTTGTGAGAAATTTGTTGTTTATTTCTTTTTTTTTTTTTGTTTTGTTTTTGATATTGATATTTTAGGGGCAGAGGAATGTGTGTGGAGGATATGGAGTGAGGTCAGCGATTACGAATGAAATCGCAGCTCAGAACGCGTGCATTTCACGCATTGACGGTGGATTAGGGTTTGCGAGGGGATATTTGACGTCGATTGGTGCCGGAGCTGGAAAAAAGCTCGTTAATAGCTCATATTTAACGGAATTTAACGCCGTTTTCGCTAACCCTAGGCTTCGGAGATTTTTCTGCAGTGAAGCTTCAAAGAAGAGAAGTAAGGAATGCGTATATGCATTTGTGTGTGTATGTATTTTTAGTTGATCGTATCTTGTTTTTTCTCAAATATTTGTGTTGTTTTTTGTTTTGTTTTAGTAAATTAATGATTTCTATTTCTATTTTTATTGTTTGATGCTGATGTTATGAAATGTCGTGGTGTAGATTATGAGAACTATTATCCAAAGAACAAGAAAGAGATTCCAAAAACGAACAACCAAAAAGCAGAGTCTAAAGGTATGAAAACTATTTCTTTCTGTGTAGTCATTTCTTATTCTTTTTGTGTAGAAAAGGAGTCATTTCTTATATTCAATGTCTCATGCCATGGAAAAAAAAAATATTGTGTGCGGATTTTGAAGGTTCAAGTTAGTGTAACGGCTAAAAGAAACAGGGATAAGAGAATGTATACTTTAGCTTGATATGCAGTGCATTAGCTATTAATAGAAGAAAGGCAGTGATAAGGCGTCAGGATTTAGTCACTTTCCGTTCGAAGTAATGTCATCTCAGAAACTCCTTGGGATGACCTTTTTAATTTACGTTTATTCGTGTACAAAGAGATTCTTTTTATATCCATTGTCTTGTGCTATGAGAAAAAAATGAGAGTGCAAATTCTGAAGATTCAATGTTGGTCTGAGTCTACTCTGAGATGAAAAACAAAAAAGATAAGAGAATGTATATCGTAGCTTGATAGACATTGTATTAGCTATTTGTTAGAATATACGACCCCTATCTTATAAGAAATTGAGCTACTCCACCTAGCACGAATTGATTCTAGGATAAAAACTCTATAATTCTTAACATGATATCAGAGTTAGGCCCTTGTTTAGTCCTGTCCATCCATATGTGACGCTTCTTCAAAATCGGTCACAGGTGAGGGGTATATTCTATAATCCCTCCCGCATGGAAAAATCGTAAACTCTAAGCTCACCTTATAAGATTCTGAACTCCTCTACTTAGCACCAATTGGAACAAAAGATAAGATAAGGTATTGGGATGTAGTTAATTTCAGCTAAAAGTGATGTTATTCAGGGAACTCCTTGGGATGAAATTTTCTAATTCTTGTTGTACTTATTTTCACTTTTGTGTAAAGTCATTCCAAGCCTCAACATTTGGGCTTATTGATGTGTTTGCTCAGAGGAATCCGGCACAGGTGATCAAGGGGGCACTCAGGAAAACTTCTCAAAGCAAATTCAAAGTTTACTTACACCTTTGTTGTTTATGGGGTTTGTGCTTTCATCGATATTTTTAACTCCTCGGGAGCAGCAGGAGGTTGGTTTCTTATCTAGACTTTTAGCCTGTGAAATGAAATCATGCCACATAGTCTATGTTGACATTCGATATCTCTGTCTTCCTTTAAGACAAAGAAAGTTGCTGCAATTGATAAATAGCTATGACTGATAACCATATGATTTCTCCTTGCACTTGAATTTGGTATGGAATACTTGCTAAATATAATTTTAATGATTCTAGAGCTTTCTTCTGCCGCAGTCTGTTTCTACCAGGAAAAAAGATAAGAAAAAGCTAAATGGTGCAGCTGAGGCCTTCACTTCTTTCCAGATCAGGGGTGATCTGGTTTTAGCATTTGAATGCTATCATGAACTACCAGTTTAAATCACTAAAGATAAAGCCTCTGCTTAGGACCCTTAATTTGTCTCTTTACACCTCTATTATATTTGTTCAAGTCTTACACACTGAAATTCGAGTCATATTTCCTATGATGTTATCTTACTATTTATAATTTCATGGACCCACCTCATTTCAGGGATGCTTCTCTATTTTAGCTTTTGAATAAAAATGCTTTATGCAATGGTTTATGCACGTCGAGGTTATGGTTTCCTATCACCCTAAGCGATATCATTTCCGAGGAATTTTGCTGATGGTATTGGTTGATCAATACTTTAAATATCAGAAAATTTTAGCAAATATTAAAGAAGTACAAAGAAAATATGAAATGAAGTACCTAAGAATGGGCTTACTGGAAAACAAAGTCATGCTACACATTCGCCTATTCTTGAATCATTTCTGACTATCACCTTAAATGCAATGGATGTTGAAGTTACTTTTCTCCTAGATTCATTGGTTATGCCTGATCTGCTCAAGTTCTACATAGTAGGTGATGATGCTTTGGTGGAGACTCAAATATGTTTATTTTTACAAACAAGACTTTGACCTAGATTGCATTTTTAGTTTTGATAGCTTATCAATCATTCATTGTAACTTTGCATGTCAATTCTGATCGTGTCGCATTTACCTGTATAAATTGTGAGAAACTGTGCTTCTTGCTGCGTTTTGCTGAGTTTCATATATCTCTTCCTTTCAACTCCTAATAAGCTGGCAAATGATATTCCCAGATTAGTTTCCAAGAGTTTAAAAACAAGCTACTTGAACCTGGCTTTGTGGATCACATTGTCGTTGCTAACAAATCAGTTGCAAAAGTTTATGTAAAGGGCTCCACACCCAGCAGTAATCAAACCAATGCTGATGTTGTTCAAGTTCCTACTAATGGCACCACTGCTAGAAGAAATACCAGCCAATATAAGTACTATTTCAATATTGGAAGTATTGACTCCTTTGAGGAGAAGCTTGAGGAAGCTCAGGAGGCATTGGGAATTGACCCTCATAATTTTGTTCCTGTGACATATGCTAACCAGATGAATTGGTTCCAAGAATTGATGAGGTTTGCTCCAACGGTCTTGCTTCTAGGAACTCTTTTCTTCATGGGAAGGAGAATGCAGGGTGGGCTAGGTGCTGGAGGTCCTGGTGGGAAGGGTGCACGTGGAATATTCAATATTGGAAAAGCACAAGTCACAAAAATGGATAAAAATTCCAAGAACAAGGTGATCTTTAACATTTCATTATGCAACTTTTCTTATCATGAAGCAGTGTCTTTATAATTTGTGGATACCCTTTTCTCATAATCGGCATCAGCAGAATCAGTTGATGTTTCTCTGGTAATACAGGTTTACTTTAAAGATGTAGCTGGTTGTGACGAGGCGAAGCAAGAGATTATGGAGTTTGTGCACTTCCTTAAGAACCCCAAAAAATACGAGGAACTGGGAGCCAAAATTCCAAAAGGTGCCCTTCTCGTAGGTCCTCCTGGGACTGGAAAGACACTTCTCGCTAAAGCAACAGCGGGGGAGTCTGGTGTGCCTTTTCTCTCCATATCTGGATCAGATTTCATGGAAATGTTTGTTGGGGTTGGACCTGCCAGGGTCAGGAGCTTATTTCAAGAAGCAAGGCAGTGTGCTCCTAGCATAATTTTTATTGATGAGATAGATGCAATTGGTCGAGCCCGAGGTCGTGGAGGCTTTTCTGGAGGTCACGATGAGCGTGAAAGTACTTTGAATCAGTTGCTTGTAGAAATGGATGGATTTGGAACTACTTCTGGTGTTGTTGTACTTGCTGGCACAAATCGACCTGACATATTAGATAAAGCCTTGTTGAGACCTGGTCGGTTTGACCGTCAAATCACAATTGATAAGCCAGACATTAATGGCAGGGACCAGATATTTCGAATCTATTTGAAGAAGTTGAAACTTGATCAAGATGCATCATTTTACTCTCAGAGGCTTGCTGCTCTAACTCCTGGATTTGCTGGAGCAGACATTGCAAACGTATGCAATGAAGCGGCTTTAATTGCTGCAAGGAATGAGAGTACATTGATAACAATGCAACATTTTGAGGCAGGTATAGACAGGGTCATTGGGGGTCTGGAGAAGAAGAACAAGGTATTTACTATTTAATAATATTTGTATTTTTTTTTCTTTGCTTTTACTCTTTCTTTTCATACTTGATTTGCGTTCTTAGTGTGTCACTGACACCGTGGTTATAAAGTTTTTCTGATAGTCACAGGCTCACAGCATGGGAAGTCGGGGTTTCCACCTTGTAATCTTTATGCTTTACGTTCTTCTGAATTTTTTGTGATTGTGTACACTCTTGGCTTAATGTTTGGCTTCCGTGGAAGTAATTATGCATCTAATATCTTTGTCTACAGCTGCTAGGTATTGACATGACCAGCGTCAGATGTCTAACCCAATTAGAAAAGGAAATGTTTTTGATTAAGTACCCAAAAAGATGACATAGTTATATATTCGCTGGTAGTAACTGCTTTTGTCTCCATAATGTGTGATTACAAAGGGGACATACCTATGCATCATATTGTCCTTGAAGTACACCTCTTTTGAGACTTCTTCTATGCTAGTGCATGTCTCCCTGACCTGTTGATGTATTCTTATAAATATACATATCAAAACTTGAGATGGGATGGATCTCCTTTTTTGTCCTGCAGGTTATAAGCAAGCTGGAACGACGAACTGTTGCTTACCATGAGTCTGGTCATGCCGTAGCTGGTTGGTTTTTGGAACATGCAGAACCGTTGCTTAAAGTGACGATTGTTCCGCGTGGTACTGCAGCTCTTGGGTTTGCTCAGTATGTTCCTAATGAGAACCTTTTGATGACCAAAGAGCAGCTCTTTGATATGACATGCATGACACTCGGTGGTCGAGCAGCTGAGCAGGTGAAATCAACAAATTCCTTTTCTTTTTCTCTGTTTTTATTCAGATAACTATGTTGAAAATTATACAATTGGAAATTCTGGATAAATTAAAAATCGGAGAAAAAGTATTGTACACTCCCGGCTATGTGTTCTGAGGACTTTAATCTGACAAAAGAAAGTATCGGAATCCTGAGCGAGTACAGTGGCATAATTTTCTTTAAATATGAATATCATAACCAGCATAATATGTTTCCTGCCTGCACTGTCTAAGATGTTCTCTCTGCTGATGAAATTATTGATTAAGTCATTGTTACACATTATAATTATTAATCATAAACGAGTATTATCGATGACTTCTTTTTCTTGATGAGCTTATTTTGGAGGGCAATGCTGAGGCCTGGGAATAATCCTTGTTGCCAAGAAAGTACTGCACAAATGTTGTAAGGCTACTCATTGGTTCAGAAAACAATAAAGAAGAAAGAGCAAATATTGTCCTCTAGGCCATGAGCGAATTTTTCATTGCCAGCAACATCAATTTATGTATCATATTTCTGTTGTTCATGCGGTTTCAAGGAAAATCTAGTAAATTAGTAATTCTGAAGAAAGCTCGAGTTTTTTCTTCTTTTGCAGTCATTAAGAAGCTCAAGTTCATGTACCTCCATAAAACCTGACATATCCTATTATTTCTGTTTTGTTAGCAGAATATATATTGTTTCTTGTTTGATGTACATAACTGTGAGTGAGCTTGTAGCTTTTTGCACTAAAATCTAAGATCCAACTGTCGTGAAATGTGACGTTTTCTCTCTTCTGGAGTAGGTTTTGGTAGGGAAGATCTCAACTGGAGCTCAGAATGATTTGGAGAAAGTGACGAAGATGACCTATGCCCAAGTGGCAGTTTACGGTTTCAGTGACAAGGTCGGTCTTCTTTCGTTTCCTCAGAGGGATGATACAATGGAGATGACTAAGCCCTATAGCAGCAAGACAGCTGCAATCATCGACAATGAAGTAAGAGAATGGGTGGGGAAGGCATATGATCGCACAATACAACTGATAGAGGAGCACAAAGAGCATGTTGCTCAGATTGCCGAGTTATTACTTGAAAAGGAGGTCTTACATCAAGAAGACTTGGTCCGAGTTCTGGGCGAGCGACCCTTCAAGAGCAGTGAGCCCACTAACTACGATAGATTCAAGCAAGGCTTCCTAGAAGATAAAGAAAATAAAGATACTCCTGAAGGTAAGACTGTACAGGATGACGGATCATCGCCCGTAGAACCAGATGTTGTTCCAGCCTAGTCACTAGAGGTATTGTGAATTTGTAAAGGAGAACATGTTTGAATGCTTTCGTTCCCCAGCTGCGCCCTTCATTTTGCGGTTTAGTTAAATGTAAAGATTATCATTCTGGGTAATGATAATACGAAACTGAATTCACGCATTAGGAGCTATAGAGTTTTGGTTAGTGATCCTCCCCTCAGCCGAGTTTAAGCCTAGTCAGTAACACACCTCTATGTTTTAACGGCTAAGCCGTGGCCTGCAAGTTACCAGAACCTTATTAGAGTAAGGGTGATATATAACTGTGCTCATGTTATTATAACCAATAACATGATCATCTATTTGACGATGCTGGAGTTGAAATTTGAGTAGTACGCATAAATATGAAATGATGATCCTTAAAAATTATATTTTCCTAAAGACATTTGATTGTTATGTAGATGATACATCCAAAATGTTTTTGAGTCCTAATTTTCCGACATTCTTCCCTGAGCTAGCTAGTGGGCACTTCGCCTGTAATGGCTTGTTGATTACCTTAATAAAACTTCTTGTTGTCTGAATCCTTAATGTTACGCTAGATGTCATTGTTTGATCATCATCTGGGGACCAAGACTGATAATTTAACATCAAGCCTGCCGAACAAATGTGGTTTAAAAATGAGCATCTGGTGCATATAAAAATCACTACAAAGGAATAGAATAAGCATGGGCGGATTTACTTGAGGGTCATCAAGGGTTGTAGTCTCTATTGATTTTAACAACTGAATTATTAAAGATTGAGTTGAAATTGTATTTTTTTTAAATGTGTACTTTTAAATTGAAAAATAAATTGTCCTCATATGAGTGTTTAACTGTGTATTTTTAATCCTCAATGAATAAAAGTCTTTGATCTACCATTGAGTATAAAAAATAGCAAATATCTTGGTTTGAATTAGCTAATAATTGATTTTCTTTGAGATCAATTTCAGTAAGTCTTATATTTTACTAATTTGATTATGTCTACTCCTAATAGAATCGTGTGCCTTGGGGTTTGGCATTCTTGATGTGCACTCAAACGCCTACCTCCGTATAAAATCATATATTTTGATATTTGATATTCTTAATTTAAAGTCGAAGACCTTCAAATAGATAGTTTTATGTCTTTAAAGAAAAAATAATCCATACCCCTTCAGAGGAAGGAAGGAGAAATATATAATCTTCCCCTTATCAGATTAAATAAGTGGGTAATCGCACCCCTTTTTTGCTTCAATAAAAAAAGGAATTCAATTTTTAATTGAGCATGTAAATCATGTTCCTCGTGTACTTTTCAACTAAATAGGGAAAAGTACAATTGCATGTTAAAGGCATCTTATCGCCATTTTCAATCTTGCGCCTTCGGGAATGGCACGATTCAAAAGTTACCATTTTCCTTTTTTTTAGAATATTTTTACAACGAAGCGTTCGTCATAGGTAAATTCATATTAAATTTATTTTAAAATTATAATTTATAATATAAAAATATGTTTTTAATATATACACTATCTTAATAAAAAAAATTAAATTAAAAACATTTTAATTTATGAACCTACAACTTTATCATATTTTATAGCGATTCGAGCCTCAAAACTTACTATGCCTATCCTTAAAAATCCGCTAATCATTGAACCTATCTAGTTTCATGATCATATACTTCATCTAACATCAACCATTTCTATATTTTACCTTAATCTTCTGACATATAAAATCAATCATACAAGAACACTCTGACTAGTCAGCTTAAATCTAAACATGCTGAGTTCAATAATAGTTCTACCAATCTTCTCAAGTGCATTATTGGTCGTGTACTTCCAAAAACTGTTTATTTCGTAAAAGGGCAAATCATGCTACAAGGTGGGATCTAAACGTAGAATTTGACTTGATATTTATGAGGTGATAGCATGATTGGCCTTCTCTCAAGTTCCGATTGCTTAGTCTGATCTTTATCAGATAGCTTGGTACATAAAATTTTACGTTTCTTTTGAATTTATTTTACGTAATCTATTCTTGTATATTTATAAAAAATTATTTTCACAACTCGAATCCATTCATATAACAAGACAAATTTTTTTATGTTATTAGTCTATTTAATTTTGAATAGTTTTGTGTACCAAACTCCCCCTTACAAATCTAACAAGTTGATTCTCCTGAAGGAGATTTATTATGGATAAGGATAGATCTAAGCTCCAATGGGAGTTCGCCACATGGCAAAGGTTCGGTTTTAGATAGGGCTGAGCCCACAACCACAACATCAATTCAAGACTTGAGGCCCGTTGTACGAGCCCAACTTGGCATAGACACTTCTCAGCCTGAACTTTGCTGGTGTGAGGCAAGGAAATAATCTAAACACAATAGTTCTAACATGTGATGGACGCGAATTACGAACGTCACTTCAATCATGTTTTGGGCAAATAGTGTGTGCATAGCTGGCACAAGATATATATTTGGTTCCTAGGATGATCACGCGATGTTGTCGAGCTCCGTTGCTGTAGCTTTCGTGATCAACCAAACTCACCTACCAGGAATTAAACTGGAGTAGTATAATACAAATGGCAACATACTAACAAAATAAATATTAATATGTGTCACAGTCAAGGCCAGCTAAGTGGTTGAAATTATTGAAAGCTAGTAGATTACCATGAAAGAGCTAGATTTGGCTATTTCAAGCAAACCAATGCAATGTTTATGTAAATTACTCAATCATCTCCTACCCTTTAATATATAATTACAACTTAATAAAAAAGGAAAGACAAAACCTCCACGGTTGATGATAGTAAACGGTAAAAGTATTAGCTCGTGAATAAAAAGTCTTAAAAAGTTTCTCTTTTAATTGAACCAGTACATGTAAAGGGACGAATTACTACGCTATAGAGTTTGTAACTTTAAGATAAATTTAATATGATTTTATTTAGAATGAGTTCTCCGTTACCAAAATGAGAAAAAAAAATGTAGACTGAACAAGGGTCTTTCTATTTTTCTTTTTTAAGCCCTTTTGGATCTATTTCCATCGTACCTTTTTACAGTTTTGTAAATTTTGGATGCAATTAGTACCTCCGCAATTAGGTAAATCAAGTTCTATCAATTAATCTAAGGAGTTTGTACTTTGATTATGCTCGAGATTTATAATTTTGGAGTAAATCAAATAATTAATATGATTATTTCTTTGAGTGAGTTCCTCGTTATCAAAAACAAAAAAACAAAAAAACACCAATGCGATGTTTATGTTAAATACGCAATCATACTACCCCTTATTATATAATTACAACTGAATAGGAAAATAAAGACTAAACAAGGGTCTTTCAATATTTATTTTTAAGGCCTTTTCCATCGTACTTTTCTATAGTTTAGTAAACCTTGGACCCAATTATTGTCCACCATGATTAAACAAATCGAGTTGTGTCACTTAACGTTGGTCGTTTTCACTTTGATTATGGCACCACAGTCTTTAAAAATATGTAAAACGTATGTTTTAATTAAGTTGTATATGTTTTATATACTGGGCATACTCAACTACTACCCAATTGGGAAACATATATATAATACAATCATGCATTACTATACGTATATACTACGTACAAAAGCGTCATGGATCGATCCAAGCAAGGGTTGTTTCGTTTTTTTTTCTTTCAAAGGGGTGCAAAACGGAGTTACTTATCTTAGTACTACTCTTATACATACAGGCATGCTTAATTTCAAAGTTCTAACTGATGATACATACAAATGATATTGTAGCGACTTAAAATTTGAACAAAACAATATGGTGCCATGAATGTTAAAAATCTAGGGATTCCATCTTAAAACAAACTAGTTTTAAACCCGTGCGATGCACGAGTGTCGCACGAGTGTAATATAAATACTCTAAAAATATGAAATATAAAATCAATTCATTCAATTTTTTAATCACATTATTGAGAAATTATACTATATAACTACTTTCTATATCATTTCAAAAGTATAAATAAACAAATAGGAAATAAATATAAACACCTATTTTTTTTAAAATGGAATAGTAATCACTATTTTACATAGATCAGATGTTCTAAAAGATACATGAATATATCTTCTTCACGTCATCTCCTCCTAGTTTGACATCATTTTTTCTCCTTTCTCATATGGCCTGCTTATAAATTCATTTTTTATCACCAGGAATTCACGAATCCAATGGTCAATCTTGTCATGCATATGCTTCTCAATAGAAGATGCAGTAATGCTCTATATTATACAAAAATTTCTTATTTGACCATGCCTAACATGTGTGTGTGCGTGTGTATATATATATATTAAAAATCATTGGTAGGTTTGTAATTAGTCAAAACTAACATAGATTTGTTATAGCTTTCACTTCGCAAATATATTTCTTAGTTTGAAATACATTAAGAGTATCTAAAGTATATCTATACTACAATGCTCTATGAATTTGAAATTGTAAATAATTTATTACTTAAAAAAATTGCTTAATTCAAATTATTTTTGTCGTATTAATTCAAACTAAATTATATACATTTTATAAGATCAATCATAAGTGTTATGATCGTTAAACCATATTTTGTAACTAAAGGAACAAATTTTAATTTTTGAAGTCTCATATACTTAATAGATCATTAAATTTTTTCAACGCATTCCCATGATAAAAATATATACTTGAATTCATAGTTTGGAATGAAGTGCATAACCAAATACTTTTCTTGATATGATTAGCATTATGTTCTCTTGTCTTGATTAAAATATAGTAATAAATCTGGGAAAAAATATTGTTTTTGTGTTAAAGATTGTGGCTTGATATATCTAAAAAAATATACTAAAATCAATAGTATATTCAATGTCAAAATATAGATAGTTTCAACGCTCCATTTAGTTAAACTTAAAATTTTCTCCAATATCTATTTTTATCTTTTGTTTTTAATTAGATTGCACAAAAAATCATCAAAACTGTCAAATAAATCAAGATAACATGACTTAAACTTCCAAATAACATAAGTTGCATTCACCTAATTTGCCACTTTATGAGAACACCGCTAACTTTTAAAATAAGTTTGTTGTAATTTTTACTTCCCCATCCCCATATTTCTTTTATCATTTTTGTCATCCTTGACAATGCGCTTTGTATGTTGGATTATAAGATTTATAACATGTTTACAAAATTGATCATCTATTCATCATTGCAGCTCTTCTTCCTGCAATTAAAGTATGTAATTGTAAGTTGTTATGTTAGTATGGCTCTATAGTTGTTGGGTTATAAGAGATGGCTATACTAATATAAGAAAGCCATATCGTGATAAATGTATGTGGTCGAGAAGAAAAAAAATAAATTCATTTCTCTTATTCTTTTACAAATAGATGTGTGACCAGTAAAGTCGTACATGATATGGAGGATTATGGTATTGTTGATTAAGATGTTAAGGTATAAATAAATTTAGTTGAATCAAGTCAAGTGCATAGATGTCCAATATTTGTATCACTTGGTCATTGGCATTCCATTGATTACGTGTTTGCAAGTAGTCTAAAAAATTATAATTTTGGTCAAAATTGAGTTAAAAATTAAGTAAACTAAACTTTTCAATTTGTTCATATGAATAAAGCTAATTTTGAACTTTTGTTTTAGATTGAAATTTAATCAATCCATTCATGATAAGGATCTTGATGGAGTAAATTTCGCTGAATGAAATTTGTGTAGTAAAAGAGCCAACAAAATAAAAAGAAGTAAAATTAAAGAAAAAGAAAATCCCAAAAAATGTGGAAGTGAGAAGTCATAAGGGAGAGCTGATGCATCACAAATCATCATGAGTCACAATTTTAATTAATAGTGCACCCCTATTGTTCTCCAAAATTAATCTCTCACTGTCACGCCCTGAAAAAGGGCAGACCTACGGGTATCAAGAATATATATATATCTAGACTGAGAATATAGGTTTTTAGTAAAAATAATTATTTAAAAAAAGAAAAAATAATAGTAAAAATGAAAAACTTTTTGAAAAAAATATATTATTTTCTCTTTGAGACCAGTATTCACAGAAGCATGTCAAATAGTAGTCATAGACTATGGTCCTACAACCACACTCTAGATAAAAGACAATGAGGGCTCGTTTTGGCAAATAGATACAGTAGGAAAGAGTCATAATTACAAAAAAAAAAAAAAAATACTAATTTTGCATAGTAAATTAAGGGTTTATCTTTCTAATTTATATGCGGAACATATTCTATTATGGGGTGACGTAGTGCTGGATAAAACATGGATTAAATCATGGATATCGATTTCTATTTTATACATCGTCCTCAATGGATATTAACCTTAAGGAAGAAAAACAAAAATTAGGTGAGATAATCAAAGTCGTAATATGAATTGCCCATATAAAGATAGAACAATAAGTAATAATAAATGAGAATGATATGACAATATTTTGCCTATGAGCACAATAAATCATCTCACACATTGCAGACTTAAACTCTCTAAGTTGAAATAAAGCTTTTATCTCACAGTCAATACAAATGAAAAATGGTTTAAAAGTTTCACTTCATATTATTTGTAGCAACTAAAGTTTGGAATACAAATACAAAGGATGTAGGATAAATATATATGCTACTCAGTATTATTCCACTAATGTCACAAATAGATGAGTAAAAATTGATAAATAAAATCTTTAATTAATAAAATAAAACCACTACAAAGATAAAATCTTTATTTTCCTTTTCAGCATATTACCACCATACAAAGCTCACAGTATTAACATATAAAAATTGGTCAACTGAATAGAAAAACTAAGAATGATATCAAACTAAGTGTATGAATGACAATAATGAAAAAGCCACTTTTTAGTTAATTCCTTCTTGAATATTTTCAATGATCAACAATTTTCAACTTTGAACCAAACACTTCAAGAACTTAGATAAAGAAGAGCTATGATCAAATTAGACAAAAAAAAAGGAGAAATAACCTTGATTTTGAAGGATGAATCCACAACAACAACAATAATTAAAAAAAAACAGAAAACGAAAACTGATAACTCATAAAAAATCACACTAATACAATTTTATTTATCTAACTCTTCAAAAACGAACAAAGTAAAGCGAGAGACATAAAAAAGTTTAAATAAAGATAAGATGGAGTTCTAATATACACATAGGATAGAAATTTATGATATATGACTTTTAAATATAAAATATGATAATGTTATGATAGTGAAATGTAAATCGAAATTCTGTAAAATCAGTACAGTCCTTAAAGGTATTTAGCATATAAAACTGAATAAATATTTTTTCTTTCAGTACGAAGGTTGCTTGTGTGCTGACAATGACATAATGGTTGTTCCAATTATAAGTTCAAGAGAGTAAATATTTATTTATTTTTATTTTTTGTAGGAGAGATGCTTATTTTGCTTACATGTGGCATGATGTTTTGTCTTATAAGAGTGCTTTTTTGAAAATAAATGTAAATTTTTTCTACTTACTTTATAATGTTATAAATCGATTTTTACTATATAAATCTAATATTCTATATTAATCAAGATTTTAATTGAAAAAACAAAGCTACTTTATGAGGGAGGTTGTGTCATTTAGAAACGAAGTTGGAATTTTTTTTTTTTTTATTCAAGATTTTTAAATTTTGCAAAGAAGTAAGATTTCTGATCTTCCAAAGTGTTCAATAACAAATACATACACAAAATAAAAAATAAAAAAAGAACAAAAAATTGCATCAGTATTAACACCAACATTATTTTTTATGAATTTTTTTAGTTGTAGTTTTTGAAAAGAAACTGGAATTATTAGTCAGCATCGCATCTTCATATTTTTAAAAAATAATATTAATAGTTAATAAAGGAAAAACATAACGAAAATAATAACAATAGAGTGATATTGCTTTTTTTAATCCATCTTTTAATTGAAAAATGAAGCAATCTCGTTATGGAGGTTCTGTTATTTAAAAAATAAAGTGGATTTTTTTTTTTGCTTATTTAAGTTTTTTATTTTATTTTTAGCCATACGAATTGGATATTTAATTTTTTGGATAGAAGTAATATTGATTTTTTTTGTAGCAATATTGCTTTTATCAGATGTTATGTCAAAAAATGATTGCGAGCATTAACAATGCGATCAGACCCTATTAAGGAATATTGACCAAACCCTTTGAACATAAAAATTCCATAGCAATTATTAACTAATGTGATAAAATGGGTACATAGCCTTTCTGAAATTTTGACCAGACCATTTTCAATTAACTATTAATGAATATACTTAGTAAAAAAATCTATTGACAAATATTGAAAGACCTTTGTAATTAACTATTAACACAAAACTCCCGTACCAATTATCAACTATTAACGGATATTGACCAGACCCTTCACAATTAACAAATTTCTTGAGAAATAGCCTTTCTGAAATTTTAAGCATATAATGCAAGCTACGTGATCTTTTTGTCAGACCCTTTGAACGCAAATCTTCATACTCTGAGCACCTGGGGATGATTCTAATGTTCAAGGTATGTGTTTTCATTCAAATTAATGAATCTCAATCCATTTTACTCACTAAAAACTCCATTATCCCTTCAAATTTTTACTCTGATATTGTCATAATAGGAAAAAAAAATTTAGCCAACACGGAGAAAATCACATGGCAAATGAGATGTCGTATATTCAAAAAATAAGCTACAGGAATCACTCACACACGTTTACCACACCAAAAAAAATCCATTACACATGCATACACTTACACGATGGCACTCGCTAAAAAGGTGCTTCGAGTTATTTTCTTTTTTATTTGACATGAAATATTTTTGATTGTATGTAAAAAACAAACAAAAAAATAAGCATGAATGTTGGAGTTTAGAAGGACCACATCCAATGGTCCATAGTATATCTCATCTACAAAATGAGAAAATCAACAAAAGAGAGGATCCAATTTGTTTAGTATATTACCCTATTGTCCGAGATAGTTAATTAGACAATTTAATTTTTTTTATCCATTGATTCCAACATAGTTTTTTTTCTTTTTTTTATCGGTGAAAAATCATTATTGCCATGATATTGCATAAAACAATTAAAATTTAAATGCAGGAGATCTACTCATTCACATCATACTCCAGCTAACAGCAAAAATGACATATCATCACAAAATGACATCTCCCCGTCAAAAATCACTAACTAAGTTAAACATGACATATGGAGAGATTTTCAAATTCACATGGATTTATATGATACTTAACATAATACTCGATTTTCAAATACACTTAGATTTAATGAATTAACAAATTAAATATTACTACGACAAATGAACAAATAATTTTTCCCGTCTATACAGTATAAATTGATACATGAGAAAAATGAAAAAGAAAAACCAGTTTTGTAGCATATATAAATGCTCAAGGTATGTGTTTACAAAACCCCAAATTGAGAAAGAATTTAAAGAATATATGTCACACTCTAATATACAAAAGGGAGACCAGAAAACTTCTCTGACTTCTACATAAATGTGAAAACATCTCTTAAGCTGATCAATAGGTAGAGTGTGGTTGACTACCCAAATTGTTGGACCAGTAATTATTAGGTAGGCTTCCCTTCAAAAAAAAAAAAAACAAATGTGAAAACCAAAGAGGAAAGAATCACACGAAAGACCATATTTTATGCTCAAAGCAAAAATGAAACTAACCCAAACACGTATCATATTTGTCAGCAACATACGATATTAGTAAATGCATGTACATACTACATTCTATGTACTAAAATGAACTGCTCCTAACTTCAAAAATAGTTAAAAGAACAAAGTTACTGCAACTCAAATTGATAGTTTATTGGTAATAGATAGGGAAACATACCGGACCATGTTACTGCTTCTTAAATTGATAGATTATTGGTTACCCAACCTAAACTAAACGCACAGAAAAATAATAAATCTAATTGATTGAAAAAAAAAAGAGACAAAGATTGAAATGAGAAGAGGATGATGACCTTCTGTAATAAATTTGACTCTCCAGTCACTTCAAAATCTTGAGGAAGAACAATAATTTCCAAGAACATCTCTAGTAAGGTTGTAGTGCTCAACAACAGTTAGATATTGATAGGAAATAAATCTTGCATGATGCTCGACTGTAATATAAATTTCAGCTCGGTGACCCATTATCTAGACATTTGAGACTCATGGAGGGACAACCCACATCTCGAGTAATGATTACCTTATCCAGATATAGAAGTAAAAACCAAATAACTGAGTCGCAATCTAAGTGGATATTATGCGATCCAAGAAAAACAAATTCAGAGTTTACTTATTTAGGAGCCTGGCCAACTTTATAATCAGAAAACAAAGGAACCAACAAAAAGAGAGATGACACAAGTACTTGCTTAGGATCAACAATAACAAAAGTGCTAACCACATTAAAAAACAAATCTATAATGCTACAAAAATCTCATTCAAGAGTTTTATTTGAATATGCTTTACACCATTCTTTATTAACCTGCTATTGGAGTTAGGAATGAGAACTGTAGACTAGTTGAATGGAGTCGTACCTGCAGTTTGACAAGTAAAAAAAAAATCATCAGATATCAAGGAAAAAAGAAACCAAAATGAAATAAAAATATATATAGAGAATAAGAGAAATTAGGAGGAAAAATGAAACAAAAACAAGAATAGTTGTAGCTAAAGCAGAAAGATAAAGTAAAACCAATATATAATAACCTGGGGTTGGAGTTATGAAAGAGAACTGTAGACCACTTGAAAATAGAGTTTGTGGAAACTTATCTGCCGTTTGACAAAAGAAAAAAAGAATCGTACCTGCAAATAAAATCTAATAACGTAATTAATAAAGAGAATTCTGCTGATAGTGATTAGCTTAATTTAAGTTTTAAACTAAGATTTGATAGAGTCTACGATAGATAGAAGTCTTATCTGAATATAAGTTGTAAAATTAATTGATATAATTAGGATAATTATCGATAACATTAATCTGCAAAAGTCTTTTTCAAAATTCAAAATTAATTTTGTAGTTTATCTACATATAATAATATGATTATTTAATTTTTGTAAAAGATGATATGATTATTTAATTTTTTGTAAAAAATATATGCAGATGCTTATAACACGATACATGGCAAAATGGTTGTTCTCTTATAATATATAATGATTAGTGCCAAGTGGAGTAGCTCAGGATCTTATAAGGTGGTCTTAAAATTTTTGATTTTTCGATGTGGGAAAGTATATATTCTAATACTCCCCCTCACGTGTGACCTGACTTGAGAGGAGTCACACGTGAAAATTTTAACACGCGTGGACGAAACTTGATCCATTTCAACACCTAAATAGTTGTAGTGACCTATCTGAATTTTGCTCCGGAGTTTCTAAGCAAGAAAGGCGATGACCAATACTATAATTCTATAAGAGAACTCGAATACTGTGATTAAAAAATGAATACTGTAATTAAGAAATTTACCATGAGGCCTCCAAGGGTATAGTCTAGTGGTAGTGGGAGTGTAGAAATAATAAATAATATAACAAACTCCTCTCTAACAGCTTAATCTAGTTTAAACTTTCAGATGAGGTGGTCACTTAACATGGCATCAGAGCCTATGTACCAAAAGGTAGTAGGTTCAAAACTCACCGCCACTCATTTATAAAACTGTCCAAGTGCAAGGCTCAAAACCAACTCTGCCTATACTTGCGGGAGCGTGTAGAAATAATAAATAATATAACAAACCATTCTCTAACAGTTTAAGCTATCTTAAGCTTTTAGATGAGGTCTAACTCCGCCTGCACTTGCGGGGTGTGTAGAAATAATAAATAATATAACAAACTTCTCTCTAACAGTTTAAGCTAGCTTAAACTTTTAGATGAGATGGTCACTTAACAGGGAGTGAAATCACTCCTGGAAGATAACGGGTTCGACAGAAGTTCCGTCCTTGATTGAAGTTACGTCCTTGATTGACTTAGTAAATGTGTGAGGACATACCCGAGGGTTTGCCAATTAATAGTTGGGTCCTGCCAACTAGGTTCTCACTGTTGGATTATATGCCCTAAAAGCTAATTTTAAGACATAATAATTATATTATTTATTTAATGTGGACAGGCTATTTAAATATAATTAATGCGATTAATTATTTAAATAAGTCATTAGAATAATATTTATAGATTCTATCCTTAAGAGTAAGGATATGAGTGACAAAATTTATATTCATAAATATGTTCTAAAATAGTTCCCGATCGTAGGATAAATTAATTGGACGTTGATTTATCTGAAAATATCGGATTACAGTCTACCATCCAAATAATAAGAGATATTGATTTGGGCGATTAGTCTCATATCGTAAGGGTAGATGTATAAGTACTTGCTGAGAACAAATGACTAGACATGACCGCTAATACAACGAATTACATGGAACGGTCAATAATTCGTTGTACTATGTAATAGTGCAATTAGTCCTTAGACCTGAGACACCACGGTTATCTTGTGTTAGGGATAACGTGATTTGCTGGTGCAATAAAACTTGTCCTCATCAAGGATTGGATAAAGTACTCAGTGGTTACGATCTATTCCGGCATGGAGATAGGTGTGTGTAGATACAAAATCTATCAATTAGGGATCCTATGCGATCTATTAATCGAGTAACTAGAAATCCTTGACCAAGGTAGAATAGTGGAAGTTGTTCCATATATTATTCATAAGTTACTGATTAAATAGATTTGGACATATGATTGAGTAATAGAGTTTGACGACCCTATCCATGACTCTGGCTCAATCGAGATAATTTAGACAGAATGAATTAATTGCATGATAATTACTAAGGGTTCGTAGAATTTATACTTCATTATTAGTTGGGTAGTCGTGATATACTGTTAGATATCACTCACGACTTACGAGAATTAAATTAGAAGAGTTCTAATTAAATATTAATTGAATTAATATTATTTCGTTGCCAATTAATTATGAACCCGAAAGGTCACACACAAAAGAGATTCGGAATTAATCAGCAAGGAAAATAAATTAAATGTTAGAAGAGTTTAATATTTAATTGGACTTAAGACTGATTAGATTGAAATATTAGTCCAATCATTTAATCAGTCCAAGTCCAGTAATTAGGACTGGCCCAAAAGCTAGCCCTAATATGTCCAGGGTTTCCTATAAATAGGAAACTATGACAGACAAAATAGCTTGCACAAATCCTGTATTTCATAGCAAATATATTTTCTCTAAAACTCAAAATGGGGTTTTGCTTATTGATGGTTCGGATCTCGTGTGGATACTTTCGGAGGCTTCACAATTGGGGAGTTTTGGATTGTTCAGATTCTATAACAGATTCGTCACTAGAAAGGTAATCCTGAAAACTTTAATGCGTAATTAATAGTTGATTATTTATGCATGTTGTAATCTACATAATTAGCCATGAACGAATGCATGAGTATTATTTATTTCCGCTGCGTTTATTTAATTATAAAATTTTAAATACTATGCATGATTCCCAACAGTGGTATCAAAGCCACCGTTCATGCCTTTTACGTGATTATTCGTTTATAGCACAATATTATATATCATAGTTAATAGTGTCAATTAAATAATTTGTGAAATTATTGAATTAATAGATTTTGAATCTGTTAATTTTGTATGCCTTTAAAATTAACTGGATTAAGTTTTAGCCCTAAAGTTCTTCCTATAGTTAATTTTATAAAACTTGTTTATGAAATTGTTTTGGTTTCATTAAAGTAGTTTTTTGAAACTGGTTCATTGTTGTTTATAAAATTATTTTGAAAAAGGTTTCATAATCTGTTTTATAAAACAACACATTTATAGAAAACTATTCAAAAGTCTATTTTGAATTTGTCTGAAAAACTTTGAAAGACAAAATTTTGCAAAGTGTTTTTCAAGGTTTTAAATTCTGTTTAGTTTTTTATTAATTAAAAAAAAAGGTTTTTTTCGTAATTGCCCCAAAACCCCTTCGCCTTCCCAAGGTTGCAGCCATGGTGGCTGCAACCATTACCACCCACGGGGCAACTAGGCTGCCCCACGGGTAGTAGAAGGGAGGAGCAGTCGTGGCATGGCTGCTCCTCGTAGCAACAGCCACGGCTGCTCCTCGAGGCAGCCATGGCTACTCACGATAGAGCAAGGTGCGAGGTGGTGACCTTATAGTGGCAGCAGCACGCCACTGCCATGATGGCGGCGGCGACAAGTGCTTAACGGCGAAGGAAGGGAAATGAGGGGTGGGGGGGCGGCTGCGCAGGGAAGAAGAAAGAAAAAAAAATTGGGTAGGTTAGGGTTTTCCAAACCCGAACCCAGTCCAGATCCGGATCTAGGTCCAAGTCAAAACCTAAGGACCCAAGTTGTTGGGCACCTTGGGCTGATTTGTTTTTAAAAGGTTTGTCTTTTCTTTCTTTAGTTTTGGGCTAGATGGACATATTCAACTTGGGCTTCATTTGGGTTGTTTTTAAATTGTTTTAAAATTAGCTTGGACCTCCCTTATAGTCTGCATTGGGCCTTTTTATTCGGACTTGAATATAAATAGTGTGGACTATTTTGATATTTGAATTGGGTTGTTGGCTATTATTATTTTTGGACTTAGACTTAATTAAAATAGGTTGGACTTATTTTAATGCTTGAAGTCCAATTTGCTGAATTATTTGTTTGACAAATTAATTAAAGAAGCCCAAATAGTATTTTGACACTTTAAGTTAATAAATAGTTTATTAATTATTAAGTATAATTTGATTATATCTATATCTTGTAAATATGAGATATTTATGGAGTAAATTTAATAAAGAGTTTATTAAATAGAATAAATTTAATAAAGAGTTTATTTAGTTGGAAAATCTAATGTAATAAGTTTATATTAGAAAATTAATTATGTTATACTTGTAGTTAATTAATAAATTGTTTATTAATTAACTACTATAAATATAATGTGATTATATTTATTTAAATATGAGATATTTTAGGATCTAAATTAATAAAGTTATTTATTAATTGGATAAACCTAATATATTGAGATTTTATTGGGAAACTAATTATACTATATTTGTGGATTACTTTTCTTTATTACTTGCTATGTTTTTGGGTGATCATAGACTAGTCTTGTGTGAATGAATGAATGAATGGATGAATGCCATTATTTAATTATTTACCCATTTTTCGATTTTATGTAATTATTTTAAAATGGGATTTGCATGCCTCTTATCCCCGTTTTAAATATGTAAAACCTTATTCTCATTTATGTATCCCCACTAGATTATGAATCTATGTACATAAATGTAATGGAAGATTAAGATGAAGACATCAAGAGTTGGTGGGCCCAGTTCGCGAAAGGAGTTTTGTGAAGCCGAGGAGGAGCAGCCCATGAATCTATCTTGTGGCCCCTTTATTTGATTTAGGTATTCAACCCAGTGGCTCGGGTTGATAATGCTCTTAGTCCATGATCATCTCATTTTATTTTATGCATTTATTTATTTATTTATGCGATAAATATATGAGAAATGCATGTATGTTTCTATTTTATTTATGTGATAAATTGAAAATTAGAAACATGTGAAAAGTAAGACCTAAACTAAAGACCAGCAAACCTTCCCAAACTAAATATTAAGTTAATAATGGTGTAGTCTTTAGAAGATTATATCATTGCCTTCCGTTATCGTAGATTGGTTTATGTGTTGGGCAAATAAGTAGCTGGCTATGGACATATAGGGGTTATTTATTTGTATCAACATATGAACTAAGTCTATATAAGCATGAGATATGAAAATTTTGGATTCTTACTGGCAACCAAAAATCTATCATTTGAGGTGTCGGTATTGCATTGATCCAAATTTCCAGAATAATGGGTTTAACTTAAACAATCTTAGAGACCAAAAATTTATAATGCGAGGTCGAAAGGATTGAAGGCAAGAACAATTGGAATTTGTATGAGATACATTGAATAAGAGGTTATTCACCTATTTGTTTTAACTTTACCAAAAATCTAAAATGTGAGGTGGGTTAAAGTGAATGGGCCTCCAATTCCACTAAGAAAAACACCATATTATTTTTTCGTTTTCTACTAGGAAAGTGTGGGATTCGAAAAATTTATTGGGGGTTACTATTTGATTTAAAGACCCAAATCAAATGGTTAATAATATATTTATCTAACATCCTTAGAAATTACTGCATATATATAATATCATATGTGAACCCAACCTTCTATTTTGACTAGACCAAACTTCAATGACTAGCTCAATATTTTGAGAATTGTTCTCAAGATCAGAGAAAGTCATACACGTTCTAGATGCCCAAAATATGTTGTCAAAAAGAAGCAAGAGAGCATGGATAATGTATCCATCATTAATTACTTACAAGAGTTGTGAAGTAAGCAAGATAGGACAACTAGATATAAGATATCTAGTGGTAGATATAAGATATCTAGAAAATTGTTCCAAATAAAGGATAACTAAAGGGATTGATTTGAGAGCATATGTTCTCAAGGTGAGTATCTTGAGTCCATGAGTTTATTCATGGTTTATCATATGCAGACAAATCTAATCCTCAAAGTCAAATACTTAATTCTCTCTTGTCGTTCATAATGGATTTCTCCGTATGAATACATTTGACACAGCCCTTGGAAATGAGAGTCATATATCAAGGGTAGATCTGGAAAGTTGAAACTTGATTGATAATTATTTCTACTACAAGAAAGGATAACTAGTAATAGAGGAAAATCCAAAGGACTTCAAAGAGTTTGAATAGGAATGGATATCCTCTATAAGTACATCTCATCTTCTCGTTTACCCATCTAGGTGTTCATTAATTTTTGAAATAATTGTTATTCATGTGCTTTATTTATTTAGGAAATAAATGAATTGACACGGGTAAATTAATGAACAAATTTTACATGGATGATGTAAAATGTAATAAACGAATAATATGAGAGATCAAGAGATACAAATAACTCTAAAATTATTGTGGCGCTTATGATTAGGTCATAAAGGAGAAACAAGAATCACTCAATTGGTGAAAGAAGGACTGGTAAGCCCTTGAGGCCCCGGGACATTTCCACACGTGAATCTTGTGTTCTTAAAAATGATCAAATCACCCTTTGTAGGACAAAGTCAAAAGACCACAAATATTCAGGATTTATACATAGAGATGTATATGGGCCTTTTGGCTAAATAGCCTAATAAGGATTTAGCTACCTTATATATGATTGTCATAAGTATGAATCTGAAAATTTTGAATTGTTCAAGGAATTCAGAGCTAAGGTAGTAAATCAAACTAGAAATGAGAAGTAAGTCTCAATGATGAGATCATGGAGAATTCTTAGCTTCAATTTCTAAATAGTATCTCAAAGGAAAATAACATAGTTACTTCATTAACTCCTTCTAATATTCCAATGCTTGATGAAGTGTTGGAGAGAATGAGTTGGACCATGTTGGACATGGCCTGTAATTGATAAACTATGTTGAATTGTAACTTAGCCTGTAGGCCACATTCTCCTTATAGCAGTTCATCTCTTGGATAAGTTCACTTCCAAATTAATCTTAAGTACTTCATATAGGATATAAGAAAACATGATGCCTAGTCTTAAGGTGTTAAGAGTGAGAGTGATTATGTTTTCAATCAAAGGCTTGAGATTGATAAATTGGAAATGAGATTGGACAAGATTAATTGGTTATCCCAAGGATTTTATGGGATATAACTTTTATTCCCTTGTTGACTAGAGAGTCTGTTAGCAAGTACAACTGCTTCTTGGAAGAATAGTTCATCTGAGAAGATAGTGTGAGAAGAAAAGTATGACTCAGTAGGAGTTACTGAGCAACCAGCTAACCCAAGTCGAATCTAAGATTTGATCCTAGATAACCTAATCCAAGAACAACCAGTCAATTTCACAAGGTTTTTAGATCAGTAAGATGACAATAATCATGATTGATGATTTTGTCAGTTATGAAAAGCTATGTTTGACATAAGCTTAAAGGGCTTGAGGCCATAAAATCTTAAATGAATAAAGGTGGAGACCTTTAGGACAAATGGTGAAAGATTATAGTCATAGGCAAGGGGTTGACTATGAGCAAATCTTTTACCAATTGTTCGAATTCATTATGATTTATTGGCCATAGTTGCACACTACTATTATGAGATATGGTAGATGGATGTCAAAATGGCATTCCATAATAACTTCATTAATGAAGACATTAATATGGGATTTTCAATATGTTTTGAGTCCAGTGGCGAGTCATATAAAGTGCAAACTAAAAGGGTCCATTTATGGACTTAATGAAGCCTAAAGAATCTAAAACATTCGATTGACTTCATTGGGAATGAAGACGAATCTTGACTACACAAGTAGGTCTAGTTATTCAAATAATTTCTCCAAATAAATTTTGGAATAATCTGCTTAAATCCTTAGAAGTTGATCTATAGCGATAGATCAAAATGATTAATGGGTTTTTCCAAAAAGGTGTTAAAGATGTTTAACATGTACATAGATTCTAAAAGAGGGTTGTTCTCTTTTAAGACGTGACATTTATCTCTCTAGGACTGTGAGTCCTAAGACTGCTAAAGAGAGAGAGACTAGACACATGAGGTTCAAAGTGCTGCAGAAATTGAGAGTCTTATGTACGTCCTGTTGTGTACAAAGACATGATATCATAAATGCTATAAGTGTTATAAGCAGATGTCTGTCTAATCCAGGTTAGGAACACTGGAAAGCAATCAAGAACATTCTTAAGTACTTGAGAAACACTGAAAAATGTTCTTGGTATATGGAGAAATGTAAAACTTAAAGTTTTACAAATTCAGGCTGAGAG
Organism: Ehretia macrophylla; assembly: GCA_037974665.1. Taxonomy (NCBI): domain Eukaryota; kingdom Viridiplantae; phylum Streptophyta; class Magnoliopsida; order Boraginales; family Ehretiaceae; genus Ehretia; species Ehretia macrophylla. The sequence continues at coordinate 50,938,399 of CM075775.1, forward strand.
TCTGAAGTGGATTATTAGAAATCCATATCTGGGTTCATACTCACCTGTAACGGAAGAGCAATTAATTGGAAAGGTTCCAAATATTGGTACAATTGCAAATTTCAAAGGTTGAGTGTATCGTTGCATCAGATGTAACAAAAGAAAGCGGTTTGGATCTAGGAGTTCGTAACTGAACTAAGGATGGTTCTTTCCATTAAGTCAAACAGGTAGTGCTATGACGACAATGGAGTTATAGCACAAGCTAAAGAACCTAGGTCTCACTAGATATCCAAGAGCGTTAAAGAGGCATTACCATATTGATTAGAGATTGTAGAAAGGATGATATTATGCAGTAAATAACGTTAATAGTTGACGGTGCTAGTCCACTGACTAAGGCAATGATTTAGCAGTCATTAGATTACCATCTTGAGAAGCAAGGTATAAGATACCAGGGTAATTGGCTTTAGTGCAAATGGGGGATTGTTGGATTATATGGCCTAAAAGCCAATTTTAGGACATAATAATTATATTATTTATTTAATGTGGGCAGTCTATTTAAATATAATTAATGCGATTAATTATTTAAATAAGAGTCCTTAGAATAATATTTATAAATTCTATCATTAAGAGTAAGGATATGAGTGACAGAATCGATATTCATAAATATACTCTAAAATAGTCCTCGATCGTAAGATAAATTAATTGGACGTTGATTTATCCGAAAATATCGAATTACAGCCTACCATCCAAATAATATGATATATTAATTTGGGCGATTAGTCTCATATTGTAATGGTAGATGTATAAGTGCTTGCTGAGAACATATGACTGAAAATGACCGCTAATACAACAAATTACATGGAATGGTCAATAATTCGTTGTACTATATAATAGTGTAATTAGTCATTAGACCTGAGACACCACGATTATCTTGTGTTAGGGATAACGTGAATTGCTGGTGCAATAAAGCTAGTCCTCATCAAGGATTGGATAATGTACTCAGTGGTTACGATCTATTCTGGCATGGAGATAGGTGTGTGTAGATACAGAATTTGTCAATTAGGGATCCTATGCGATCTATTAATCGAGTAACTAGAAATCATTGGTCGAGGTAGAATAGTGGAAGTTGTTCCACGTACTATTCATAAGTTACTGATTAAATAGATTTAGACATATGATTAAGTAATAGAGTTTGACGACCATATCCATGACTCTGGCTCAATCGGGATAATTTAGACAGAAGGAATTGATTGCATTATAATTACTAAGGGTTCGTAGAATTTATACTTCATTATTAGTTGGGTAATTGTGATATACTGCTAGGTATCACTCACGACTTGCGAGAATTAAATTAGAAGAGTTCTAATTAAATATTAATTGGATTAATATTATTTCGCTGCCAATTAATTATGAACCCGAGAGGTCATATACAAAAGAGATTTGGAATTAATCAGCAAGGAAAATAAATTAAATGTTATAAGAGTCTAATATTTAATTGGACTTAAGACTGATTAGATTGAAATATTAGTCCAATCATTTAATCAGTCCAAGTCCAGTAATTAGGACTGACCCAAAAGGTAGCCCTAATATGTCCAGGGTTTCCTATAAATAGGAAACTATGACAGACAGAATAGCTAGTACAAATCATGTCTTTCATAGCAAATATATTTTCTCTAAAACTCGAAATGGGGTTTTGCTGATTGATGGATCGGATCTCGTGTCGATACTTTCGGAGGCTTCACAATTGGGGAGCTTTGGATTGTTCAGATTCTACAACGGATTTGTCACTGGAAAGGTAATCCTGAAAACTTTAATGCGTAATTAATAATTGATTATTTATGCATGTTGTAATCTACGTAATTAGTCATGAGTGAATGCATGAGTATTATTTATTTCGCTGCGTTTATTTAATTATAAAATTGTAAATATCATGCACGATTCTCAACACTCACATTATCCAAAAAAGAAATTCACCACCATAATCAAACTCAACACCTATCATGGACTGCATAAGCAAATATCATTAGCTTCTATCCAGCTCTTTACATTTTATTTTCAAATTTCTTTAACGTATTAAAGTGTTATAAATGTGGATGAATCTACACTTGAAATTGTGGGGGAACAATCTCAGTAACCTCGTAAAATACTTTAAATTACCTTTATATTTAATTTATAAAATCTCTTTAACTCCCATTATTTTTAATAAAACATTTTATTTCCGTCCGAGTTCATAAAAACTAGGATACTTTCTAATCAACTTACCTTTTGTACTTCCTATCCATCTCAAAGAGGTAAAGGGTACAACCCCAATTCCCCAAATCATTGAACAATAAGTTGTCCATGTTCAATTGATAGATCACTGATGAAAACTAGTCGATGCTGGCCTTGTAGAAAAGTTAAATCTCGTTAGCTGGAAAGCAATCAGTACACATAAAAGTTTAGGTGAGATTTTTTCGGTTTCTGAAAGATGCAGCCAATGCCGGCAATGCTAATTTAGTTCTTTCTCACTAAACCATGGACCATAGTTGAATGTCCAGCTCAATTTTGCCAGCTAGTTCACCAAATATAGGCAAAAAGTGTACTATTGTTCCACCTTTAGCCATGCACTATGTCGATTTTGTGATGAAAATGGAATGAAAATATTCAGGTGAAGAAATTGAGCACAAATTCTAGATCTTGAAGTTGTTTGCCTAATTTCGCATTGGATATTTTATAAAGGATCGTTCGCTATACGAAATTCTGTTATATGCTATGTCTAAGAAAGGTCGATCTACTTTGGAGTCTCTTATAAAATAAGTAAAATTTACTATCCAATGCAATATGTCGCTTTTGTAATAAAAATGGAATGAAATATTAATTCATGTGAAAAAATTGAACACGGATTCGAGATCTAATTTTGAGTTGGATCTTTTATAATGGGTTGTACGCTACATGAGACTCTTATTTTATATTATATCTAAGAAAGGTCGAATCACTTCAGAGTCTCTTATAAAATAAGTAAAATTTATAGTCCAATGTACCATGTCGATTTTGTGAGTAATTTATAAGGACCTTGCTAGCAAAAAATTGAGCACGGATTCTTGGTGTAACATTTTGTCCCGTATAGTACTTAGTTCCTACACCAACTAGTGACTAGTTCTGAATATCATTTTATCACACCCCGAGCCCAGAATCCTAGGCCTACAAGTGCGACTAGTGTTGTAGACATAAGAAATAACTATTTTGATATTCTTTTCTACTGATCCAAGATAATTAACCAAAATCATTTCTTATACTCATAACATCCTCTTATAAATTATTTATAAATATTATATTCTACCGATTTGGAGTATTAAAAAAATTGACCTACTTTGGTCTCTCTGATTCCTCTGATCATTGTCAAGCATTATGGAGCAGAAATCATAATTGGCTAGTGATACTTTTGAAACCTTTTAGAGCCACATTGATTTCATTTGACACAGATGGCATCTTTGCCTCCATATTTTAACTCTCAAATGCTGATTTTTGTCCACTAGAATATTTAAACTTGTGGAGAATATAGAATCACAAGGCTGTACCTAGAAGCCTCCAGATGTTTGAGCATGAGACCAAATCCTAGTATCTTTCCTATTGAGTGTCCAATTTAATGCCCATAACTACTTAGTCTTTCATGGCACAAACTTTTATTTCCTCCACGTATGTTTGGCATTTGTTAATACTATAGTATTTGAGCCAAAAGGACATGTTTGCCCTCCAATTAATCAATAATTTTGGTATTGTTAAAATACAATCTATTTTTGGTGTTTGGAGTAAAAGTTATTATCTCAACTTGACACTGTGTAAAACTCTTCTATAAATTCAAACTAACATCAATTTGTGAGATAGGACATGTGAGGTCCACTTAATATGAGATGACTAATATTAATCTGAACTAATTGAATAGTAATTTGTCTTATTAGCCCATCGTACAGTTTGGTGTATAAAAGCGAGCTCAAATAAATATTTCTGTGTTGAGGTTGGAAAACTTCTCTCCCCCCTTAGCCACGTGGTCAACACTAAGGAAAAAAGGTGGTCATTTCTTTAATACATGCATCTATATTCTAACATCAGTTTGTGAGAGAGAACATGCAAGATTAACTCCATATAAAAGAATTGATGTTAATTCGAATTAATTGAATAACAATCCTTCTTATTAGCCCATCGTGTACAGTCTGGTATATGAAAGCAAGCTCTAGTATTTCCGTGTTGAGGTTGGAAAACTTACTTCTCTCCCCCACTTAGTCATGCGATCAACACTAATTAAGGGAAAAAACGTGGTCATTTCTTTGATGCATGCATCTATGTACTCATAAAATAATTTTATTATGTTACACCTTTGTTGGAGTTAGTTGAGTTCATTTTTCTCTGATCACCTATTAAATTAGGGATCATGTGAGTTACCCCTTTTTCAATGCAGCCAATATGTAATGTAGTAGTAATTTCCTTGATCTTTGAACTCACATATTTAAAACGAGACCATTAAGTTATAATATTCTAACTTTGATATATTGAATTAAATAATAAAAGACAAAGTATTAGCAACTTCCTTGATGACTTTTGATCTGAATCACCCAATACAAGATTATCATTTTTGATGACTTTCAGTTCACGTAATCTTAATTAATTCATAACTACCATTATATTTTTGTACACCAGAAATCTGGAAGAATTACCTCCTCAATTTAAACTTTAGACATAGAAGAAACTATTATTAATCCAAATTCAATATCTTTTTTTTTTCCATTAAACATATTTATTACGGGTAAAGAATGCATCAAAAAGAAGTGACTCTCGCGGTCCAAAATCAGAAAGATTAGAGCTTGGACAATTTATCCATTTAGAGCTTTTGTCCCAATATAAGTATCCATTAATTATAAATCAACAACCTCTAGTGTTGCTACTTTCTCTTGTAAAATAAATAGAATTACAACGAGTGAAACATCACTAAAAATAATTATACATGTAAATCACGTTAGCGCCCATCAGAAGGAAAACGAAAACAAAAAAAATACAAAAAGAGGGCATGTTAGGTTTTTTTTTTAGTTAAGTAAATATAACTTGTGCAATGATTGAGGGCAAAATGGAGACCTTAGAATTAAGTACAACCATCACATTAACATCTCGATTTGTCTTCAAACCCCTTTGAATTAAACAAAGGCTAAACCGGAAAAATTATTTTTTTAAAAATAATATTTTTATCAAAAATAATTTTATAATATTTAAATAAATGAAAGCTAATATTTTTTTTTAACTTGAAAAGACACGACGGTTGTCTATTTAAAACCCAGCGGATGCCTTCCTTTCTCCTCCCCCTTCTCCTTTGCAACGTTCAATCTCTCTGTGTATACAACACACACTCTGTTCTTCTCTCACACAGACACACACAGAGAGAAGTTTGTTTCTGCATTCTCTCTCTACATAGTAGCCACCCTTCATACTCATTTCTGGTATGATCTCTTTCTTGGGTTTCACCATTTTCGCTTCTGCATGGCCTATTCATTTACCTTTGCATGGATGGTACATATGCAAGTTTTTGTGATGATGAAGATAAATACAAGTCTTCATCTGTTGAAGACATGTAAAATATGATGATAAATGAATTCATTCTTGCTTTCTTTTTCTTTTTTTTTCATGAAGTTTTGTCCTTTTTTTTCTTTTTCTTTTTTTATTCAGGAGAGGCCTAAGTCCAAGTTTTGGCTTTGCTTTCTTCAAATTGTCTATACTTTTTTTTTTCCACATTTTCACTTGAAGGCTCCATCTTTTTAGGTTAACTTTTCTTGTTTTCGTTAAGGGTTTGCTTTTTCTATTGCCTTTTAGCATATGTTAGATGAGTAACATGAGTTTGTATGTGAGTCTTTCATCTTATTTGATGGTTAAGGTTTCGTCTCTTTTATGACCTTTATTAAGCATGTGTTCATACGCATTTTGCATATGCAGCGGATGATTATTTTATTTATATACCATGTTGGACAACCTCTTTTCTAATACTAAATATAGGAAATTTTAGGTGGAAACCTAGATTCAGACTACGGTTTCAGCTTTCATTATTATAACCAAAAATAATATAGGAACTTGTTAGCTAGGTTGTTGAGAGATGCGAATATGCAGTGAATAGTTCACTTTTCTTGGCTCATAGTAATTATATATTGTAACATTGGTGGTGGATTGTTTATGTAATAACTGGTCAAGGCCTTATCTAAGTAGTTGTGATGGATATATAATGTCCATTTATATGGGAATTTAGTGAAATTATACACCCCATAAAACTATAGCCATGAAAAGATATAGACTGAGAATTAAACTGAATCTTAATATTAATTTGTTTGGGTTCAGATTATCCTTGTACTCAATGCTTACTTATTTTAATTCTCTACTGAAACTGTTGTAGATCAAAATGGAGTACAGGCAAGTAATTCAAAGGCAAAAGTATGATTGTCTTCTATTTGGTAAGTTCTTTTTTTTTTTTTTTAAATCAATTATGTTTGCCAAGTGTCACTATTTTTGGTTGGGGATCTTGAATAGTGTTAGGTAGTCCACCATCAACATATACGTATTGAGATATTTCTTATGAACTTGAGACATCATGTAACGAATGGCATCATCAGATCCATAAGCCCACCCGCCTAGAGAAAAAAAAGCTTGATTTCGGTTCAGTTTGATTTTGGTAATTGACTATGTCCTTGGCATTTCAGATCTAGATGATACTCTTTACCCCCTCAGTTCTGGTCTAGCAGCAGCATGCAGTAAGAACATTAGAGGTATGTATGCTTGTTTAATATATTGGTTTTTGAGGTATCTGTTATGCCCCCTTCTTGTTACGTGTTTCATCAGATTTGCTGATTACGCTGCAAATATGCTTTTCCAGATTATATGAATGAAAAGCTTGGGTTAGACAAGAACAAAATCCCTGAGTTGTGCAATTTATTGTACAAGAATTATGGGACCACAATGGCAGGTCTAAGGGTATGGTTTTTAACCCTTCTCAACATTAGTTCTTCGTATGTTTCATCTTTTATAAGTGAAGACAGAATAAAGCGTCCATAATAAAAACATTTATCGTCTTTATATAATTGATTTTGATGAAAATTCATTTGTGAACCATTTCTTATATGGTTTTTGTTTTCCAGGCAATTGGCTATGATTTTGATTATGATGAATATCATAGGTGTAGATCATCTATCCATCTCAGTCTTTTTTATCTTACTGATTAATCAGATTTAATTTTTCATTGTATTTTTGTGTAGATATGAAATGGCTTAGGTGATTAAAATCTTAACGTTCCATTTTTGCAGCTTTGTCCATGGAAGATTACCTTATGACAATTTGAAGCCTGACCCTGTTTTGAGAAGCCTTTTGTTAAGCTTGCCCCTTCGAAAAGTTGTAAGTCCACTGCTCCGACTGCAATGTCCCACATTGGTTTGATACGAAGAAAAGTGATAAGTGAATAGTTTATAAATGGGTTCCGAAGTTTAAGATTCTGGGTCTTGTACATGACACATGACACCTGTATCAATGATCTAAAATGTTCATTTTCTGAAACAGATCTTCACAAATGCTGATAAGGTCCATGCAGCCAAAGCCCTGAGCAGACTTGGTTTGGAAGATTGTTTTGAAGGGATTATATGCTTTGAGACTCTGAATCCTACACACAAAAGCACTGTGTCTGATGATGAAGATGAGGTTGAGTTTGTAGGCTCAATAGCATCATCATCTCCTAGTCCTGACAGCAGTAATAGCTCTGAGATTTTCGACATTGTTGGACATTTTTCACAAGCAAATCCTGGATCTAGATTGCCCAAGACACCAATTGTCTGCAAACCCTCTGAGGTTGCCATTGAAATGGCTCTCAAGATAGCCAACATCAACCCACACAGAACTGTAAGCTTCACCCTTCTTCAATGTCATATGGTGCTTAACATATGTTTGCAGGGGCGGATCCTTTAGTGGGGGCTGAAAACGCACAATTTAGTACATGTATATGGATGATTTTTTTCGGAATGTCTTAAAGTTACACGTTTTCAAAAAATTCAGCTTTAATTCACTTTTTAATAGCTCCGATCAGCCTCCACTGGCCAGTAAATAATTCCGCCCTTGGTTAATTGTTATCGTCATGGTACTTAATCTCTGTTGTTTTCTTGATCCTTCAGCTATTCTTTGAAGATAGTGTTCGAAACATCCAATCTGGAAAGCGCGTTGGTCTCCACACTGTCCTGGTAAACATCTAATGAGATAAAGTTTGATTCGCTTCGGTTGATTTATACTTCTTGCTAAGGTGTGTGATAAAATTTATTGCAGGTTGGAAACTCTCAAAGAGTTAAAGGCGCAGATTATGCTTTAGAGAGCATCCACAACATAAGGGAAGCATTACCAGAGCTATGGGAAGTTGACAAGGTCACTGAAGTTAATTATTCTGGTGTTGCAGTGGAGACATCTGTGACAGCTTAAATTTATTTATTTATTTATGTAAATGTAATATTTAGAGTTAGGAAGAAAATGAAGCTCATGGGATCTTGCAATGCAAAGTACCCCACATGATGCTTATGGGATCTAGGCCATCCCAGTTTCTTGCAATGCAAAGTACCCCACATGATGCTTATGGGATCTAGGCCATCCCAGTTTCCTGTCTTATCAATCTAGTGATGTTCCGTAGTTTGTTGTTATTATGAAATAATAGAAAATTTTATTTAGCTGACATCTAATGGGAAATGACCTCAGATTATTTCATTGCACATAAAAACACTTACAAAAAATATAATATTCAGCTCAAAAGAAGTTAATGTTCCAATCTGTATATAAAATTCTATATATTCTCTATATTTATGTTGAGTACAAATTTTTCCCTAACATCCACAATAATTTTCTCAACAATGTGTTCCTCCAAACTTGTGGTCGTATTATGGATTCAAATGTTATGTTCAATCCAAACATGATACAGACAAGAGCAGAAAGAAACTCCGATAAGGTCTGATTTTAAGCACTTTCTCTTACAAAGATTCGTCAACTTCTCAACAAGAGAATCCCAATCAAGATCAAGATTCCCACATCTAAGCTTTCTAGCACATAACAACCATATTCTTTTGGTGAAAGAACAATGAAAGAAGAGATGTTATCTACTTTCCTGACCCAATGCGCAGAATAAGCACCTAGCGTCATTAACAACACCCCAATATAATAATCGAGCTTTAGTTGGAAGTCGGTTGAGAGAAGCTAACCAAGAACAAAAGCTTTGCCTAGGGATAACAACTCTATTTCAAATAAGATCAGCCCAAGTCACTTTAACTGATGGTTCTCTAACTTTATTCCAAGTTGTAACGACCCGCCCATTTCCAGATGGTCCGCCCCATTTATGACTGAATGGTGCAGTTGGTAGGCCTGAGGTAATAAACAATATAAGCTGCCAGCTAGTGTATAGAGAATGCTGGATAGCTAGCTTTGCAGAATACGAGCTGCAATCTTGGCCCTTCAGCTGAGATGATTCTCACTCTTTATTTTGAATTTAAACCAAAGCTACCAGCTAGTGTATAGAGAAGGCTAGACAGCTAGGTTTACAGAATACGAGGTGCAATCTTGGCCCTTCAAGCTGGGATGATCCTCACCCTTTATTTTGAATTTAACCCCTATAAAATGAGGGGGAGATGTCTCATTGTAATCATCCCATATTCTCTGAGTTATAGAGCAATATACATATCTTCTCTCAAACTCTTGCTTATATTTCTGTTTTCTTATTCATATCTTTCAGGCTTAGCTTGGCCAAGTCCCTTAGTAACTCGGTTAAACGCCGTACGACGGTCAAGTTTAGGTCTCAGCCTCTGATCCCGTGACATATGGTAGCAGAGCCAAGGACTTAGTGCCTAACTCAACCACGTTGTCTACATTTTGACTCGTGGTATTCTTGAAGTATGGCAGGAACAGAAGAAGATGTTGTTGGCCCTAGTACCCAGGCTGTGGAAAATTTGGAGAAGCGGGCGAGGAAAACGAACAAGTCCAAACCCTCTTCTCGTGCTGGCTCAATGGACCAACTTTCCTCGCTGGAATCCTGAATTGGACGCAATGAACAAAGTGTTCTACGGAATGCTGTCGTAATGGAGGATATTATTGCTCGGTTGGAACAAGTGGAAGCAAGGGACGAGACCGCCTTTCCTGAACACTTACAGGAAGTAGAGGACCAAGTGGAGGATCTGCGTGGACAGACCCTGGCCACTCTCAACACTTTCGCTGATAAAATACGAAAGACCCTGGATAATTTTCAGTCACAAATTTCCGCTACAATTGAAGAAATGAAGACCGAAGTTAACATGGTTAAAACGGAGGTGGAAGTTGTCAAGGCTGACTTAGCCTTGTGCAAGATAGCGGTGAGCACTGGAGCTGTTCCAACTGCCCCTTTTGCCCCAAGGATCGATGTCCCGAGGCCCAAGCCTTTCAGTGGCCAGAGGAACGCAAGAGAGTTGGATAATTTCTTGTGGAACTTGGAGCAATACTTCTCAGCAGCAAATCTTGTCGATGATGCTGCAAAGATTCGAACTGCCCCACTCTATCTATCAAATGTGGCCACCCTCTGGTGGAGGTGTCATTCCACAGATATTGAACGAGGTCTTTGCACCATGGAATCATGGGATGATTTCAATAAAGAAATCAAAAAACAGTTTTACCCGGAGAATGTGGAGTATGAAGCTTATGGTAAGCTTCGTCAGCTTAGACACCAAAATAATATACGAGAATACATTAAGGAGTTTCAGGAAGTGATGCTTAAAATTTCTGAAATGTCCGATAAGGATGGCCTCTTTGCCTTCCTCGATGGACTCCAGGGGTGGACAAGAGTAGAGGTTCAACGTTGTGGTATCCAAGATCTCGCATCCGCCATTGCTGTCGCTGAAGGTCTAATTGAGTTCTCCAACCGAAATGATTGAAAGAAAGGTGTTTCTTCTTCCAACAATAAGAAGCCAAGTGGTGGAGGAAATCAAAACAAATGTATCAATTCTAACCCTACAGATGTTGCTTCTAATCAGGAAGGATCATTCAAACCGGCCTTCAACAAAGGGAAAACTCCCATGGAGAATCAGGGAAACAACCAAGCTCCTTCGAGACAGTATGAATGTTTCATATGCGCAGGCAAGGATCATAAGGTTTATAATTGTCCCTACCGGGGCAAAATGGCGTCTTTCCTCAAACAGGACGACCAAGAATCACAAGAAGATGAAGATACTCAATTGGGGTCTCTTCAACTCCTTAATGCTATAAAGGCCGAGATTAAGACCTCGAAAGACCCAAGGAAATAATCCCTATATGTTGCTGCTATGATAAAAAGACGTCCCTTCAAAGCCTTGGTAGACACAGGCGCTACCAACAATTTCATTGGTATTGATACTACAAGGAAGCTAGGCTTGCAGATCAACAAATTCGGAGGAATGATCAAGGCTACCAACTCAAAAGCCATCCCCATCACTGGTGTTGCCTTTGGTGTCAAGACGATAATTGGTGAGTAGACTAGTACAGTTACTTTTACAGTCGATCCTTTTGATGATTATGATGTTGTCTTGGGATTGGAATGGTTGGACGAAGTAAAGGCCTTCATCATGCCTTGTGGGAACTCTATCTTGGTAATGGGCAACTCTACTCCTTGTACTGTGCCCATGACTCGAGAAACCAGACCTGGTATCAAGGTCCTTTCAGCCATGCAGTTAATGAAGGGAGTCAAACGCAACGAAGATACCTATCTTGTTGCAATGCGAGAGGAAGAACCAAAACATCCAGAACAAAATCCTCTTCCCTCGCCTATCCAAAAAGTGCTAAATGAGTTCAAAGATGTAATGCCCCTGGAACTTCCAAAAAAATTGCCACCGCAAAGAGAGATCGACCACCGGATTGACTTGGTGGAAGGTACAAAGCCCCCTGCCATGGCCTCTTATTGTCTGGCACCTCCAAAACTGGCTGAAATGAGGAGACAACTCCAAGAATTGTTGTATGCCGGTATGATTCAACCATCCAGTTCCCCTTTGGGTGCCCCAGTCCTGTTCCAGAAGAAAGCTGATGGCTCATTGCGGATGTGCATAGATTACCGAGCACTAAATAAGGTAACTATAAAGAACAAATACCCCATACCTTTGATTGAGGATTTGTTTGACCAACTTAGAGGTGCTTGATACTTCTCAAATATTGATTTGAGGTCAGGATATTGGCAAGTCAGAATTGCAAAAGGAGATGAGCCAAAAACTACTTGTGTAACGAGGTATGATGCATTTGAATTCCTTGTTATGCCTTTTAGCCTAACCAATGCTCCTGCTACCTTTTGTACTCTGATGAACAAGGTATTCAGATCCTTTCTCGATAAATTTATCGTAGTATACTTGGATGACATCGTGGTCTATAGCTCTTGCCTACAAGACCATGTTGAACACCTGAAGTTAGTACTGTAGAAACTTCGGGAGCATGACCTGTACGTCAAACCAAAAAAATGCAGTTTTGCCAAGGAAGAGGTACAATTCCTTAGTCATATCATCGGTGATGGGAAAATTCGGATGGACAATGCCAAAGTGAAAGCCATTCATAAATGGGAAGCTCCTAATAGTGTCCCCAAATTGCGGTTGTTTTGGGGCTTGACAAATTATTATCGCCGTTTCATCAAATGATACTCAGCCATCGTCACGCCCCTGACAGAGTTGCTAAAGAAAAACAAGCCCTGGGTGTAGGATGGAACATGCCAAGATACATTTGATGTCCTCAAGGCTGCTGTAACTGCCGAACCTGTTCTCATACTGCCTGATCAAACCAAACCATATGAGGTACAGACTGATGCTTCTAATTTTGCTATTGGTGAAGTATTGATGTAGGAAGGACATCCAATTGCTTTCGAGAGTCGAAAGCTCAACGAGGCAGAATGGCGGTACTCAACCCACGAGAAGGAGATGGCGGCAGTGGTGCACTGCCTGCGTACTTGGCGGCACCATCTGTTGGGCGCCCATTTTGTGGTAAGAACTGACAATGTTGCTGCAAGTTATTTCCAGACACAAAAGAAGCTTACTCCTAAGCAAGCAAGGTGGCAAGGATTCCTGGCCGAGTTCAATTTTACCATGGAGTACAAACCCGGTCGAGACAACCGATTAGTTGATGCTTTAAGTCGCAAGGCTGAACTTGCGGCAATCAGTCGCCCTGTGAGCCCTCTCACTAATCAAATACGTGAGGGCCTGGACCATGACCCCATGGCCAAGGCATTGTTAGGGTATACAAAAGAATGGAAGACCCGAAGGTTTTGGGTAAAGGAAGTTGCTAACCAGAGGAGACTGATTGTTCGTGCCAAAATGAAACAATCTAAGGCAGAAGATCTTGAAAGAGTGTCATGACTCTTTGTGGGTAGGACACCCTGGGATGCACCGTACCATGGCGCTCATGGAAGATTCTTACTATTGGCCAAGGATGTGAGACGATATTGAGACATATGTTCGGACTTGTCTTGTGTGCCAACAAGACAAGACCGAGACTAAACATCCAGCTGGGCTACTCCAACCACTGCCTATCCCCGAATATCCTTTTGACAACATCTCAATGGACTTCATCACGTGTTTACCGAAGTCAGAAGGATGTGGTACCATATTGGTTGTCGTGGATAGATTTTCCAAGTATGGTGTTTTCATCCCTGCACCCCCGGACTTGATGACCGTCGATGCTGCTAGGCTCTTCCTGAGGTATGTTGTAAAGTGGTGGGGCGTTCCAAAGTCTATTGTGAGTGACCGAGATCCCCATTTCACAAGAAAGTTTTGGTCTAAACTTTTTAAATTACTGGGGTCCGAATTGGCATTCCCTACAAGTTTTCACCCACAAACTGATAGATAGATGGAAAGAGTGAATGCCTTATTGGAGTTGTATCTTCGACACTTTGTCAATGCCAACCAAGGGGATTGGGTCAAGTTGATGGATGTTTCTCAATTCTCCTACAACCTCCAACAGAGTGAATCCACGGGTCAGAGCCCCTTTGAACTAGCCACGGGTAAACAACCCCTCGCCCCTCATGTGGTAGCTTCGGGATACACGGGCAAAGCCCCTGCTGCATACAAATTTGCCAAAGAACTTCAAGAGGAACGGGACATGGCCCATGCGATGCTTGAAAAAGCGGCGAAGAAAATGAAAAAGTGGGAAAACAAGAAAAGAAGAAACTTGGAGCTTAATGATGATGATTCAGTGATGGTAAAACTTCAACCCCAACAATTTCGTGTCTTTCGCACGTCGGTACACAAGGCCTTGCTACACAGATATGAAGGACCATTCAGGGTCATCCGTCGGGTAGGCAAGGTCTTTTACTTGTTAGAGCTACCCCCGAAGCTGAAGATTCACCCAGTCTTTCATGTAAGCCTCCTAAAGCCCTATTATGCGGACACAGGATACCCAAGACGTGGGGAATCAAGCCAAGCCCCTACTGCTGTAGTAACCTCTTTTTAACATGAAGCAGAAGCCATCCTGGTAGATCGCATCATCCGCAAGAGGGGAAAACCAAATGACACGGAGTATCTTGTGAAGTAGAAAGGAACCCCGGATAGTGAAAACAGTTGGGAGCACGAAGGGTCATTGTGGCAATTCCGCAAGCTTATTGAGGAATTTCGACAACAACAGGCTTCGAGGTCGATGCCTGATTAGGTGGGGGAAGGTGTAACGACCAGCCCGTTTCCAGATGGTCTGCCCCATTTATGACTTAATGGTGCAGTTGGTAGGCCTGAGGTAATAAACAATGTAAGCTGCCAGTTAGTGTATAGAGAATACTGGATAGCTAGCTTTGCATAATACGAGGTGCAATCTTGGCCCTTCAGCTGAGATGATCCTCACCCTTTATTTTGAATTTAAACCAAAGTTGTCAGCTAGTGTATAGAGAATGCTGGACAGCTAAGTTTACAGAATACGAGGTGCAATCTTGGCCCTTCAAGTTGGGATGATCCTCACCCTTTATTTTGAATTTAACCCCTATAAAATGAGGGGGAGATGTCTCATTGTAACCATCCTATATTCTCTGAGTTATAGAGCAATATACATCTCTTCTCTCAAACTCTTGCTTATATTTCTGTTTTCTAATTCATATCTTTCAGGCTTAGCTTAGCCAAGTCCCTTAGAAACTCGGTTAAGCGTCACACGGCGGTCAAGTTTCGGTCTCAGCCTCTAATCCCATGACAAAGTGCTAGAATTAGAAAACTTACCAGTAGAATCAATCTTCCACAAGATGTTATCACATCTTTGTTGATTAGGGAGTCCTGGAGAAAGATCCTCAATAAACACAAGCTCTCTAGGCCATTGCCACTGATTCTCAAAGATACAATCCGCCACTTTGAGTCGCAAGAGTCGAGCTAGAATAGTGATGTTGTGAAGTCTCATATAATCAAATAAATTACCACAAGGCAGCCAATTGTATCCCACAAAACAAAAGTTCTCCTCCCATCACCAACCTTATACTCAGTGAATTAAGAGGCTGAAGATCTACATTTAAGAATCTCACGCCAAGACCAAGAGGCATTGCTAGGGATGTTAATGCTCCAAATGCTTTGGTTATCAAGGAATACAGTGTTCACCCAATAGCCTCAATATGTTTAGTTTGGTTTGATTTAAGTGTGCGATACATGGTGCCTGTCAACATCTATCCCCTAGGTTTAGTTTGATTTAGTTGAAGCGTGCAATATATGGTTCCTGCCAACATCCGTCCCCTACTATGTTAGTTAATTATTAGTAGTCATTATCATAATTAGCAATATAAAAACTTCCATCCCCTCCTTTGTTGGTACAATTAGTAGGTTTAAATATAAGCAATCATGATCACCATTAATAATAGAAAATTTTATTTAGCTAAGGTCATCTAATATCTCAGATTTAATTTGATTTGATTTGATTTAAGCGTGTCGTACATGGTTGTTTCCAACATCCGTCCCTCCTCTATTGGTACAATGAGGAGTCATGATAACAATTAGTGGGTTAACTTTGAAAATAATAGTAGTCATGATCAGCAAACAATCAAATTTGCAGTACAATTAGTAGGTTTAGATCTAAGCAGTCATGATCAATCAACAATCAGATTTTCAATTGGAAATCTATGCTAAGAGAATTAACTCTTGATTAATAATTTGATGTCGACGCGCATACTACATTTAAATGTGTGACAAATGATTAAGATGTGGAATTTGAGGCACTAAGGACATAGTTTAGCGGTAATGAAAGTAAAATCGACTTCTGCGATATCACAAGTTCAACATTTTTTACTATTTTAAAATTTTGTTCTAAATTGATCTGGTGCATGTGTAGGAGTATACCGCTACAATAGGAGATTTACCAGCTGGTAATCGGGTTCTGCCATTTGGGTTTTAACTTCATAAAATAAAAAAACATGTGGAATTTGAGAACTTAAAAATTGTTACGGATTTATTGAGCCAAAAAAAAAACTGTTACGGATTTGTTGTAACATTCTCTGCCCAAATGACTAGTGTGATTGGTGTATCAATATTATGAACAAGAAGCTGGACGGTCCAGCTTGGTATAGTTTGCTGTCTCCATATACATGTAAAGTCTATGATCATTAAGTTGGACAGTCTAATTTAATCGTTTAATTGCTCAACTCCAATATTATATGGTTCAAATGATTCATAATAAAATAAAACTTTAAATTATTAAAGAAATTATTTAAAATAATCATTGAATAGTATGGACTTTGCTTAATAAAAAACCTAAATCTGAGCCAACCCAAGCTTGAAGCTGCCCCTACCCTTTACCCTCACCTATCACAATCATGTGATTCGCGTGGAAGTATATGAATCTCATAATGTTGCCATAACGTTGGAAATTAATTAAACTTTATGTACTTGTCTTGGTGACATCAACTTAATATACACTATGATAGCACTTCTCATCTGGCATTTGGCTTCTAGGGAGCCTTATCAATGACATGCCAGAGATGCAAGATCTGTTATATAATGGGAAAATTCTTACATTAGTCTGAATTCATGCGTCAGTTTTTTATATAGATGGTAAGATCTATACGTGTAAATTTTACCAATATATAAGATACTGATATTAATTTGAACTGATTGAATAGTTTCCCGTTCATAATGCAACCCTGATAGAAGATGAATAGGTTAATCCTACGAAAAGATAAACCAACAAAACCAAAATATTCAAACGTTTATAAGTGTCTTGAAATTTGTATATAATGAAAGTTTTGTATACTAAACTACCCCTTTTAAACAATAATTGAACTACCAACTTGTCAAAACGAAAGCATTCACTTGTATATATCAATATTCACATTTATATATCTTTTAGAAGACAAAGTGCCCTGAAATTTGTCTACAATGAAAGGTTGTGTACTAAACTGCTATTTTAGAGGATGATTAAAATGCAAACTTGCCAAAAACGAAAACATTCACTTGTATATACTAATATTCACATGTATATATTTCTTTTAGAAGACAAAGTGCCTTGAAATATCGTGCACAAAATTATCCTTTTAGCGATGATTGAACTGCCAACTTTTTGACCCAAAAAAAAAAAAAAAACTACCAACTTGCTAAAATCAAAACATTCACTTGTATATACCTTCTAGAAGACAAAGTGTCCCAAACTTTGTATATAACGAGAGTTGTGTACATTAAATTATCTTTTTTTTATCAAAATTTTAAGTATCGAACTATCCTTTTATATATTTTAGAAGACAGAGAATGACTGAATTACCAACTTGTCAAAACCAAAATATTCACATGAAATATCTTTTAGAAGATAAAATATTTTCAATTTTATACATAACGAAAATTTTATATATCAAATTAATTTTTTATATATTCTAAAAGACAGACGATGATTGAACTACCAACTTGCGAGTCATACTCTAAACTCATAGAAGTTGCAAAAGCCGAGTTAGGCAGCCATATCCCAAAGATGTTTCAGGACCACAAATGGTTGAAGAAAAAGTAAGTGGAATCCCTGTATCATCTAGCTGTAAGTCATGCAGACTGTTAGCAAAACATATGCAAAGATATTGGTTGTTGTTGGAAGGATTATGCCCGTAAATATCCGAGAATATAATATTATTTTAATGTGAATTGATATAATTTACGCACTCAAAATGTTGTTTTTTATTACTAATAAGAACTATTACAATCCGAGTCATGAGATTACTTCTAGCTGCAAAACAGCCCTCATTTTATGACTATTTTTCCCTACCTAGAGAGTGAAATAAAGGCTTTAGTTCTCTAATTTCAAACAAGAAAACTCATAGTTTTCTGTTTCAGTTTGTTGTTTATCGATAACAAGAAACTCATTTTAAATAAGATTATATTAGATTTACTTAACACTATAAATTTTATGGTATAACAGCGCTTCTTAACACTATAACAAATCGCTATCAGATCAATTGCATGTTAACTCTCATTTTCTTTAGATGAAATCCAAACGCATTAATCATGTACTTTTGTCTAGGAGTAATTCTTTTACTTATCATCTTCACCGACCCTAGTTCATCTTCACCGGCCCAAGTTGTGGGAATTGTCATCACTCGCCTATAATAAGTGAAAGATACAAAAAAACACAGATAAATAATTGCATTGATTAGTTTAAACTCATATGGTATCTAGGAATAATCTACGCACATCTCGGATTATTCTACCCCTCACAAAATAAAATTCGTCTCACAAAGATAAGCGTAGACCTTAGATCTACTAATTAAGATCTTTAGGTCTAAAAGTCCTTAATCCTTTAAAAAATTGAGCACATTTCACGTGATTCACGTGATCGAGACTAAGGAGATTATGATATATTGGTATTTATATTAATTGTTGGAACATATTTTTTTTACAATATGTTATCGGGTCCCTCAATTAAATTTTAAGACGTGTCATCATTTATAAAAAGGGATTAAAAGATCTTATATGGGTTGCAATGGCAACGTCATATATGCTTGAGATGCTTGAAAGGCATCCCATCAGGCGACCGATGAGCGGAGGATGTCTAATTCGATTAGGCAAGTAATTCCGAATCAATCATCTCATCAACTACTTATATATGTGTACGTACCACTTTCTAGTATCTTTGCACTTCTAACTACCTTAGATCATTGGTACTCTTTCAGTCAAATAATACATTTAGAGCGGAAAGGAAAAACATGTACTACCAAAATAATAGACCTCAGAGAGATTGATACAAGTCTGACACTCATATTGAAAGAGACCGATGACGAAAGTTACCTGGCCAATGCGGCCAGTTACCAGAACCTTATGGTTCCCGGATTCATCATATTCCAAGGACTTCCCATCCTATAGGGGCTACTACTTATGGATCTGTTCGCTTTTAGTTGGGCTATTATAGTGTCGTTATTAAGTCCACTCCTAGCTTGGGACCAAGTGTTTCACTGGGCTTGGGCTAGAGCCGATCTTTTGCCACTACAATGAGTAATAATGACAACAATATTTGGGCCTTGTATTTTAATCTATCGCTCTTTGGCTACCTTTTTTTGGTCGAAGCACGAGCAGTCTCAATTTTTTTTATTTAAATAAAGGGCTAAATTAATATTATATTCCATACAAAAAATATTATACTTATCGAAAATCAATTTTAAAATTTTTCGCACACTAAACGAAAACCATACTATTAGAACAAATGCCTCAATTTCAACTCTTCTCAACTCATTTTAAAGAATAACCAATTCTCTTACCAAAAAAAAGAAAGAAAGAAAGAAAAACAATAAGCAATTCCTATAATGTTCAAGAAACAACATCAAACAACTTTTTTTTTGTTTTTTCTTTTTGATGACGGAAAAATATTCCTTGGAAGTTCTTTAGATTTACACCAAAGTTTGAAATTTGAGACACATAACATTGCTCGAAAGAGATATGATTCGTTTAGTTAAACACTAGACCTAACTAAACTGACACCAAATACAATAACTTTTTGGTTGATTCGAGTCCAAAATATAAGTTAATCTCTTATTCATATCCTAAACACTCTATTACTAAACTAACCACTTAGATCAACATCAAACAACTTACTATAATCTAAAATTCAAAATTCCAAATAATAAATTGTAACAGATAAAAGTCTTTATCCTTGATTTTCATTCTTCCGTGGGCTCTGAAAGCCCAATTAACCCAACCCAAGAACCTGCATTAGCCCATTAACTTTAAAAAGAAAACCCAAAGTCAAAGCCCATATTAATAGCATTAACTACAAAATCTCAATAGATAAGGTGATTGGTCAGACAAAAAGATAAGAAAATCGCACCAATGTTATAAATAATTTCCAAAAAGACATTTAATAGTGTAGTTTGGAGAAAATTTTCATGGCGATGTTAACACATGTCACCATTTCAGCTAGTGGTAGCAGCAGCATTGGTGAATATCATAAAATTAAACATGGTTTGGCACACTCACTAAATGTTAGTAATAATACAACGTTGTCACAACTGTCAAAGAAAACATCTAGTACTAGTAGTTGTAGGGCTTTTACGTTGTCAACTCCATTTTGGGTTCATAGAGGAAGGAAATTCCCGAGGTTTGCAGTGGTTGCAATGTCTGATGTCAACAAAAGTACTGTTCTTGTCACTGGAGCTGGTGGCAGAACTGGTAATATCTATATTCTTATCTCTTTGTTTTTTTTTAATCTTTGAATAATTGTTATTGTGACATCGGAATAAGTGATCACTTTATAAATGAGTTAGTCGTGTTATTTTTTAAGAGAAGGAATGGCTTTTTTTTTTTTTTTTTTTGAATAGTCATTGCTTTGATGATCTTTGTTTTTAGTCTAATGGTTTTTGTAAATTCGATATAGATAGTATTCAAGAATGTATAAATACTTTATATTTTTAGTTGATGTAAATAATTTATGGATTACACGTGCATATTAATAAGAAATTTTACTTCCCAAAAAAAAAAACGAATTGTTTTGACAGGGTTGGGTTCTAGCCATGGGACGGGACACTTTTTCTTTATAGATATTACATCTGTGACTTGGATTTCACGCATTTGAGTTTATGGAAATAGTTATTTTGTAAAATATAAGATAAATATGTAAAATAAGAATGCGTATAATAGATTTCAAAGTGAGTCGACTACTCAGGGATCCACAGTGGACTACCTTTTATGTTATGTTCTAAGTGTGTGTATATGCCTGTACATATATATTATTTGGGCTATATGTCATGTGTGGTAGTGAAAGATTGTTGCTTGAGGCAATAGTTCGGAAGGAATGTGGCATATCTTAACAGAAATCACTGCCATTTCAGAGTTAGATCATAGTCAATAATCATCACAGACGTTGTTGGCTTTGATTACCAACAAAAAGAGACTCTACAAATAACGCCCGAGGATTGGCATTCAATTGCTGTCATTTTATATGTATATGGTTACAACTATCTACGCTCCCAATGTGCCTATGATGTAGCACCCAGTGGACTATTAGCTAGTGTCTATCATCTTACGAAAATAAAGTATAGTGTGGATCAACCAGAAGATCGTATGCATAAAAGTATTTGCTTCAAGGTGGAATCTGAGAATTCCGTTGTTGTTCTAAAATTGCCTTTAAAGTAAACTATTCCCAGTATTACATGTCACTGGACATTTTACAATCTGGGGAGCTGGAATAAGGGTAGAGAAAACGTGCTAATCATCTATTATAATGATGCTAAGCATAGCTGCTGGAATTATTTATTTACTTCTTCTTCTCTCTTTTCTTGGACAAGAGTTCACTGAATCGAAATTCTTGATTAATGTTTTACTGCATTAACTGTATGCAATCTAGCAGTTAAGCTTCTTTCCGTGACATGCTTCTATGTTTCTTAATTGTTGCAGGCCAGATTGTTTATAAGAAATTGAAAGAAAGGTCAGACCAATTTACTGCTAGAGGTTTGGTTAGAACAGAAGAAAGCAAGGAGAAAATTGGTGGAGCAGATGATGTTTATGTTGGGGATATTAGGAACGCAGACAGCATTGCTCCAGCAATTCAAGATATTGATGCTCTTATAATCCTTACAAGTGCTGTGCCAAAGATGAAACCTGATTTCGATCCAACTCAAGGTGGGAGGCCAGAATTCTACTTTGAAGAAGGAGCATATCCTGAACAGGTGATTATTCCACGGTCATCATTAGAAACACAGTAAACCAAAGCAAACTAAGCATTATCCCCAGTAGGCTTGGGTCAATCATTAGCAACACGGAGTTTCTTTTAAATTTTGATTGAGATTTGTCACAATTTTTGCTCTGATGCTGATATTATAATTCCAGGTAGATTGGATTGGACAAAAGAATCAAATAGATGCTGGTGAGTTTTCTTTTGTTTTAATACTTTTCTGCTTGCTTTACCATTGTAAGCACTATACTGAGAGAAAATGTACATTTTACAGCCAAAGCCGCTGGAGTGAAGCAAATTGTATTGGTTGGCTCAATGGGAGGAACAAACCCAAACCATCCATTGAACAGCATTGGCAATGGGAATATATTGGTTTGTACAACTGCTAACTTGTTTTTGCTTTTCTTTCTTCTTTCTTAGGAAACGGTGTTACATCTGGTTTATTTACTGCCTTTCACCAGCAACCATTGTTTCTTATGTGATCCCCATCTTTCGATATAGATAATTAGAATCTTTTGCTTCATTTCAAGTTTTGACATCTACTCTTCCTGATGGTTATCATAGAAAATGCTGAGTTTCAAATGGTGCTTTACTGTATCTTTTTCTACCCGCTATCATTAAACTCCAGAGTTGAAAGTATGTTATGTCTTTTTGGCGATCTTTTAGGGTGTCTAAATAAAAAAGTATTGCATGCCAAAATGGATGATTGTCTCTTTTTCTGAGAATAGGTTTCCGAAGTATTGCTAGAAATCATTTCCAAATTGTATTCAATATCGTGTTAGATGACTGTGTCACTTAAATTAAATTTCTTCATGCCTGTTATTTTACTATGTATTCTCTTACTTCATTTAGGAAAGTGATCGTGAATGGACTTGATTATACAGGTTTGGAAGAGAAAGGCTGAACAATATTTGGCCGACTCTGGAATCCCATACACCATAATAAGGTATTTCCATCTCTGCTCACTACTATTCACTAGAGATCATCATGTAACTATGGCTTCTAACAAGTGCTTAAACTAATCATTTGACTTCTTAATATTTTTCAAAGTGGACTTTAATCTTTACTGCCTTGATGGGTTGTACAATATCCGTCCACAATGTGACCATCGAAACGAAGGGAAAGGAGAGGTGATGTGCTTATCTGAAACCATAGTTATAATCTGATCGTACCATTTGTCTTTTACTGAAAAGAATCATCTATTCAGAAATTATATTTAGCTGTTACATCCATTTTCTCCAACATGGCCTATGACGGAAGGCATTCTGAATCTAACTTATCCCGAAAGTGAAGTGAAAAGTTTCTTGTTTCTCTTTCTTCTGATCTTTATCATTGACTGTTTTATGACTTCCTGAAACATGTTTTTCACAACTGATAATTTGCAGACACACTGGAGGTAGTATAAGTAATTCCATTGAAAGTAAAATTTTCTTCTTTCCCTCGGTAATCTAAGTTATACTTATACGCGCAGTTTACCATTTGGCAACAGCCTTGGTACGCTTGGAATGGACCAAATTTGCTCATAGT
Organism: Ehretia macrophylla; assembly: GCA_037974665.1. NCBI lineage: Eukaryota > Viridiplantae > Streptophyta > Magnoliopsida > Boraginales > Ehretiaceae > Ehretia > Ehretia macrophylla. The sequence goes on from CM075775.1 coordinate 50,961,997, forward strand.
TTCATCACACTCACTTCATAACTCTTTCTTTTATTCTATTACATTTCATGGTTTGGACCTCTTGAAGTCAATCGTATATCATCTTCTGGTTTATCCTTGACAAGGTCATGTGTTGGTTCTTGTCAATGTAACATTTCTTTGATGATGCAGGGCTGGAGGCTTGCAAGATAAAGAAGGTGGCATACGTGAATTACTTGTTGGGAAAGACGATGAGCTTCTTGAAACGGAAACAAGAACCATTGCCAGGCCTGATGTCGCAGAAGTCTGCATTCAAGTAAGCAGTCATCGGCTGCACTTGTGTAGAAATCTATTTCTACATTCATATTTCCCGGTTTTAGATAATCATTTTTTCGTTTCTAAGTAACTTTCCATTACTAACAGGCACTACAATTTGAGGAAGCAAGATTTAAGGCATTTGATCTGGCCTCAAAGCCAGAGGGAACCGGCACGCCAACAAAAGATTTCAAGGCTCTATTTTCCCAAATAACTACTCGTTTCTGAATGGCTGGTCCATCGCTATATTTCCTGAGCAATTGGGTTCACTTTCGATCACTTTCTTAAATCATGTATTGTCTCTCGATTATGCCATTGCAGTTTTCTGAGCCAGAGAGAGTAGAACAAGAAGGCTAACTGTATGTGATTGTTTTCCTTAGGATCATTATTATGTGCTTAATGAGTGACAATCTTGGGTTTACATGAAATGATAGTTGTTGCTACATGGATTTTCTTTTAAGGAAATTTCTCCTATCAGGCATATGGCCTTCGGCCCCATGTGATTGTGGGGCCCACATGTTTTGCGAGAGGTGTCGAAGGCCGAATACCTTATAGAAGCACTTCCCTTCTTTTAAATATCTGTGGAACTTAACTGGGAGCAAATTTAAAATGTTCGTGATATGCTATTTATTGTGCTTTTTTCTACATCCAGAGTGATTTCTGAGAAGTTTTAAAGGCTAAGATTCAATCCATTTTTATCTGTTTGAAAAATGACGTGCAATTGTTGATGACTGCAAACATATTCTTTTGAGATGGTCTTGATACCGGGCGATCCATGTTCATTGCGAGGTAAATTCTTGTATCTATTGGTTGACAAATTACAATCTTAGGTGGCCCCTTGGTTTATCTATTGTTGATGATTTCCCAAGACAAGACAATTGTTAGTTCTTGTGAAGAAAGATAGAAGGGACAAAACATATTCGCGAATGATTTCATTGTAATCGACTTATGCCTCCTTTGAAGCAAAAAAATAAAAATGATGTGCACTTTGTTTTTGTATTAACAAACTCATTGCTCTTCTTTCTGGTGATCTTCATTCACGAGTAGAGTAAAACTCAAGTGGTTAAAAGAATAACTTTTTCACGAAATTAATTATGAGTTTCACATCCTTGCTTTTAGCAAAAAAAAATTATGATTTTCACAATTGATGGACCTACCAGTATTTAGGCCATCTCCAACAGGTGTTCTAAAGCATCATATTTTTTACATGTAGGGATGATATTAGAAATTTTGGTCTTCAACAGCTTTCCTACATTTATCTCTACATGTAGAAAATCTTTATATCCAAATCATATTATCTCTACATGTGAAAATACAATAAAAAATGCCTAAACTTATCTCTACATCTCCACATGTGGAGTAAACAAAAGTAAATAATTTTTAAAATAGGGAAGCTATTGGAATGAAACTGAAATAAGGATTCCTTGAAATAAGGGATTTACTAAATGTAGGGAATCTGTTGGAGTGAAACTAAAATATTGAATCTCTAAATGTAGAGAAATGATCTAAATTCTCTACATGTAAAGAAAAATATAGAAAATCTGTTAGAGTTTACCTTAGATCAAAGGACTAGCCATGTATAACGAGTAGAGACTATTTTTTCTCGAATCAACATGTAGAACGTAGTCTACATTTTCATTTTTGTCATATGTTGGTGATAAGGGTTGAACCCGAGTTTACTTTCGGAAGTCCTTAACCTGCAAAACAAAGGTCTTCGGGATATTCGTAGGGGCCCACTCCGATGCTCAAGTCAGTTATAGGGCTCAAGAATAGCATATAAGCTAAAAAAGAGAGCAAAGGAGCAAGAGAGATCGAGAGAGAAAAAAGGAGCAACATAGCATATTTTGTCCACCCTTTACCTTGCATGAACTCCTCATATTTATAAAAACATATGTGCCTAAGGATTGTCACGTGACACGCTCTGGTCCAAACTTTTTGTGATGTCGTCGAGTTAGTATACTACGATAATTTCGGGGTTAACTTCATCTATTCACATGGAGTCTAATTTCACTCATATTAGTCGGATATATCAAATATCATAGAATTGCAAATTTTTAAACAAAAAATAATAATAATTTTCCATCAAATATATAATTTTGATTTAGCATTAAAAAAAATAAAAATTCTCAATATGTTATCTAAGTTTTGAAATTTAGCCACAACGTGGTCTTTCCATCATCTTGAGTTTAAAAAAATAGAAGCAGCTAACAATAAGACAATAATATAAAATTGACAAGACTAAAACATCTTAAAATTGGTGCTAAATAAGCAAGTGAAAATATATATTTCAGGGTAGTATATTTTGGAAAGCTCTAGGCTACAATTATTGCTTGCATAAATTCTCATATTACTAAATTCTCGGGTACAACGATGCGCCTTTACACATATATCAAATTAATTAACAAAAAATTTTAAAATAATAATAAAAATTTACCCTACAACCGTTAAATTATAGCCGGACCAATTAATATGAAACTTATTGGGAGCCTAAGAATAAAGACCAAGGGCTACGAATTGTACACCTAAACCAACTTAACAGCCTTGGCCTCTCTTGGATGAAAATGGCGCTACTTTTCTCCACCAACTGTAATTTCAATCATCATCAACAACCGCCACTCTCTCTCAAAAACCCTACTTTCACAAACTCCTCGAAATTCTCACTCAACCCAAAGCCTCATTCCACCCACTTCTCTTCATCCAAGAAGGTACTTACCACGAGATGTTTCACGTTGAGGGGAGACATAATATATACTTTATTTATAAATTAGTGTCGTGAGTTTAAGTAATTTGGCCAATAAAGTCTCGTTTCCGGGTTCAGGGTTTAGGTTTTCGGCAGGCTGACATATATGCCATGAAAGTTTTAGCTTATTATCTGTTATTCTCTTTCAGAAATGGAGGCCGCGGATGCATAATCTTGTTGTTAATGGATTGCAAGAAGACTCCACAAAAGACAGCTCACAAGGTGAGTCTCTCTAGATACATATTCTATAGAGTACTACTATATGGCAACAAACTTCCGGTATTTTGTCAAAGTTCCAAATTAGATACTATTGCGGTGTTTTATAAGAATGTGATAGAAACATTAAACACATAGGTAGCGAGTTACATTCTTGTAAATCATATGGTTTATTAGATTATTAAGTTATCACAGGTTCTAATCTTTTTGTATATCCTATGCAGAATTGTATTATATTTGAATGTTGCTTATAAATGTATTTTGAATCGCTTATATTTGAATTGGATGTTGTATTTGATTCAGATGATGAAGTGAATAGTTTAGGAGTGAAAGCTGCATTGTCTATGCTCAAGTTCTATAAAAGTGAGTTCTGCTTCCCTTGGCCTTTAATTTTTATTGTGGAGTTAAGGAATTAGCTTATAGATTTATGTTCACCCCAAACCCCGGACTTGCAAGCAAGACTCATGTGACAATAACTGTCTTGGGTTAAATATCATTAGGTCCACAATGGCTAAACCGAGTTATTACTTAAACTACAGCACTAACTTATAAACCTTACTCATATCATGTCTCCCACCAATGTGGAACATAACATTGAGGCTCTGCTTATTCTTTGAATTTAGTCAATTAACCTATGTTTTTTTTCTTGTTTAGTTGATGGAAGTTAAACTTTGAATATCAGTTGTATTCTTTAGGGTGTTTACTTATTTAATAGTGATATTCGACAGGGGAAATCTCGCCTTTGTTGCCAAACAGTTGTCGTTTTGTTCCAACATGCAGTGAGTACTCCACGATTGCTTACAAGAAATATGGAGTTGCAAAGGGAACCATCTTAACCGCTTGGCGTCTCTGTCGTTGTCATCCTCTAGGTATAGCTGTATGCCCTTCCGCTTCTATATTGGAAATGTTTTTCTTCTTATGTTCCCATAGCCTTCAATAACAGCTAATTAATGGGATAAATATCCCAGTAAAAATATTCTTAACCAAAATTTTTGCCCTTCTGACTTCTCTGCCTCATGTTCTTACTGTTTATAAACATGACAGGAGGGTCTGGCTTTGATCCACCGAGATGGTTTGGCGACCCAAGTCCTCCAGAGAAATAGCTCACTGTGATGTTGTGAATGCATAAATAAAAGGTACCCTTTTAATGATTCCTTGATTATTAGAGATCTTTACTTCATCATTTTAAGTAAATAGTTTTTATGTTCTGCGTCTAATTTGTTTGAAGTTTCAGAGTTGTACAGAAACCACAGTTTTAAATATAGTATTAGCTTTACTCAATTTCGGTTGCTAATGATAATGTTATCATCTTGTTACTAAAGGTATGTAATCAGAACACAACAATGTTAGTCTCGGGAAAATGGGATCCTAAACTCAAATCTTGAATAAGCAATGATGTCCTTAGGTTCTGATTCACCATGTCCTGCAGCCATATAAAGAATGGGATTCAGTGCCCTAACAATTTTCATGATGCCCCTCAACTTGTTTCAGATCTTCAACTGGAAACATTTGTTTTGCATTGTTTCATAATATGTTAACCGACTGCATACTTCAAGGTACAATTGTTTTGTGTTCGAGACAAAAAAACATGGTTAGATTGGTCAATCAGTAAAGCTGGTGAGCGCAGTGGCTATGATTGCTGATATCAGTTTGAGGGTACCTTGTATACGTGATCTTTGGTATCTTCTTTGTTTACTCTTAAATTCATTCTTGTGAGGCCTGCCTGTCAATGAACTTCATTTGCGAGATATGGGGCTGATAGTCAATAAATTGAGCTGGCCAATTTCTGAATGAGAACTGCAACTCCATTACAATTAAGAGTTCTTTAAAACCGTTACTTTAGCGTTGCTTGATGTGTCACTGTCGAAAAGCATGTTGGTAGACTTCGAGCTTGTATTGGTGAGGTAAACTGAAATCCGCACCTAGGAACCCAAACCAAGTGGATTTCTAAGAAAGTTGTTGCTTGTGAAACTTTTGGTCGAGCCAAGGTTTGAATAATGTCTTATTGGGCCATATGGATTGTACAACAGAAGAACTCTATGGGAACTGCACATACATTAATTGGGACAAAGGCCATTTGAAAGGCATTCTAGTGTTGCTTATGAGAATATAGCGTGGTTGTGAATTAAACCTCCTCAAAGAATAACTTAGAACATTCAGCAATTATTTAGGAAAAGCAGTTGTCAAAGGGAAGGGGTTATTATGCAGATTTTCCTATGAATACAGAGAGGATCAAGATAGCCCCTTACGCTATCCCAAAGTTCATTTTTGAATTGGACTCATTTTGAAAATAATCTCTCCCATGCTCCCAACCTTGTCCAGTCTAAAATGCATGTGTTAAGTTTGTCCTAATCTCTTTCTTCATTTCCGATTTTGAATTTTCCTTCCCATCCTTTCTTCCGTGATGAATTGTTGGCACCAGTCCTACATTTTGTTGCTTATTGCTTCCGAAATTCCTACTTCAACAAGCTACTTCACTCAAGAAGAAGAAAGAGGCATGTTTGTCTTACTAGCCCACATACACTCCAACCAATGTCATTGAGGAATAGTTAGGCTTAGAGGGTGGTCCTCGTTTCTCGCATAAAAGCAATCAGATCATTCAAACACGATTCTGCTTCTAGCCTGTTTGTCTTACTTTTAAGTCCAAGGACCAAAAATTAAGACATTGATCATTGCTCTACATGTCAAGATCATCCTTGGGAGATCACTTATGCTCGTTAGTATCTTCCACCTACAATAAGCATATATAGCTTTTACTGACATCTTCAGGCCTTCTCGTCATAGCTGCTAGTTTGCATCTGTCTCAAGGGATAATATAACCGCAATGAAGTTTCAGGTTTATAAGGTTAGATTAATGGTAGTAGCAACTCAGGAATGAAGAGAAACTATTGATCATATAATGCTTCTTTAAGTTTCAGACCTTTTGGCAAGGATATGTCTCTGATCAAAATGCTCTCTGAATCATGATTGCTTCCGCTCCTTTTTTTTTCCCTACCCCAACCCCCTAAGATTCGAACTCTAGCCACTCACAAACCAGGGGAAGTAGTCCACCAACTGAGCTACCCAAGAATCACGGCTGCTTTGAAGAGCTGACTTTGCTTTGTCTTATGGAGAGTATAATGATGATGGAGACATTTTCCTGCTCTCTGATAAATTATAAGCTAAGCAACATGAAAGTCTATCAAAATTCAAGAGTTATTTATGTCACAGGATATGTCATCCACATTAGACAGAAGACTTTTGAACCACTGAAGTTATCATCAATCATTTCCTGTATTTTAATGTTATGTGTTTCCTACTGATTCTAGCAGATCCTTACTGGACTTTCAATGACTAGTTGCAAAAACTCTACCACCTTAGCTACATAGTTGTCCAATCATGAATCGAAATATTAATTTTTTGAATCATGAAATTACAACGATATAGTCACGTTTTACAATTAGATTTAGAATTGTATCCTTACATGAGCCTTAAAAGTAGACTGACCAAAAGACTCATCGAAGCAACATTATGACCAATAAAAAACAATCAACAATTACAATTTTTTAGTTAGCGAGATAGGAGTTTTGGTAGCTTTTTAATGTTTGGCTTTTAAAGTAAAAAGAACAAAAATCAGAAAAAATATGTGACCTGACCTAGAAGTGAATTGTACCGAATCGCTAAATTGTACAACTATGATTCGGTGCTATATTTACATTTTCGATTCACTTGCTGATTGGAATTTTCCTCGTGAACCAAATCAAATTGTAATATATGAATCGTAAACCGTAAGATTGTAATAACTCTGCTCAGTTGTGATTTACACATTCTCGATGCCTTGTATGAAATTTGAGGAGTTTCATTTCTGAACTTGAGGCCAATCTGAGGACAATTTCAGCAAGGATCCAAAAATGTCAAAGCGTAATTCATTGAGAAAGAAACTGTAGATACTCAATTACATCCCCAGATCCACGTATAGGGGTTACAACTTATTTGGGGTCTACTATACACAATCTTATCTTGTATTTTTGTAAGAGACTATTTTCACTGCTCGAACATGTGTTATCAAGTCGGACGCACTCTGCATTTATTATACATAGCTTTACTTGCATTTCCACCAAAAAAAAAAAAAAAAACAACTATTTTCACATTTCGAACCTACGACTCTTAGATTACACAATGACAATTTCATCGCTAAATTAAAACTTTCCCTCTTCATGTCTATGATGTTAAAGCAAAAAAGTCAACAGTTCATTTCTCTTCCTCGCCATGAAAATGAAGATGCAATTTGATTGGTTGTTCCCTGTTTGAAAAGAAAAGTCTAAGATAGTTTATTCTTCTACCTTACCATGGTATAGTAGTGGAATATTTCAAATCTATGTTGATTATAATTCTTGTTTCATTAGTTGTCAATGTAATGTTTTTTTTTTTTCTTTTTCATTTTGACTCCTTTTTTAGGTAGTGGAGAAGACATTGTGTTTGCCACAACTTGCCTCAAATGGTGGCTGTTTGATATTCTCTCTCTTACAAATTGATATGAATGATGTAAATGCAAAGTGTAAGCCTGCAATAGTAAATATCCAAATTGACTTTGTGCTGATGATGGTGTACTTGACTATTTTGGGGATGGCATAAAGAAAGACATATGATGGTATAAAAAGTTGTTGGATAAAGTACAAATATTCTCGTATTTTGTTAAAATTACACATTAGATTTGTAATACCATAAATAATTTAATAATTTTTTTATGATCAAAAGCTATTTTGTTTAGTAAATGTCTTTTTACAGAGAAGTTAAAAAGGTTTATTGTGCAACAAACATCCTCGCTATACAAATTGCCTCACCGCATTCGATCTGTCATGTCGCGAAAGTAGTAGTTGCGGACATGATTGCTCGAAATTGGAGACTTACCATTTGTTGCTTATAAACATCTTGAGTTTATAAGACAGTCAAGTTTTGATTTTCATTCAAACTCATTAGGCTAGTAAAATTTTAAAAAAGAGATGTGCTTGAAATCTTATATCGACCACCCTTTTTGTCGTTGTCAGTAAGGTAAATCACTCGACCCTAGTGATTCACAGTCTAATAAGATTATGGCTCCATTATGGTACCATGAGATTTTTCATATTCTTATAAATAATTAAAAATAAATAAATTATTACGATATCACAGGTGAAAGTGTAACACCGGTAAAAGATAAACAACTACAAGTGAATCACCTTTATACCCAAGTAGAAATTGTCAACACTATTTAGAGTGGTGATGTAACATTTTAAATTTCGGCGCTCTACTATATTATGTTCGTAATCATTTGATTAAAATATAATTTTTCCTTGGTCAAACAGACAATTTCACTTTCACTTCCACATTATAAAGTGTCTTAATTGAAATTGTTTATATGTTATTGATGTGTAACACGTTTAAGGATCTGTCACATCAAATATCACTGATAGAATACTTTGATTATAGGAAAATAAACGATCAAGTGGGACGATTCGGCTTTGTGTGCTGTGTGAGTCCACACATGCATAAAGTCTCCACTTTATTAAATTAGATATTCGATTTAATCGTTTAAAACCCTTTTTTAACAATCAAAATTTTCCAATAAAACAGAAAAAAAAGGGTCCACCTATTGGTTTTTTGTACCTAAAACGTTGTTTTCTATCAGTTCTTTACTTGTTTTCGTATTCAACTTTTGTTGATGGTTTGTGGGTGAGTGTCCATCTCAATCTTGGTTGGTTATATTCTTTGTTGGTGATCATGGTTGAGTTTGCGATTCAGCTAATGAGCTTCCTCCATTTTGCTTTCTGACCCCAACAAAACAAGAAAATAATAAACAAGCATAGAAAGAAGCCCACAAAATATTTTGCATGTTTGGCTCCACAAACCATCATCATCATTTACCAATATAATCATACGAGGAATTTTATCCCTAACAATGTCAGTTTCAAATTTAAATAATAAAGAAAAGTAATATTTAATAACTGTTAAGTTTTATCCCTAACAATGTCGGTTTTAAATTTAAATAATAGAAAAAAGTAATATTTAATAACTGCCAACCTAAATACGCCAGATTCTTTATATAGATTTAAGATATCAAAATTGGTGAAGGAACTAGATAAGATACCAACTTCCTTGTCACATACTAGCATTTGGAATCAGAGCAACTTTCCACAAAATTGCAGATAGGAATCATATGGTATAAAGCAAAGTCCATGCCTGTTGGAAGAATAAACCTATTTGTCAAATCACCTTTTATACATGATATAGGGCAGAAAATCCGACCCAAGAACCATGCAAGGACCCGCCTAAAGACTCACGACCCGAAGCAAGCTTAAACATAATTACCCGATCTCCTGAGATACCCAAGGTCTAATCAAACCCCTACTTAATGCAAGTGTTCTATATGAGTAAGGACCGCAAAATTTGGAAATCTTGTCGGGAGAAGAGTCCTCTTCTAGGAAGAAAAGTCAGCTATGTACGATCTCATATGGCTACCTCGCACTCATGAAATCTGAGGAAATATTTCCCTAAATAGTAAAAAATACCCCATTCCACCACCAAGTCAAGGATAACTTATTTTAAACAATTTCTCTCATGTATACTTCATATTCTGCCATCTCAGAATTATACATTTAATAATCACTAACTTGATCGTCGGAGTCAACTCCCTTGTTACTCGACCCGATATCCAAACTTTTACCTTAAACAGTACAATTCTAGTAGAACTCTAGCTTTGTGAAATGAAGTAAAACACCAATTCATGGAAATGAAAGAGCATATTCACCAATTTTACATTAATAATAGACACAAGAAACAAATTAAACCATAGGCTCTCAAATTGAAAAACACATAATAAACAGCTATTCTATTGCACAAAAAGGAATTGATCTGAAATCAATTGATCTCTTAAGGCAGCTTCTGTTGAATCTTAATACAATGATTATTGTTGAAGGCCTGCAATGGTTGTAACAACTGCAACTGTTTCAGCTTGTAAGTTAACATTTGCCTCGGTGCACGAGGGAAGGACAATGCCTAACATCTAAGTATTGCTGTAGAAGTATAAACCAAAGAGTGATATACCCCACACAAAAATTAAATTGAGTGCAAAAGCGTGTTAAACAAAACTACAGCGAACCCTCAGGATTTGTGCTGGAGCTGATGTTAAATCTGATCATCACGCAAAAAACATCAGAGAACATAATCTTACTTGACTATCATTTGAGCTTTCAAGCGCTTTCCTGAAATACCAAGAATGTATCGAAGAAATCAGAAATTTCATCCTCCTGCTGATATCCAAAAGCAATTATTAATTGGAATCAGCCACATCAATTTCCTGCAGGATGAGCAAGTACAATCACTACACAGTATAAGAATCAAAGCAACTAGATCAAAGAATGAAAACAAGAAGATGTTAACAATAAAATCTTAAAAACATCACCTTCGGGACTGAGTTTCCAGTGCGATTATGTATAAGGTCACTTTTGGGTACGATCAAGACAATGACTTTTCCATTTCCTAAACAGGCTTCCAACAAGACAGGGCATATATAATTCGCCCCTTCCATCCCAGCAACAACCACTGACCATCTTCATCAATTACAAAATCTTTGTGATAGCCTGATCTCACCTTTTCTACTGCCCTATTCTTTATTTCTCGTTCAAAGGGTATCTGACTGAAGCCTGCCCTCAGATGACGGACTTGCCACTGCTTGTACGTCTCTGGCCTTTCAACTCTCTCCCAGCCCTCACATGCTATGACATTCATAGCTTCCCTCCCAAAGATCTCCCTTTCAATCAACATGCGCTCTGGAATCTCACGAGGTACATTAGTTTCAAGCATATCAAAGAGTGACGAGAAGTGAAACAGAGCCTCTCGAAACCTGGTGACAAAGAACGGTGCACTGTAAGCCCCATTGATTATCCCATGGATAAAAATATCTGGATTTATCTTCCTTATCAGGTTAAGAACAGTAGTTCTTGAACTTTTGACAGCCAGTGTCTCATCATGTAAATTCTTAAAACGGTACATACAGTTGACAACGAGAAATTCATCCTTGTCAATTTTGAGATCCTCAAGTGTAACACTCTCCCATTTTTTTGCTATTGCATTATACTCAAATGGGACATTGAAAGTCCGAGCATAATCGGCCAAACGGCGCCCTGTCTCCTCAATCCGTTCTGCTGGGCGGAAACCAGGTTGGGGAAATTCAATGCCTGTGATCCGAAGCTTCGGAGGCCCACCTTCTCTTTCTACGATTCGCTGAATCAAGGTAGGAAACTGGAAACCATAGAGGATACCAAAATCTATGACGTGAACCCTAGCCACATTCTGTGCTTTAATTATAATTGTTTTATTTGAGGCAAAACTTGAAATCTTCCTGAATGGACATGATGCAAGATATAAATGGTAAGCTTTTAAATAATCAGCAGCAGATGTTCTTTTGTTGACCAGTGCCTTATAAATCTGGCTTCCTATGCCAGCCAAGCGTGCCTCAAGGCCATCAGCAAGGCAATGAGCCAACCTCTGATTGCCATCACCAAAAGGAGAAGAATGCTGCCTAATCTGTTTTAGTAGCTCATTTGCATTACGACGGTCATCGGCTGCAACAGCCTGTGCACAATTAATCAAGAGGGTCCTCAAGTCTATAACTTCCTTTCTTCCATTTTGTCTCTTTCCACGGCCCTTTGCACCAGTAGATCCCTTCGGTAGCCCATTCTGCTGTACCTTCTTGCTAGTTGCATCTTGCAATCTTGTGCGATAAGCTTTCAGTTCTTCCCCTCCCTTTCCCATGCTATGAAGCAAGACTATATCAAACTCCTCCGAACGAAGAATTGATTCCGTATAAACTGCTGCCTGCTTGCTACTTCTCTCTTCTTCCAAGTCTATGTCTCCGCTATTAGGATGCTTCCTCCCCCTTGACCCAGTTGGCAAGTATTCTCCCTCGTCTGTTGACTCTTTCTTCACCGCCACTTCAACAGCTTTCCCCTTTGATTCCTGGGGTAACAACCCATTGACATCCAAATTTACAAAAATTTTATCACCTGTTGGAAGGAACTTGCTTGCTTCTTCAACACCTTTCCTGAAATTCCAAATAGATTGGCTCTCATTATATGTGTCGGATGTCCGAAGAGGACTTACAGGAGAATCGAGGAACCCATCTAGAACAGCGTTTATACTGTTTGATGAGCTCACTGATGAGTAGGAGGAATTATGAGCTGGAAGATTCGGGATATGATAACCATTGCCATTGTCGTCAACAGGATTGTAATTCCAGCTGGGATTAATGAGACAGTCACTCCAATAGCTGCAACCGATAATGGAATTCTGGTGGTTTCCCAATATGGAGTCCTCTGGACTATCACTATTTTGGCAATGATAAGCTTCATTTTGCTCCGGCGAAGGTGGGTACTTCTTGCCAAGGGCCTCATACAATGATTTCTCTTTCGCTTGGAGCTCCAAAGACTCTTGAAGCATATATGTCTCATCCTCCATATCTTCTTCCATAAGCATCTGATTTATGTATCTCAATATAGCATCTGAGAAATCACAGTCTTCATTGAAATCATCCTCGACACCAAAGCTAGAAGTTGATGTTATATTACTAGATAAGGGGTCGCTCGGAACAAACTGAACACCATTGTGCTTGTGTTCAACATAAGGAATTTGAAGCCTAGGTCCATTGACTAGTGTCTGATCCGAATATATTGTCTGAAATCTCGGTCCATTACTAATACCCTGGTCTGGAAAAACCGAAACAGACTGATTCCTCAATTGAATTCCATTCATGGCACCCGAAAACCCCCGAATCCTCGGATCCATTTCAATCCTATGACAATATCTTTTCCAGCAATTCCTGGTCTCAAACTATGTTTTTTCTGCCTCAATTATGCCTATGCCTAAACAACCTCAAGCTCTCACAGTACAATAAATACAAACCTGTATTCAATCACAAAGAATAAAACTTTTTTTCAACTGCATAAATCTTGAATATGACAATTTCAATTCTGAATAAAAAAAGATTGAACTTTTGACTAATGAAACACTACATATAAAACAATTTAATTCAATGGTGAAGTCAAATAAACAAAAGGGTATCTAAGAAACATGTAAATCAAGATAAAAGTTCACATTTTCAACCCATAATCAACCATTTCAATGTAAAATTCAAGCTTATAAATAGTGTGTCATATATTTTCAAGCAAAACTCAACAAAATTTATCAGTCACTGTAACAAAGTAAAACATGTATGAAAGATTAGTGACAGAAGCGTACCTTTGAGAAAAGAATAACCAGAAGAGAGAGAGAGAGAGAGAGAGAGAGAAAGAGTTCAGCAGTTGAAGTAAGAAAAGGCCTTAATTAGTGAAGGCTGTCTGAAATCAAGAAACTGGATCAATCATAACCGTTGAAAAAGGTTACCGGATACTACCAGTCAAAAGTCAACAGATATTTCTGGTTGTTAGGAAATAATGGAAATGAAAGGAAATGAAAAAATTGAACTACTATTTCAACCTTCATGGTATTAAAAAAATGTATTTTTTTTGATTGGTAAAAAAAAATGTGTTTATTCAAATGGTAAGATATTGTAGTAAAGGGAAAAGAGAGAGGAGAGAAAAAATGATGAATTTTGATATAATTAAATATTTTTCGGTGTTCAGGAATAATGAAAATAAAAAAATTGAACTATTATTTTAGCCTTTACAATATAAAAAAATGTATTTTTTGTTTTGGTAAAAGAAAACGCGTTTATTCAGGTGACGTGTTAACTTGTAGTAAAGGTAAAAGGAAAGAGAAGAGAGAAAAAATAAGTATAAAAAAATGTATTTTTTGTGTTGGTAAAAGAAAACGTATGTATTCAGGTGAGGTGTTAACTTGTAGTAAAGGAAAAAGGAAAGAGAAGAGAGAAAAAATAATAATAAATTTTAAAACATCCTACGATGACATATTTAGATTGAGAAAATTAATATTTTTTTATATGGATAATTGGTACAAGCATAATTTTTTTTTAGGTGAAGTGCATCAGATCCCCCTGTGATTTGTCAAAAATGCATAACACCCCTGTAGTTTAAAAACTCCCTAATCACTACCTTATGGTTTTCGAAAGTGCACAACACTCTCATGCTGTTAAAAAATATGTCATATTTAAAGGGAAGAACGAATTTTCAGAATTTTTTACTTAAATAAATTCATTTTTGGACAAAAATATCCTTATTTCAAAATATTTTTTTCCTTTTCTTCTTTTCTATATACCCACTCTTTCAACCAAAAAAAAAGAAGAAGAAAATGGAACCCCCTCTCCACCCCGTTAGCCCACCCCATCCCACCCCCACCCCCACCCTACCGCACCCCACTGCACCTCATCAGCCCAAGCTGCCTAGCGATCTTCCATTATTGGAATCCCCGCTTCCTCTTCTAGAACAGTGATAGCCTTTTCTTCTTCACATGAATAAGCCATTATATACATATAGGAGATCCGGTTGGGGGAGGGAGAAGTGAGGGCTCAACTCTTACGCCAGGAGAGCGGCGGGAGATGCCAAATCTTGAAAGTTCTTTTAGACCGATAGTTGTTTGAAGAATAAACATAAGGTAGGTTTTAGCCCCCAGAAGGAAGTCATTAGCTGAGAGTTGAATCACATGATGTCGTGATTCTACTTGTAAAAACGAGGACCAAGGCTGAAGTAAAACGAAAGCCTTACGGGTATACCGGAGGTGAATCAGAGAGGAGATGGGAGTTTTCTTTAAGGCATTCCTTTCCCGTCCTGAGCAAGCCTCTTTTCATTCTAGCGGTAAGTAACTGCTATTAGCAGCAGGAAAGGTAAATGCCTTACCCAATTCCATAACTGAAATTGCGGCCTTAGAGCTACAACTACGACTTAGATTAATATCGTACATACGAGATTAAGTCTAAGTCTAAAACTGGACGAAAGCTATTGGGCTGACGGGGTGCAGTGGGGTGGGGTAGGTAGCTGGCGTAGGGGGGTGGGGGGGGGGGGACTGACAGGGTGGGGAGGGGGTTCCATTTTCTTCTTCTTCTTTTTTTGGTTGAAATAGTGGGTATATAGGAAAGAAGAAAAGGAAGAAAAAAAATTGAATTAAGGGTATTTTTGTCTAAAAATGAATTTATTTAAGTAAAAAATTCTGAAAATTCGTTCTTTCTGTTAAATATAACAGATTTTTTAACGGCAAGGGGTGTTGTTTATTTTCAAAAACCATAAAATAGTGATCAGGAGGTTTTTAAACTACAAAGGAGTGTTATGCACTTTCGACAAAATTACAGGGGAATTTGATACACTTCACATTTTTTTTTTCTTTTTCCGTTTATGAATACTAACATGATAAAGTTCGTAAGCAATGCATAATGTTTTCGCAAATCTTAGGTGTGAAAAAGATAAAAGTAAACGTGTTTAAACAAATTGTTTAAAGATGTCGTTTTCATGAGCTGAATTAAAATAAAAGAGTAGTTGATCATAGCAGTAATCACGACTTTCATGCATTCATATATCTCAAATAGGTGTTTTTCATTTGTTTCCCTGCAATGTCTTATCATTTCTTGAACCTTTTTTTCTTCCAGCTTAAGCTATCCAATTTACACCCCTGGATAACCCTAGAGAGGGAGGTGAGATTTATAACATTAAGTTAGAAAAAATATTATTTTACTTAAATTATGTTTTTGGTTATGAAAAAAAATAATATACATAAATATTACAGACTAACGTATGATATTTATGAAAAATTTAAATCCCGGCGAGACATGTTACTGTAACCAACGGTAGCCAGTAGCCAGTAGCCAGTCAATCAAGGAAGCATCTGAGAACCTTGTCCTTGTGTGAATCTGAGTGAGCTCACATGCACCCCAATAGCCAGTCAATCAAGGAAGCCTTCAATGGAGTTCAACTTTTTCCAAGTATTTGTCTCTAACCCCAAATAGGACCACCAAAAAACGCATCAAAAAGGCCCCTAATGTGGTGATAATTCAAGACCGGATTTAAATTTTTTATTCAATGAATGTTAAAAATATACAATTTAATGTTTATATATAAACAATTACGCTTAATTTAAAAATATCTTAAAATTACGTATATTTTTTAAAAAATATAATTTTAATTTATTATTTAATAATTTTATTTTTTAAATCAGTGCGGATTACAGCCCGCTACCCTTTATTACATCCGCCCTTGGTGATATTTGTCGAGGCCTGGCTGATACATAGAGTGGGGTTTGAGGCATTGGTAGTAGCATAACTTGCATATGTTGAGGGGCACAAGGGGAAACATATATGGAGGACGAGGTATTCTGTGAGACATTACCCACTATGAGTCTTGATGTGTGAACTCTTTTGGCCGTGTCTCTCGTAGGTTGATCGCCTGGTCAAGTTGGTTTTGGATGTAACAAAACTGTCAGTCGTATAAATAACACGTGTCAATGATCAGACACGTAATTCGTGTTAATCTTTAGTGAGACCCATATATTTTTTTTAGATTTTATCAATTTTTTTTTATCGCTTTTAAATCTAACCCGTTGAGATTTCATATAGTCTTGATTATGTTGTTATTACATATAGAGACTGTAACATATAGTTTGAGGATTAATTAATTTTTCATATTGAAAGTATCTCTACATTTAAAATTTTTGGGATCTTAGCTATAGACGCTTATACCTTCTGTATATATCTATCACTCTACATGGGTGAGTGGAAAGTGGGTGGGAAGTAAGAATCTGTGACGAAAGTGATTGTGAACTTTCTACATCCAAACGCTATAGTTGTATCACTCAATTGTCAAGAAGGAAAGGGAATTGGAATTTGATACTCATATAAGAGAGAGTAATAGTGATAGTCATTTGAAGTCACTATCCTATAACAAAATTGGATATTCTCGTAATGTTTTGATAATAAAGTTGTATAAATAAGTGGAAAATGTTTGGCGTTGTGAATTTGGACATATTAGATAGGCGGTTCTTCAAACCAAATGAATCGGTCTCAAATTACTATTATTTTATGTCGAATAACTCATTTAAAAAGAAAATATAA
The DNA here is from genome assembly GCA_037974665.1 of Ehretia macrophylla. Taxonomy (NCBI): domain Eukaryota; kingdom Viridiplantae; phylum Streptophyta; class Magnoliopsida; order Boraginales; family Ehretiaceae; genus Ehretia; species Ehretia macrophylla. The sequence goes on from CM075775.1 coordinate 50,979,234, forward strand.
TATCCATCTTAAGACTATATATTTCATAGTACAATTATATACCTCAATACGTATATTCTAAATCAATCAATAATTCAAGATCAGTCTGGCTTAATTATGACAGAAGAACATATAAAATCAATTCATGTTAATAGCATCATAGTAGATGTATTATGCACACACACACACACACACACATATATATATATATATATATATATATATATATATTCAAACTTGTTCAATTATGAGCAAATTTGTCAAAGCACATTGGCATCCATTTCTTCTCGCTTATTCTAAGACGATAACGAATAAATGCAAGAACCAACTACCTTCACATAATATTCGAATTCAATTGGTCCGAAAGGTACCCCTCAAAGGTGGTGTCATAAATTAATACGAGGAAATCAAGATTTGCAATTAAGAAATTAAGTACGCT